>JAJIBD010023929.1:0-317793 GCA_021461705.1 Cryptotis parvus
TGTAGACCTATCTTTCTACATTCTCGGTCGAAGTCAGCCAGCATTTGTGCCACTTGGCTAATGTTTGGTGTTATTAGAACGATGTCATCAGCGAAGCAGAGGTGGTATAGTTGCCGACCATCAATGTTCACTCTCATTCCTTACCATTCTAATTGTTGCATGATGTTCTCGAGGGTGGCGCTGAAGAGTTTTGGTGAAATGGTATCACCGTGTCGAACCCCTCTTTTCACATTAATGATCACTTCTTTGTAGAATGGTGAGATCCTGGTGGTAAATCCGTAATACAGCTCACGAAGGATCTTGATGTATTGGATTTGAACACCCTGTTTGGCTAGGGGCTTCGATGACAGCTTCAGTCTCCACAGAATCAAAGGCTTTCTGTAAATCAGTGAATGTGAGACATAGCGGCATCTTGTACTCCCTACAAACCTCAATGAGCTTGGTTATTGTGTGGATATGGTTGATTGCGCTGAATCCTTTTCGGAAGCCTGCTTGCCCGCATGGTTGTCCTTCCTCTAGTGTTCTGCTAATCCTTTTCAGGATGACTCCGTGTAAACAGCTTGTAGATGACAGACAACAGGCAGATGGGGCGATAGTTGCCGATGTCATGAATGTCTCTCTTCTTGAACAGTAGAACTGTCTTGCTGGTTTTCCATTGGGAGGGCACCTTGCATTTGGACAGGTAGCATGTGAAGAGCCGAGCTAGTGTATTGATGAGTACCAACGACAGATTCTTCAGGTGTTCAGGTCTGACTTTGTCTGGGCCTGGTGCTGTTCCCTTCTTTACCAAAGAGATGGCATGTCAGATTTCAGAAGGGAGAATATTGGGAATGACATATCCATCCTTTGGAATTTGGTATGTGGGCAGGTGGATGTGGCTATCAAAGAGATTTGAGTAGAAGTCCTGGATAATCTTCTCCATTGACTTTCTGGAAGATGTGATAGATGCATCAGGGCATCGGAGGGCAGTCATCTTGGTCTTATAGTTGGCGAAGGACAGGCAGGGGGTGCGAATGCTTTTCCGGCTTCTGCTGCATCTTCTAGTATTTCTGCTCTTCTGTCTTTGAGGTCTTCTTTTATCGCTTCTCTGCACCGTTTAGCAAGCTTGGACGATAGCATTTGGTCTCCTGAGGCTCGCGCCTTACACGTTGGCGAATGAGCTTGAGAGTTTCTGAAGACAGGCGTCCTTTTGTGTCTTTCTCTCTCTCCAGCATTCTTCGCACAATCATGGAGGTACTGAACCAATTGGTTGTATTCTTCATTGATGTTGTGAATGATGGTATCTTCCCACGTTGCTGCAATGGTGCCAAAGAGTTCCCAGTTGGTGGTCGTTCTGGGAGTTCTCTTCTTAAACTTTGCAGCCTTTTCTCCCGGTTGCAGGGAAGTAGAACTTTGCACAAAGGAGACGGTGGTCGGATCCTGTTTGGAATTTGGGGACGACAGCAACATCGGTCAGACAAAACCGTCGATTGAAGATGATGTGGTCAATTTCATTGTGGAACTGTCCGCCAGGAGATTCCCATGTCCAACGTTTTGCTTCAGCCCCCTGCCTCTATAGCAGCTTCAAGGGGACTTCTTTCAGGAAATTTGTATCAGGAATACCACTTCATTTTCTTCAGGTCCTCATGCTCAGGGCCCATGTGACGACTGGGATTGAACCGGTTTAGTCACAGTCAAGACATGAATCTCTATCCTGTATTTTCTCTTCAACCCCTGACTCGGGTCTTTACTCCTGCTGTGGTAGGCTGCTTCAGTCTATAACCAAGGAGCAGGAATTTAGGTTGGCAGGGGGATACTGAGTTATTCTTAGCTCCAAAGGGAAGGATTTGTTTTTCTTTCTTAAAGCTAACTTAAAGCCTTTTCAAATTCATCTTCTTGGTGCCCCAACTGATAAACTTTCTTCCACAAATTACTTGAGTATAATTTCTGATGGAACAGGCATTAGTCCTGATTGGCAAATATCAAAACCATTCTATGTATTCAAATTGTGGAAATAATCCCTCTATATTCATTCATCTTTTGAGAGCAAAATTAAAATCACTTATTTTTACCTTAGGACTTCTGATCAGAATTCTGATTCTTTCTGCCCATAATCCACAGTCATACTATATTGTCCTGAATTTACACTGACAGTTTTTTGGTGTGAGAATTAAAAATCACTTAAGATCTGGAGTGCAAACCATTAGAAATTTGAGATTCTGACCTCTATTGTTAGATATTTCCTTGTCCTCATTTAACAGCAGTTTTTAAGTCGCGCTGTAACAGGCCTTGACAAAGAAGTTGATCTAGTTATCACAGAATCCAAGACACTCTTCTCACACTCAGAATGATGTACTGTGGGTTGACACAAAACCTAATTAATTTTTTAAATTACAAGCACAACTGTCATAAAATGCTTGGGAGCCACACAGTGGTTCCTTTATAACAAATAATTAATGGTGGTGGTGCACATCCTCAGACAGATGACTTTAGTCCGGTTTCCCCAAGGACACATTCTACCACAGCATTGCTCTTAGGTAGAAATATATAAAACTGATGACATCCATGTTTTTTTTTCACAACCAACAAGACAAGCAATTCAATATGATTCAACAACTATGTTTTACAGAGTGATGAAAAGTCAGTCTGAGAGTTGAGTGCAGGTCAACTAAGGAAACTTCTATTATGCTATGGAAAAAGCTGAGGTGTTTTTCATCACTGTGCTTCCCATTTAAGAATTTTAGAGTGCACTTTTTGTTTATTCTTCTGCCAAGCATTTCACAAAAGCTTCCTCTGACCCCCCATCCCAAATGCCTGTGTCCCCAAATGTTGCTGCTAAAAAAGGATTGGAAGCACTGCTTCCAGACCCACTGAGGAACTTCATAATAATCATTAGCAAATTACAAACCCTAAAACGTTCTGTAGCAAGGCCTTTGTTTAACTTTGTTTAGGATTTCATAAATTTATTCGATAAAAGTAAGCCATTTCATGTGACATCTAATCCAGCTAATATTTAATGAAACAAACACACTTTAGTAAGCACTACCAACCAATGCTAAGGAAAGCATTATTCTGATTTTTCAGTAGATTAAACAAATACTGTCTTAATGTCTGTTTGAAAGAGCACAATTTGTGCAGGTGTCCTAAAAGCACTATACACATTTCATTTAGTGGTAATGTTCTCCCCTGTACAAACAGAGAAACAAAGGTATAAAAAAGGCATTAGGTTGCTTGCCAGAATACACACAAGACTGAGACAAACTGGAACCAAAGCCCGCATGTCCAAACAATGATTTCTAAGCTGTGTTTACAAACAGAACCAAAGAGAAAATTGTAACCACTTACCTGTTTCTAACTACAGTGTATATTTCAGTAAAGTTTTACCTTTGAAATTGTATTTTCACTTAATGACTTTTTGATTGAACATACATGGAAAACACATCCGCTTGGGTTATTTTTTATTTCATTTTTTATTCTAAGAGTATCAACTGTTAGACCTTTTTATGAACTGGGCAATGAACAAGTAGAAGAGATTCTACCTTCGCTTAAAAATATGTTTTACTGAGAAATAGGTAGCCATGTTTATATTCTATTCATGGTGAATAAATTGCAAATAAGAATGCTGTAGTCCTGAAACAACTCTCTTCTGAACAACTTTGTAAATCATGGTGTCATAATGAAAAATAATGTTTTTAGAAAGGAAAGAAGGGGAAGGGAAATAAAAAAGGAAAAAATAAGAACTGAGGCAAAAAGCATACTCTTGGGCCCAGAAATAGAAGACAAACTTCAGTTATCAAGAAAGACAGAATAATATGACCTATAATTTTAGATTGCTCCTGACCAGTAACTGAGATGAGAGACTCTAAAATCTCCAACTCCCTGGATTCAATGATTCAATGTCTTAGGTCGCCAACTCATTGAAGAAACAAGTCATGATTCCATGGCTCTCCACTGGCTTGATTCTGACCTTAAGAAAATGAATCTCAGTCATTTATAAAACTGAATAGATTTATGAGTTCTGAAGCTTGTCAGAATAAAGGCGTGCTTCCCCATTTTGGAACGGCTTGTTACGTGACAGGAAATAACTCTGACAACATACTTGTCCACTCCATCAGCCAGAGTGGTAGGCAGGGAAGGGTGATGTGTGACTTAAGAATCAGATTTATAGACATCTTTGCTCCATAGACATTATCTTTGAATGCCTTCCCCTATTGAGGGCCTCAGAGCCTCGGTCACAAACAATATCTGTTATTTCAGAACATTGCAATGCTTTACCTCAAGGCTCTGAGGGAGTTGTCGAAAAGAGATGAAGGGCCTTGGCATTTAAAAAAAAAGGGCTCTTAAAATGTTTACCTTCTCATACCTAATGGTTTTAGATCATATCTTATTAGTCTAGGAGACCATTATATAAAGTACAATTAAGATCTCCTTGACATTTTCTAGGAGCTCCAATTCAGCTTTGCTAATGGCTATAACTTCACTGCTTTTTTTCAATCTTTAATACCATACAGTGTTGGAAATGCAGTTTACAATGATGTCGACTACCCAGGGTGCACTTGCAGTAATTACACAGAATGTCAACAACCTCTCAAGCTGGTCCTGTGCTGATTGCTTCTTGTGACATTCACATTTGGTCAACTTGTTAGAATTACACCTCTACCTGCTGGCTCTTGCCCCCTTTAAGTCTGTTCCCAAAGAATTTTCCAATTTGGGGGTTTGATCTCATCTATGGAAACTACTACTCCCCAGAATATAAAAAGAAATGAGAGTGAGATCAAGGAAAAGCATCATTGTTCCATGGTCAGTATCCACCCCCCAGTGTCAACAAGTTCTGTTCAGAATGCATCTACTGAGAGCCTATTCTATATGAAACCTTGTTTTAGGCACAAAGGACAGAAATCTGTATAAGATGCTCTGCAGCTATCTCTTTGTATTTTTAGTTTTTATTTATTCATTTTTTTTTCTTTTTGTAGTACAAGAAATCAAACCCAGGGTCTCACACATGCTATGCAAGTGCTCACGGATGAACCACATCCATGACCTGCTGTCACTCTAGTGAGCTAAAGTAAGATAATTCAGAAATATCTTTGACCCACAGAATTTCTTCATAGAAATTAAGTCTCAGGGAGCTGGAGTGATAGTCCAGTGGGTTGGGCATTTGCCTTGCATGCAGCCAACCAGGGTTTGATCCCGGCATCTCATATGGTCCCTGATCACTGCCAGGAGTAATTCCTGAGTTCAGAGCCAGGGGTAACCCCCTGAGTGTTTCTGGGGGTGACCCCAAAAAGAAAATCAAATTAAGTCCCAGAAAGTTAAAACTTCCAGAAAGTTCTATTACTTATACCTTCCTCCCTTATCCCTTCACACTTTTTCCTCCATGAGTCCATATTATTCACATCAGGCTTTATTGTTGTAGACAATTTGGTAAATAAGGGCAAAAATGCTCATTGTTTTTATCCTGGAATGGGTTCTGCTATAGCTTCTTAGACTTATCATCTCATTTCATTCTCACAATAAATCTACACAGCATATATCATTATTTCCATTCAGTAGTGAGGAAATAAATATTTTTTCCTTACAGATATTGTATTTTATAAAATCACACACAGATAGTGAGTGGAGAATCTGAAGTTTGAACCCTAATTATCTGTATCCAAAGAGCTTGATACTGCAGTTCCATTAAGAAGGAAGTTGAGATAAAGGATCAGTATGGTAAATTAAGCAATATAGTCCCCTAAAGGGGATTAACTCATGTCATAAAACCTGGAGGGCCAAAGGCAAAGAGGGTCATGCAGGAACAAAGAGTGTGTCCTTAGTTGTTCCTTTGGTACCCAATCTTTGTAAAGACAAGAGATTAAAGCCAGAACATTATTGGGCCTGAGATAGCACAGGGGATAAGGTGCTTGCCTTACAGAGAGAATGAACAGGAATAATCTTGTTTGTGATCCAATCCTTTCTCCCTTAAAAACCAAAGCCAAATAAAAACCAGAACATCTCTAGATACAACCCATAGGTTGTTTTCAATATACTATTGCTTAGGTTGACTACTTGGTTCATAAGAAGAGCCCATTTGTTTAGTCAAACCTATTACTTTGTAGAAAGCCTTGAAATAAAGGGTCTTCTTCCAATTTCATTAAACAGCAGCTGAACAGTTCAATGATCCCATCTAACGAATGCTGCCAGGTAAGTAAGCTGGCAGGGCCCAAATAGCTTCACCTCTGACAGAACCAAGTGAACGGGTTTCCTTGGGTATAGAAGACTTCCATTTTATCCATAGAATGGATATTTTGCTCATATACATGAAAAGAAGTCAGAAGAGAATATCACACTGCTAATAAACTAAGGAGTCATTCTACTGGGAATAAACCTTTGTAATATCCCATCTGAAAAGAGTTTTTCCAGAAATGCTAGTCGTTTCCCAGTTCGTTCTGCCTCTGGAAAGAAGACGTGAATAGGCAAATAGGTTAACTGGTGAACAGTAGATTTCAAAAAATGCTAAATTAGATGCAGAGATGTGTTAAACCATTGATCAAAGTGATGGCCTGCCTGTCAGCTAAGAATCATTCTCAAGGCCAGAATTGCTGAAGTTAGATGTTCTCTCCTCAGTATCGATCATATTTTTTACTTGCTTGACTGGTTAAAGAACAGGTTTGATCCTGTCACTAGAATTCTGGAGGGGTAAAATGTGAACAAATTGTAAAGTGTTGTGCTTATTTGAATGGTCTCCTATCTGGTTCTCATTGTTTTCGAATGAAATTTACTACATGCCATTTATTTTCCTCTTATTCGAAAATCTTTTTTTTTTCCCTGACAACAAATCCATTTGATTCTGACTCAAAGTAAGCTCCAAATCTTATTTATGATTCTCTTGGCACCTGAATTAGTGGTTCTTTTTATTTTTCTTAAGTCATGCTTTCGATGTTATCATGCTGTAAATGATAAAACTTTTTGTGTACTTTTATAACTGAGTCAGTAAAAAATACTTTAAAATGCCCTAGCAATGTATTTTAATGGGCCATAAATATATAGAAAGAAGATGAAACATGCTATAGTTTATTTTTGTCATATTTTTATATAAAAAGGCTTTTTACTGTGTTCATTACATTTAGTTACAGTATGCTTTACAGTCTCGGATCTATGTGGTACACTAAGCTTATAAAGTCTTAGGGCAGCCTCCTAAACTTTCTGCAAAGTAATATGAGCTGGGTAGGTTGTAATATTAAAAATAATGAGGGGCTGGAGAGAGAGCTAACAGGCTTGAGCACATTCCTTATTTGCAGAGGCCCAGGCTCACCACATATTTCCCCATTTATCTCAGGAGCAATCCCTGAGCACTGAATTGGGAGTGACCACTGCAAGGCTAGCTCCCAATCAATAATAGATAAGGACTGAAATTTTGAGATCCTACTATGCACAAAACAGAAAACATTAAAATGCTACTTTAGGGGTCCAGGGAGATAACACAGAGGGCATGGCACTTGCCTTTCAAACAGCCAACCTGGGTTTGATGCCTGGAACCTCGGATGGTCCTTTTAGGATTAATTCCTGAGCATCACCAAAATTTTTTAAATGCTATGTACATTTCACTGTATGTTGATGACAGCCCAAAAATGAGGCACTGTTCAGAAACTTCTAAAATGGTAGATGGAATAAGCAGCAAGCATGTTAGTGAATATAATATATAGTAAAATAGTGTAGCTGAATGAATAATAACAGAAATAAATTTAAATAATCACTGTCACAATCAGAATGATATAGAACACCCTTAAAAAAGCGCCTTTATAATATTCACTTATTGTTACATATTTTACACCCTTAAACCTTGGAAATCTCTGACATATGACTTATTTCTAGAGTATCGTATTTCAAGAATGGAATATAAAGTACTGCCATCATTGAAAATGACCAGGAACAACTGAATAGAAAAGAAGGACGTTATTGACAATGAAATAACTTATGCTTGACATCCACCAGCACAGACTTAGAGGGAGAGAGAGTGGGCTCTGGTTTTACACATAGCAAATAGGGTGACTATAACCCTCTTCCAGAAGTTTTTCAGGAAAATCATCCATATTGTGAGAGAGAATGCTGAGTCTGCACAGATGAGAACTTCTAATGAACTTACATCCCAAGAACGTAAAGTGGTAGAGAATTGGGGTGTGCTTGCCATTATTTAATGAAAAAGGAAGAGATTTAGGATCAAGAAGAGTTCTACTGCAGAACGCTTAGTCTCTTCTGGCCAAAGGCCAAGGGTCCTTTTTTAGTGCAAAAAGTATTCTAAGGTTCTTTAACGATAGTCAACAGAAGGTTGTAGGGCAGCTTCTCTCAGAGAGAAATTGTCACAGGCTCCAAACTAACTCAGACTAATTCAGGTTAGTCTGTTTTAGTTTTTCCTAAGCCCAGAAAGTTCTTCCAAATTGGGGGGCGAGGTGCGGAATAGAAAAAAAAAAAGAGGAAAATCTAAAAAAAAATTTGCTGATATTCTTATAGTTGCTCCTTTCACTAAGAATATTGCACTGAGGACTCATCTAAGTTTTCTGTTTCTATAATTCATTCCTTCACATTGTCTGATAGTATTCCACTGTATGAATTTACACTTTGTGTGTTCAGTTAATGAAAGATATTTAGACTCTGCATAATTTGGGGGAAACATAAGTAGAGAAGTTATAAACATTTATTTGCAGATTTCTGTGTTAATATGAGTTGATTTCTTTAGGTCAGTCAGTCCACTGTCGCTCATCTGTCCACAGACTGGTGCCAGTCCGCAGGTGTAGAAAGCTTGAAAGCCAGTGCTTTATAACTGCTGGTCTATGGACCTGTAAGCAGGACAGGACCCGGTAAGCAGGGTAAAGATGTCAAAAAGCAACACTGCTTTAGCTAAATGCTGAATGAAAATGCTGGGTTGTATATAAAACTTTTTATGAAACTGTCAATTGTTTTACAGTTCTCTCTTAAAGAATCATAAATTTTTTAAATTCCATTTTTAAACTCCCACCAGTTCTCTGCATATTTGTTGTATCCTTTGATTATTTTCATTTTAAGCCTTTTTAATAAATATATAATGTTAACTCACTGCTTTCATATTTGTATTTTGTAGTAATAATGAACATGACTAAGGATTACATTGTTTAAGATTTTATCATAGTTTCCTGTTAGCAAGTTAATCTACCAGAGTTTTCTTTTTTTTTTAATTTTTAAAAATTTTTTTATTTATTTTTTTAAGTATTTTATTATACCACCGTGAGATATACAAATAAAAAGATATACAATTAAAAGTTCATGTTTGGGTTTTGGTCATACAGTGTTTCAGCACCTGTCCCTCCACCTGTGCCCATCTCCCACCACCAACATCCCCGGTTCCCTCCCCTCCCCCAGCCCTGCTCCATGGCAGGTTCTTTATTTCTTTCCTTTCTCTCTCTTTCTCTTTTCCTTCCCCCCCAGACTATGGATTACAGAACATACATTAAAAGGTTGTCATGTGTATCCTTTTGCCTCTATTTAATGCTCAGTTCTAGGTTGACATTAGTACCCTCGACTATTATTAGCACCCTGTTCCATTTTCTGTCTTACCTAAACTCTGACTCCCACACGTTTGTGATAATTTCCACCTTTGACAAGACCTCCTGATATATGTTTCACTTGACCTTGGATATTGGTATCATAATATGTACATATATATTTATGCCATGAAATTTTTTTAACATTTTATTATACCACCGTGAGATATACAATTACAATGCTGTTCACGCTTGGGGGGTTTCGGTCACACAGTGTTCCAGCACCCCGCCCTCCACCAGTGCCCCCCAGCCACCACCCGTGTCCCCAATTCCCCTCCCCCTCCCACATCCTGCCTAAATGGCAGGTTCTTTTATCTCCTCTCCTCTCCCTCTCTCTCTCCTCCTTCTCCCACACATTTGTACACTTCTAAGTGCACTACATACACTTAGAAGCCATCATTTGCATTTTTTTTGTCTGTATTTAATGCTCAGTTCTATGTTAGCATCAGAACTTTAGACATTTATTCACACATGTTCCCTTCTCTATCTAAACCAACCTCTGACTCCCACACGCTTGTGGTAATTTCCACTTTTGGTAAGATCACCTAGTATATTTATGTCATGCAAATACATGCAGTCATTCTATGTCTCTCTCTTTCCTTCTGACTAATTTCACTCAACATGATTCTTTCCATATCCATCCATTTATAGCAAAATTTCATAACTTCATTTTTTTTCTGACAGATGCATAGTATTCCATTGTGTAGATATACCACAGTTTCTTTATCCAGTCATCAGTTTTCGGGCATACTGGTTGTTTCCAGGTTCTGGCTATTGTGAATAGTGCTGCTATGAAAATAAAAGTGCGGATTGTGTTTCCGCTGTGTGTTTTTGGCTTTCCAGGGTATATTCCCAAGACCCGGTTTGGCTGGGTCAAAGGGGAGCTCAATTTCTAGTCTTTGGAGGAATGTCCATATTGTTTTCCAGAAAGGTTGTACAAGTCGACATTCCCACCAACAGTGTATGAGAGTCCCCTTTTCCCCACATCCACGCCAGCACTTGTTGCTTTTACCCTTTTGGATATGGGCCATTCTCTGTGGTGTGAGGTGATATCTCATTGTTGTTTTGATTTGCATCTCTCTGATGATTAGTGATGATGAGCATTTCTCATATGCCTTTTGGCCATTCGGATTTCTTCCTTGTCAAAGTTTCTGTTCATCTCCTCTCCCCATTTTCTAATGGGGTTGGCTGTTTTTTCTTATGTATTTGTACCAGTGCCTGATATATCCTGGATATTAACCCCTTATCAGATGGGTATTGGGTGAATATTCTTTCCCATTCTGTCGACTGTCTTTCTATCTTGGTCACTGTTTCTTTCGAGGTGCAGAAGCTCTTCAGTTTCATGTAGTCCCATATATTTATATTTTCTTCTATTTGCTTTGTTAATGGTGTTTCACCTTTGAAGATGTCTTTAGCATCGATGTCGTGGAGGGTTTTTCCTATATTTTCTTCAACATACTTTATGGATTCAGGTCTGACATTGAGATCTTTAATCCATTTTGATCTGATTTTTGTGCAAGGTGTTAGACACAGGTCCAAATTCATTTTTTTACATGTAGCTGTCCAGTTTTCCCAGCACCACTTGTTGAAGAGGCTTTCCTTACTCCAGTTTGGACTCTTTGCACCTTTATCAAAGATTAACTGATCATGTCTTTGAGGGTAGGTGTCAGGATACTAAACTCTATTCCATAGGTCCACCGGTCTGTTTTTATTCCAGTACCATGCTGTTTTAATTACTGCTGCTTTGTAGTACAGTTTGGGGTTGGGAAAGGTGATGCCTCCCATCTTCTTCTTCCCAAGGATTGCTTTAGCTATCTGTGGGGGTTTGTTATTCCATACTAATTTCAGAAGTGTTTGGTCAATTTCTTTAAAGAATGTCATGGGAATCCTTATAGGAACCGCATTGAATCTGTACAAAGCTCTAGGGAGTATTACCATCTTGACAATGTTAATTCTCCCCATCCAGGAGCAGGGAATGTGTTTCCATTTCCTCGTGTCCTCTTTTATTTCTTGAAGCAGTGTCTTGTAGTTCTCTTTGTATAGGTCCTTTACACACTTGGTTAAGCTGATTCCTAGGTATTTGATTTTCTGTGGCACAATTGTGAATGGAATCGATTTCTTAATATCCTTTTCTTCTCTTTCGTTATTTGTGTATAGGAAGGCCACCGACTTTTGGGTATTGATTTTGTACCCTGCCACTCTACTATACCTATCTATTGTTTCTAAGAGTTTTTGAGTCGAGAGTTTAGTACCAGAGTTTTCTTAATGCTAACAGAATATGAGCCCCATGAGCCAGGCTCAGTGGGCATCACTGCAGTTAGAGTATCACCATTTGCACTGGCTACTCAAATCTCATTTCTGCAAGATCATATAAGGAGACAACTGTAGTACCTATATATCTAATGGATTGATTTGCAGGAGAAGAACCCTGAGCTCTGAGAATCTGACATTTTAATTTTCTTCTATTTCGGGTCACACTCTATAGTGATCTGGGGTTACCCCCGATTCTGTGTTAGGGGGATACTGGTGGCATTTGGGAGACCATGCATTGTCAAAATCCTCACATACTGTGTGCGACATACACGGTCCGCCTGTTGAGTCATCTCTCTGGCCCTGCAGCTTTTTTTTTAATTAGGAGCAAGCCCTTCTCCCCCAGTATGAGTGAGACACTATCTCTGTCTTTACAGGCTGTTTGCTTCATAGATGCTTTAAAAAAGATGGTTTGCTCTGAAGACAGCCAATATTCGATCTCATGCTTTGGGATACAGCAGAGAACAAATCCTTGTTCTCACAGAGATTACACTGAAACACAAAGGCTGGGAAGAAGAAAATTAGCTGGGAAGGGTCGGAGGAAATTAGACCAATAACAGTATATTGTTAAAATAGTATCCTTGGGCTCTGGCACAGAACTGCTGGCCTAGGTGGGCCTGAACCATGGGGAGGCACCCCAGGACCTCCTGAGCACTACTTCCAAGTTACAGGGTGGATGAGGGACCGATCCCCAAAGGTTCTGCAGACAGTGAGTAAGGGGCTGGAGCACAGTTTTCTGGCTCACAGGAGACAGCCTCTTCCAGGGTTCAAGGTAGCCATCAGGACATGGACGTCTGAAGAGACCAGGTATTTTCACTCTTCTTTCTGCCCTTGTAAACCTTGATTTCTTCTCTCTGGCACCAAAGCCCTGCCACGCTGTTTTTTGAGGCTACCACCACTAAGTAGCCATAGCAGTTCTGTTGCTGCTGTGCTTAGGACTGGTCCATGGCTGGAAGCTTGCCACAAGCTGTGGGAAAGTGCAGTGAGGACAGAGAAGGGACCACTGACAATGGTAGCAGGAAATAATCTCTCTGGACAGGAACAGAGTGCTGAAAGTACGTAAAGTTATATACAGGATACACTTTCAGTAACCGTATTGACAAACCACAGGGCCTAAAGGGAAAAAGGAAAAAGAGAGAGAAGAAAGTGTCTGCCATAGAGGCAGGACGGCAGGGGAGGCGGTGGGGTGGGGAGAGAGACACTGACACTGGTGGCAGGAAATGTGTACTGGAAGGACAGTATTGGAACATTGACTGACTGAAACCCAATCATGGACAACTTTGCAACTGTTCCTCGTGATGGTTTAAGAAATGGATTTTTTTTAGATTTCCTTTTTTTTTTTTTTTTTTTTTTTTTTGCATTTTTTGGTCACACCCGGCAATGCTCAGGGGTTACTACTGGCTCTGTACTCAGGCAGTGCTCGGGGAAACATATGGGATTCCGGGGATCGAACCCGGCCAGCCCAGGCCGGCCACGTGCAAGGCAAAGGCCCTACCCACTGAGCTATCGCTCTGGCCCCTAGATTCCCTTTCAAAGGGGGAAAAGGACTCTCAATAGTGTCTTCTTGATGACCACTGCTCCATGGCTTTCTGCTCTGTCTGTCCTGAGACTGTGAATGTCTGTGACGCAATGCCTCTGTGAGGCTAGCCTTCTATTCTACAGATCCCTGAAGAATCTTTCTACTTGTCCACTGGTTCATGATCACAAGGTCAAGGATGCGACTTTATACTCTTAACAGTGCAAATTTTAGTAGCTTTTGGTAAACTTCTTTCCCTCTAATGGTGAGTGGGTTTGTGGGTTGGCATCCATCCCCCTTCCAATGCTGCCCCATGTGATTTGGTGAAAGATTCTTTAGGAGCTATACCAATGAGTAATTAGCCAATGTAGTGTAATTTTTTTTTTTGCCTTTTGGATCACACCCGGCAATGCTCAGGATTACTCCTAGCTCTGCACTCAGGAATTACTCCTGGTGGTGCTTGGGGAACATATGGGATGCCGGGGTAGGCTACATGCAAGGGCCCATGGATGTGCCACTACTTGAGCTCTGAGATTCTCAGGGCCCTACCCACTGGACTATAGCTCTGGGCCTGTAGTGTAATTCTTATGATCTCTTGTCTCCAGCAGCAACCCTGTCCTGGAGCCATTATCTGTTGCTAAGGTGAGTTTTTTCATTGGACTCCTTTAGTCTTTCAAGCACCTTAATGGGCTCACCTCTGTTATCCTGTAGATGAATCCAGATCTGCTCAGTTCCAAGTACACAAAGCATCACCACTGACAGACAGATGATTTTCCAAGGTTAGTCATGGTCTATATTGCCTTTAGATGTAAGATCTTCAGCAGACTTGTTTCCTGTGTCTTTGACAGCTAATGTTTATTTAGCATCTCCAATCTGCCAGGTTGTACACTAACTTCTTTGCAGCCTTCATGTCTTTGATGACTGTCAGTTCTAGGTGCAAGATTCTTTGGCTGGTCCCCATTTGGAAATGAAGTAAGGAGGGGTTCCAATAATCCTCAAGGTCATGGACCAAGAGGAGAGAAAGTACAAGGGTTAAGATGCTTGTCTTGCATGTGACTAACCAGGTTCTATCCTGGAAACACAAAAGATTCCCCAACACGAGGAGGAATGACCTCATAGCATTGAACTGAAGGAACTCTGAGTAGCTGTGTGTGGCCCCAAAACTCTGCTCCCCCTTTTACTCCCCGAAAAATCACACACCAAAGAATGAAAAACCTCATTCACCAATCTGGATCATTCCCAGAGGCTGCCATTCTCATGCCACTAGAAGGATGCATGAAGATTTTAAGACTGTAAGAGCCTCTAGATCATCAACAACCAGGCACCATATGGACCTCTGTGAGCTCTGGGACACTCCAAGGGGACATAGGTGACTAACTAAATGGAGCCAATAGCATAAGATTAGGGTCCATACATTAGGTAGGAACATGCAGTTTGTTCGGGGCATGCTTGTGGCTCTGAGCTCAGGTATCACTCCGGCAGTGCTGAAGGATTCTATGCAGTGCCTGGGTCAAACCAGGGTTCACTGTATGCAAGGCAATGACCCTAAACCCTGTACTATTTCTCTGGTCCTATTTCTATGCTCCTTTGCAAAATAAAATTTTGTTAAATATCAAAGAAAAGATAGTATAAGAGAATAGATTGGGTAAATTGGTAGGATATAAACTTTCCGAATTTTTTTTATTCAACTTGGCTAAATATGCTTGAAAGTAATTTCTTTGCTGGAATTAATTGCTCTTCTAAAAATCAGAGAAACCAATGTGTGTGTTGTTGATCACAAAGATCAACAACAACAACAAATCCAAAACACTACAAAAATGGGAAGAAGATATAATCAGCAGACACTTCTCTGAAGACAGACAGAAGGCCAACAGGCACATGAAAAAGTGCTCGTCACTTATTATCAGGAAAATATCAAAACAACAATGGGATATTATCTACATCAGTTAAAATGGCATATATCAAAAACTGGGAATAATCTGAATTGATTAAAAAGAAACTCTCCCTCACTGCTGGTAAGAATGTTGTCCAGTTCAATCCATATGAAAACATTAAGACAATTTCTTGGAAAATTTAAGTACAGCTGTCATACAACCTGGTAATTTCACTTATTATCTAACCCCCAGGTCATAAAAACACTCATTCAAGAGGCCATATGCACACAATTATTCATTGCAATACTTAGCACAATAGCTAGGATATGGAATCATGCTAGGTGTCCTATGGCAGGTGAGTGGGTAATGAAAGCAAGGTATATACAGACAATGGAATACTATGCAGCTAAAAAGAAGGAAAGAATCATGCAATTCACTGCAATTTAATGGAACTGGACAATGTCATGTTAAATGAAATGAGAAGAACAGATACCACATGATCCCACTTAAATGTAGTATACAAAACAACAAGATGAGGGAATACAAAGTATCAAAAGAGGAATATCTAGATTATCCCTGACTTTAGATTATAGAAGTGAGGAAGCAGAGCAGGAAAGAAATTGGGGTGTGTGTGCAAGAAGAGATAGATAGAATATTACAGAGTTAGGAGCAGGGACAATGGTGTATCAGTAATATAGTGTATGGTATCTGCATGGATTTCAACCACAGCACCAACATGTAAGCATGGGATCAAACGAAAACAACAAAACTTTTTTTTTTAATGTGACTTTCAAGAAGGGAATCTGGGGCTATTAAGTGAAAAGTAGTTGACGATGGAGGTGGGATTGTATGTCTGAAACTCTACTATGAATAACTTTGTAGGTCATGGTACCTTAATTTTTAAAATAATAAAAATATATTAGAATAAGTAAAAATCAAAGAAAAAAGTCAGGGAAACATTTGAGTAGTATTTTTCCTTATATGACTGTCAAAACCTAAGGTTGACTAGAAGTGCTGGCGTACCAAGGAGAAATGTACATTAAGGATGGACACTGCTGCCCCCTCTAGCCTGAGCCACGAGTCAGGGTGTTCCACTGCCCAGGCCTGAGACTCTTCTGTCTTGTTTAGCAATCTGTGCTTGTTAATCATTCACCTCAAGGATTTCTTAAAGAGTATTTATTCCCAAAATAGAGATGTGGAAGTCGGTTTATACCACTGGGCAATAATTCCTTCTGCTGTAACTTTCCCATAGGAGTACATCTGATCAATGTCTCTGTTGTTGAGATTATACAAGTGAACCAACTATAGAGAGGAATTTCCCTTCGGGCTCCATCCATGGTGTGTTCGTGTACTTTGTAACCCGAGGAGAAGTTTCCATGAGGAAGCAGAGTGTACGCTGAGGTTACTGAGTGATGTATGGAAGATCTCAAACACAGAAGCTGCCTTGAGACTTGAAAAAAAGAATAACACTTTGTTGTGTCCATGACTGACCTGTGCAAGTAGAATGCTAGATGTTTTCCTTTACAGAGGAACTGGCGAGGCCATTTCCCTCATGTGAGAATGTTACAAGATGCCCACTGTTCTCCATTCTGACATGCCCACGGTGACAAAACCACCAAGGAGGACTGATTTTCAACTCTTGGCAGTGATGCTCATTCATGAGCATGTGAGTAGCATTCTTGACCTTGGAAAAGATTTCCTATTCTAGTGACGCTTGCTTAACTATGATTTTAAAATAGACAGAATATGTGCTACTTATCTAGGACTTCTGAGTAATGTTTAAGTTATTTAAAACAAAAGCATGTAGGCTTTTCTCTACTTTTTTTCCTAGAGCATTTTATCAGTCATTTGATTTCATTGTCCTTCCTGAATTGCAGCAGTTGAGCTTTTTCTTTATTTCAGATGACTTTTTCTTCTTTTCTGGTTCATTTTCAATGTGAAAATTAATATAGTTATGTGAACATTTCTAACCCATACCTCTTAATAGAACTACATCAAGAAAAAAAACACATATACTTTTTTGACCCATGATAGGCCTCTAAAGTTACATTTCTTTACTTTAGAAGAGAATTATCTGAAATATAACAAGAACTAAATGCAAGGGTCTTGCTCTGGGTGTTGGAGCTAAGATGCAGAGGTGGCATTAAATACCATTTATGTTTACCTCTGGAATCTGCATGGTTCCAAAGGGAGGAGAAATTTTTTTTTATCATAAGCACATAGAAATCAGGAAAGGCTCCTTGATCTCCAAGTCCTTCACACAGGGACATTTTCCTCCTCCTTTTCAGATGAAATTACATACAAGGAAGGAAGGAAGGAAGGAAGGAAGGAAGGAAGGAAGGAAGGAAGGAAGGAAGGAAGGAAGGAAGGAAGGAAGGAAGGAAGGAAGGAAGGAAGGAAGGGAGGGAGGGAGGGAGGGAGGGAGGGAGGAGGGGGGAGGGAGGGAGAGAGGAAAGAAGGAAGGAAGGGAGGGAGGGAGGGAGGGAGGAAGGGAGGGAGGAAGGAGGAAAGAAGGAAGGAAGGAAGGGAGGAGGGAGGGAGGGAGGGAGGAGGAAGGAAGGAAGGAAGGAAGGAAGGAAGGAAGGAAGGAAGGAAGGAAGGAAGGAAGGAAGGAAGGAAGGAAGGAAGGAAGGAAGGAAGGAAGGAAGGAAGAAAAAGAAAAAGAAAGAAAGAAAGAAAGGAAGGAAGGAAGGAAGGAAGGAAGGAAGGAAGGAAGGAAGGAAGGAAGGAAGGAAGGAAGAAAGAAAGAAAGAAAGAAAGAAAGAAAGAAAGAAAGAAAGAAAGAAAGAAAGAAAGAAAGAAAGAAAGAAAGAAAGAAAGAAAGAAAGAAAGAAAGAAAGAAAGAAAGAAAGAAAGAAAGAAAGAAAGAAAGAAAGAAAGAAAGAAAGAAAGAAAGAAAGAAAGGGTGGTTGAAATACAAAAGCAGCCTACAGATTGCAAAAAACTGTTTATCCAATACCATTTGATCACTGTATCACTGTATTCCTGTTCATCATCGATTGACTCGACCAGGCACCAGTAACATCTCCATATGTCCTGTCTCATGCTAGTAGAGCCCAAGGGCATCTGCTTGCTCCAGGAACATAAAGAGCCTCAAACCATTCCATCAGGTCATGGGAATGAGGTCTAAAATTGTTACTGGTATGTGGCATATCAAATACGACACGGGTAGCTTGCCAGGCTCTGCCGTGCGGGTGGCATACTCTTGTAGTCATCTCTAAATCCAGCATTTATTGATGAACGCGCGGCTGCTGGGCTGTGATAGGCTGGTCTGCTGGGTGGAGTTCTGATGAGAGAAAATTCGAATGTGGAAAATGGAGGCCCTCATGGAGTGGGGGGTCATCTGGCTTATTGCAAGGCTCTGCTGGGGTGGCAAGCCAGGGGCTAGAACCAGCCATCCCTCCCAGGTGCCTCGTGAGCGGCTGGGCACAGGGAGAGCCAGTAGCAGCTCTGCCCCATGTCTATAAGTCTCTGGATCAGCATACCTGAGCCGGATTTAAAAAAAAAAAACTGCTGCAGGGTGGATCTCGATGAGTCTGGCTGTGATAGGCTGGTCTGCTTGGTGGAGTTCTGAGGAGAGGGAAGCCCGGTGTGGAAAATGGAGGCCCTCATAGAGTGGGGGTCGTCTGGCTTGTTGCAAGACTCTGCTGGGGTGGCCGGCCAGTGCTAGAACCAGCCATCCCTCCCAGGCGCCTCGTGAGTGGCTGGGCACAGGGAGAGCCAGTAGCAGCTCTGCCCCATGTCTGTGAGTCTCTGGATCAGCATTTGAATATTAACCATTTGATAAGGGGTTAATATTCAAAATATATCAGGCATTAGTATAACTTTACAAGAAAAAATCCAACCCCATCAAAAACTGGGAAAATAATGAGCAGAAACTTTCTCAAAGAAGAAATACAAATGGCCAAAACACTGAGAAAATGCTACATATTGCTAATCATGAGGGGGATCAAATCAAAACAATGAGATATCATCCCACACCACAGAAACTGGCACACATCCAAAAGAACAAGACCAACCAGTGCTTATGTGGATACAGAGAGAAAGGTACTCTTCTACAGTGTTGGTGGGAATGCTAGCTGGGCCAACCTTTTTTGGAGAACAAAATGGGCATTCTTCAAAACCCCAGACATTGATCTTCTGTATGACCCAGCAATACCACTTCTAGGAATATACTCAGGCTTCAAAAACACACAGCAGAAACACCATCTGCACTTCTGTGTTTATTGCCGCACTACTAGCAATACCAAGTCTGGAAACAACCCAAGTGCCTGAGAACAGATGATGGTTAAGGAAACCATGGTACATCTACACAACGGAATACTATTCAGCCGTAGGGACAAATGAACTCATGACATTTACTTATAAGTTGATGCATATGGAAAGCATCATGCTGAGTGAAATGAGTCAGGAGAGGGACAGACTCACAATGATTGTACTTATTTGTGGTTTGTAAAAACCATAATATGATACCAATATACGAGGACAGTAGAAACAAGGGCCAGGAGGTTTTGCGCACAGTTGAGGAAAAGGCAATTTTGATAGTGAAGGGATCACTATGACAATGATAGTGGTAAATAACCACTGTATAAAAATTGTGTGCAGAATACGAAAGTAACAAACATGACAACCTCTCAGTATCTGTATTGCAAACCATAACGCTCAGTGGAAGAGAGAGAGGGAGAAAGAAGAAAAGTGCCGGCCCTAGAGCCAGGCTTGGGCACAAGGACTGAGGGGGGAGGGTTGCTGGAGGGTGAGAGGGGAGACGTGCACTGGTGGGGAGAAAGGGTGTTAGTGTGTGACTGAGACCGATCATGAACAGCCTTCTAACTATCTGGCAAGGTGACTCAATCAAATCAAATTTAAAAAATAAATAAAGAGGGGCCAGAGCGATAGTCCAGCGGGTAGGGCGTTTGCCTTGCACCTGGCTGGCCCGTGCCAGGCTGGGTTCGATCCCCGCATCCCATATGGTCCCCCGAGCACAGCCAGGAGTAATTCCTGAGTGCAGAGCCAGGAGAAACCCTTGAGCATTGCCGTTGTAACCCCAAAAGCAAAACAATAAAATAAAATAAAATAAAATAAAAAATAAAGAATGTGTTACTGAGGTAGCTGGAGTGATAGTTCAGCAGGTAGGGTACTTGCCTTGAATGTGGCTAAGCCAGGTTCAATCCCTGGCATTCCATATGGTCCCTTCAGCCTTGCGAGGAGTAGTTTCTGAGTGCAGAGCCAGGAGTAACATCTGACCACTGCCAGATGTAACCAAAAAAGGCAAAAAAAGAAAAAAAAATTTGAACAGTGGTACTGATGGTTGTTTTCACTGTATAGTAAAAGAGGCTGTGTAAGCAGGAACAAGCAAATTATTTTTCACCCCTTCATTTTTTTTTTCTCTCTTCTTTTTTTTTTTTTGGCTTTTTGGGTCACACCAGAGATGCTGAGGGGTTACTCCTGAGCAGTGCTAAGGGGACTGACTATATGGGATGCTGGGGATCAAACCCATGTGGGTTGTGTGCAGGGCAAATGCCTTACCCACTGTGCTATTGCTCTGGTCCCACCCCCTTCATTTTTAAGATCCTGCAAATCTCTAGCAACTGATTTCTATGGTGCTGTGCTTATCTTTCAAGCCCTGATAAGGTGCTCTCCCTTAGGTTAGTCTTTACATTTTGCCTTCTTGGCATGTCTGATAAATGTAATTTTGAAATGCATCTCATCTGTTGACATGGAATATGTAGCCAAATCCCAGAGCCACTTTTAGTACAAAAAGATCCAGGTGCAGATTTATCTGGAAATATCCTTATGTTCAAGGACAAGTGTTCTCTATCATAGGATTCTGAAAGCTCACAAGAAAAAAGAT
Organism: Cryptotis parvus; assembly: GCA_021461705.1. NCBI lineage: Eukaryota > Metazoa > Chordata > Mammalia > Eulipotyphla > Soricidae > Cryptotis > Cryptotis parvus. The sequence continues at coordinate 21,088 of JAJIBD010023929.1, forward strand.
AAGAAATATCCCTAGGGCCAAGCTGGTGGGAAATGCCTTTGGTTATCTCTGCAGATAATATGCTTGTTGTTTATTTTCTGACATTTTCTATAGTGGTAACAGGGTAAATAGGAAACTAGAGTAAATTAGAAAGTGCCTAAATGAATAAGAGGGTGGTTTAGCACACGTGTGTGTACCCAAACCAGTGAAAAAATACACTTCTATATTTTTATGTGTATGTGTATATATGGAGGAGTGAGGAACCCTTACGAGGGAATTTTGAGACATTCAGAGTCTGCTCTTAAAACTGTGCAATGGGGGCCGGAGTGATAGTCCGGTGGATAGGGTGTTTGCCTTGCACGTGGCTGACACGTGCCGGCCTGGGTTCGATCCCCGGCATCCCATGTGGTCCCTGGAGCACCCCCAGGAGTGATTACTGAGTTCCGAGCCAACAGAAATCCCTGAGCATTGCCGGGTGTGACCCCCCAAAAGAGCAAAAAAAGAAAAAAAACTGTGCAATGGTAGAAAACGTGGTTCTATTGCTGTTCTGATGGGCTCTTGAGAATGATATAAAGATTTGCGTAAAAAACTCAGAAAGTTAAGAAGTTAAAGTTGATTACACTGTTAAATGTACATTCAAGTTGATGTGTCCAGTTCTCTCCCCAATGTATAGGTCATTGTTTTTACCCATGAATTATGTCACTTGTCTTGTCCTGAGATGCCTGGTCCAGCACACAATGTCCTAAGTTCCTTGCTGTACACGCATCTCCAGTGTACATTGGCCTGGTCTTGGTCTTACACTACATTCTATCCTGACTATGCTTTCTTAGCCTGAAATCTGCAGCTGGTGGGTGCTGTTTTCCTTGCTGGACTTGCTTCTCTGGAACGTGTTGCTGGGCCTCTCTCACTTGGTGCCCTGTACTGTCAATTTTCCTTAGTCTCCAGGGGGAGCGAGTTCCCCTTCTACCTCCAAAGCCGGTGAGGAACGGATGAAAACTCAGGAATCCGATGCAGTTTTAAAAGGCTTTACTTATTACAGGTTCAGGCATACAAATCAGCAAAAGGAAAACCCGATGCTTAGGATTCCAGGCTAGAACCCCAGCCACGTGTAGGCCAAGATGGCGACCACCACGTGTAAAGCTTCCAAGCAGGGCGAACGCCACAGCGAGCAAAAGCCCCCCAAAGAAGCGCGAGAGTGAAAACCCGCTAGTTTATACCCCTGCAACTCAGACCTTCCTCCCATTGTTATGGAAAGCAGGGAGGGTCCAATGCCCTTAGGTAATCCCTCCCTGCATCTCACCTAGGGCCTTTACTGTGCTAATGTTTTGAGCCGGGAATGTCTTTGAAATGTAGAGAAGGGGGTTTCTGAGATGGCATGTCACTGTACCAAAGACCAACACCAATGCCAGTTAAATATTTCTCCAAGCCTTCACAAGTCTCCTCTACTTCATTGTAGTTTTATATTTTAGTTGCCTTTGAGTATATCAGGGAGCCATGCTTGTTTGTTTGGAAGCAAACAGCATTTCTCTCTGGTCTAATTACTTAGGTGTCCTACGTGGCCAGGCTAATATGCTGGTAAGATCTAGCTAGTCCCATGATGATTGTGATAGCATGGGAGAATATTTATACCAGCTAGTACAGCATACATGGTCGGATAAACTGCCACATTTAGACTACCCCCTTATCTATGGAGTGATTTGTGGGAGGCAATCCAGAGCAGATGCAGCAGCCCTTAGGAGTCCTGCAACATCCAGCTATGGCGATATGCACTTTGGGATGAAATCCCTGCTGTCCTGATGTCTGTCTAGGCATGGGTCTAAAAAAAGAGAGGGGAGGGAAAGAGAAATACAGAGAGAGACAGAGAGAAAAAGACAAGAGATAGAGACAGACAGAGAAAGAAAGAGAGAGAAAGAGAGAGAGAGTTCAACTGTCTGGCTGGGGGCTTCTCTTTATCTGCTATCCCCACTCCCAGCTATTCCATTACCTTTTGATTTTATAACTTTTCAATAGTGGAGACTTAAAGTGATCAATTAAATTAAGTGGTTCACCTGGTGCTCCATCTTTCCATTCTCACAGAATCAGTAGAAAAAATTCATTTCACTCTAGGACACAAAGAGATGTACTTCTTAAAGGTAGTGGGATGTAGTGACATTCCCAAATCCTCCAAAATTTGCTTCTGTCATTTACTTGATGCTCACGTCCCTAACTGGGGGCCCTCTTTGGAGCTCCTTATGTTCCTGATCATGAACCATCAAAATAATCTGATCCTTGACTTAAGAAGCACTACGAGTATGATAGGTAATAAGGTTTGAGCCCTCGATAGTCCCAAAATGGAAAGTCATGTCAGACCAGGTTAATAATCTTAATATCCTCCAGAGACATGAACACTCAGTCAAAGTTATGTTGATATTTCACAGGCTGAGTGTTTTGTTGTTATTGTATTTAAAAGCATAAATCCATCCATATGTAGTGCCCAATATAGATTATGTGCATGGAATTTTTGCATTTATGACTTTTGGTTTTCTAAAAGCCTTGGAAAGACAGAGAAACACTGAAATTTCATGGAGAGAGTTCACAGACCAGGTGCAGTAGATCAAACGATTTTTATCCATCAGATGACAGTATCCATTTCATTCTTCCATCTTCTGATGACCCACAGCAACGACCAGATGTTATTGCAAATATCTATTTCCCAAGATCTGGCCCCAACTCTTTCCTTTCCAACAGTTTTATTTTTGGTTTGGGCCAAACCTAACTATGCTCCTAATGCTTTATTGCTTGGGGGTGGGGTGTGGGTGGGAGGGTCATTCACAACAGTGCTCAGGGGACCATGAAGGGCTGTGATCCAACCCAAGCATCCCACGTGCAAGCATGTGATCCAGTCCTTTGAACCACCTCCTTGGCCTCTCCCCTCACTTTAAAAGTCATTTCTCTTCTCAGAGTACAATGTGCAGGTTTTACTTTTTCCCTTTGTTTAACGTAACTGTTTAAGAAATGTCTCTCTCTCTCTCTCTCTCTCTCTCTCTGTTGCTATTGTAGTGTGGGGGTACACCCCAGTAACGTCATGCCCAACAGTGCTAGGTCCCTTGGACAAGAGCTCTGCTACTTGAAATACATTCCCAACCCAGTATTTTTTCTCTTTCTTTATGCAACACATAACAACCAACACATTTGTTCTCCTTAGAAAAGAATTTCCATGACTATACAATTTTGTATTGCTATTTTCAAAAACAATTTTTAAAAACGGAATAAAAAGTACATTGCTCCAATTTTTTGTTATCTACAGGGTAAAATATTTTGGTATGTTTACCCAGTTCTTTGTATTTCAATGATTTTTCTATCTAATCTTACTCCAGAGTTACTGATAAGGCACTAGTGCATGAGAAAGCCATGAGGTAGAAGAAAAACTATAGCAATGAGAAAAAGTGACATTTAACTGGTAATATGCTCAACTATGAATCATGGGGGCTTTATGATGTGTTTCTGTATCTATAATAAGTTTATCCATCTTGTCTCCTTATATACATTCTGGGGAGGTTATGTACTATGATTTATTGTGCATTAGAGAAACTATCTCATTGTGAGAGCAGAAAGAATGCACATGTATTTTCTCATGTATATTTTATCAAATCAATAGAAAAGAACCTGGTTTTGAAGGGGGATGATATTTATGAAGAAACCATATATTAGATTTCCCTAAGGGGTCTTTTGATAACAGCACTGCTCCAGAACTGGGCAAACAGCCCTGAAGATACATAAAAAGTCAGTCTTGGCATAAGTTGTGATTAGCTGTAAATATTGAACAAAAGCAAATTTCCAAGTAGTCACTGTTCAATAATATATGAAATATACAAACGGCTTCACTAACTTCCCTGAAGGAAAAATGTAACGAGTTAGGAAGAGAATTAATATACATATTTGTGTGTCTTTTGAACAAGTTACTTTCTTGAACCCCAAGATATTTAAGGCACTGGTAGAAATTTACAAGAAAAATAATCTAAGCCCATCAAATAATGAGGAGCAGAATTGAACAGAAACTTTGAAAAAAAATACAAATGGCCAAAGAGGCACGTTAATAAATGTGCTACATTGCTAATAATTAGGGAGTTGCAAATCAAAACAATGAGATATCATTTTACAGAGACTGACACACATCAAAAAGAACAAGAATAACTGGGGCTGGCATGGATGGGGGAGAAAGGAACTATCATTCATTGCTGGTGGGAATGGAGACTGGTCTAGCCGTTTTTGGAAAACTATGAACATTTATCAAAAAACTAGAAATTGAGCTCTATATGATACAGAAGTACCACTCCTGGGAATATACAATGGAAGGGGCAAATACACACAGCAGAATGTCATCTGCACTTTTATATCCATAGCAGCACTATTCATAATAGCTAGAATGTGAAAACAACATTCCACATTCTATAGAACAGACGACTGATTAAAGAAACCATGGTACATCTACACAGCAGAATACTATGCAGTTGTTCAGAAAAACAAATGAAATTTGCTTATAAATGGATAGACATGGAGAGTATTGTGCTGAGTGAAATGAGTCAGGAGAGGAGCATACATAGAATGATTTCACCCATTTGTGGGATATAAAACAAAAACATAGTATGACACTAATACCTAAGGACAATAGAAGCAAGGGTCAGGAGGACTTGGAAGTCTGCCTCAAGAGTAAAGGGAGAAGGCAGTTAAAATAGAGAAGGGACCACTATGACAATGTTAGTTGGAAATTATCACTCTGAATAAGAACTGTGTGCTGAAAGTAGGAAAAGGACCAGACATGATAACCTTTAATATCTGGATTGCAGACTGTAAATACCCAAAAGGAGGGAATGAGAGAGAGAGAGAGAGAAAGAAGAAAGTGCCTGCCATAGAGGAGGCTGGAGGGAAACGGAGTGGGAATGCTGGGAACATTGGTGGTGGGAAAAGTACACTGGTGGAGGGGTGGGCCATGGAACATTGTATGACTGAAACACGATCATGAACAACTTTGTAATTGTGATTCAGTTAAAATAAATTACTGCAGCTTCTGCCTGCCTTGCCTGTGCTAGGCTGATGGGGCATCCTGGAAGGGAGGCAGGTTCTGACCCATGCCTTTCCCCCAACATATGCTCAGAGGCTGGAAAACCTCGCACAACACAACCACAGCCATCCTCAATGTCCGGACTCCACAGCTGAACACTGCCCTACCCCATGTCACGGGAGTACAAAGTGCCCACATGATACCTCAAAGCCTAGTATACCCATCTAACATGTATCCCACCACATTTCATAGAAACCCAAAATGTGTGAACACATGTGTGGTCTGTGGGAACATATCAAAATTTCCTATACAATGGGCTCAGATGGCACAATGGAGTTTTAATAATTTCCAAAAACTTTTGTCTAAGACCACATTCACCTACTGTGTTTAGAGAAGTGGCCCCAATGAGCAGTATAGAATATATTATTCAGTGTATGCATAGGCAAGCTCAAATAGAGTTGATAAATGTAAAATTAGGTGTTGCCCGAATGTGGGGTGGTGGTAAATTCTGGGTTGAGAACCACTGTGCTCTGGAAACCCAGAAGGTTAATCCAAGAACAGAATCGGCCAGACTCCACAGAACAATCCAGAAAAAAAATTATTTTATCAATATAATTAATTTCCTTATATGGGCTGTAATGATCAACATAATTGATGCTGCCTAAGAGAGCAAGAAAGGGGATATGGAGGGCGTGGTAAATGCGGGTCTCTGGTGGTGGTGGAGGTACACTGGTGGGGGGGATTGGAACTGAATGATGAGTCTTTCTAACAACTGTATTGTGAAAAGCATTGCACTTTGCAAATCACGGTGCTTACATAAATAATTTTTTAAAAATTACTGCATACTTTACATGCTGCTAACCCTAGTTTGATCTCTGCCACCACATAATGGTCTCCTGAACATCACAAATTGTGACTCCTGAGCACAGAGCTAGGAGTAAGCCTTGAACCTTGTCAAAGATAACCCAAATGCACTCCACATTCACACACAAAAAGAAATAGTATGTAGCAAAAAAAAAAAAAAAAACACCTTCAGAATATGAGTGATAATACAGCCAGTAGGGTACTTGCCTTCCACGTGGCCAATCTAGCTTTGATCCCGGCATCCCATATGGTCCTCCGAGCACTGCCAGGGGTAATTCCCTGAGTGCAGAGCCAGGAGTAACCCTGAGCATTGCTGGGTGTGACCCCAAAAGCAAAAAAAAAAAAAATAAATAAATAAACATAATATGAAGTTACTAGAAAAATATTTTGTGCTCAAGAACTATATGTGTCTGAACTTTGGTGGAGCCCATCCCTCCCCCAGCCAGAAGCCCTGGAATACACACAAAGGGAAGCCAGACTGGCTGGAACATACAGAGCCCACTGCTGGAACACACCCTCCCCCAAGCATCACTGCCTAACCCATTGGTCTCATATCCCAAACTCAGGTGTGTATCTGAACTTTAGCAGGGCCCATCGTCTCCCCCAGACTGAAACCAGGGAACCCAGCACAAAGGGAAGTCAGGGGGCTGGAATGTACAGAGCCGCTGCTGGGTCACACCTCTCCCCAAACACTGGCTGCTAACCCATAGGTCTCACTCAGGTGTATGGAGGCATATGCCTACATACCTGGGCCAAAAAGCAGACATCTAAGTTTCTTAGAAGTGCAAAGAGGCAAAGAAGCTATGACCTTAGGACCTGTCTCAACGTGTGGCCCCGCCTCCCCAGGTATAACTGCGCTGGGGTGTGTGAGTTCCTGGGTTGCAGCCACTCATGCAGACATATGTTAATCTTCTATTCCATATTGCATTGAACCTACATTTTGGCCTCTTACACTGGACTCTCACAAGGCAACCTAGGAACCCAAACCACATTGGGCCAATAGACAATTCAACATACTCCCAAACTCACAAAACTAATGGTGAACACAAGAAACAGTACCACCTCAATCTAAAATTAGCAGTAAGTTCACTTAGAACACATCCTCTGAATCAGTGTTGGAGGCCCCACACAAGTCACACAGGAACACAAAAAGAGGAAGGTAACATCCTTGAAGAGGAAAGAGGACACAAACATCTACTGAGCCCCCAGAGTTCTACCTTGCAGTGAGAGGGGGACACTAATAGTGCTCTAGAAGGATCTACCTCCAGACTACCACAGCATCATGTGGAAACAATGCAGATCCCCACCACAAGGATTGGATAATAAAAGAGTCCTTTAGCCTTAACAAGAAATGCCCACATACCTAATCTCTCTGACAAATAATTCAGAGAAAAAAATAGCTGATAATGTCTAATGAGCTTAAAGAAGCAATGTGCCATTCCAATAAAATAGAAGAGGATAAGTGTTGCAGGACTCCTCTAAGGGCCGCTGCATATGCTCTGAATTTCCGCCTGCAAATCACTTCATAGATAAGGGAGTAGTCTAAATATGGCAGTTTATCTGACCATGTATTTTGTACTAGCTGGTATAAATATTCTCCCATGCTACCACAATCATCGTGGGACTAGCTAGATCTTACCAGCATATTTGCCTGGCCACGTAGGATCCCTAAGTAATTAGACCAGAGAGAAATGCTGTTTGCCTCCAAGCAAACAAGCATGGCTCCCTGATATACTCAAAAGGCAACTAAAATACAAAACTACCGTGAATTAGAAGAGACTTGTGAAGGCTTGGAGAAATATTTAACTGGCATTAGTATTAGTCTTTGGTACAGAGACATGCCATCTCAGAAACCCCTTCTCTACCTTAGAACGGTTTTTCCAGGCAGATCTTGGCTCAAGACATTAGCATATAAAAGGGCCTAGGTGAGGTGCTGGGAGAGATTACCTGAGGGCATTTGAACCTCCCTGCTTTTCATAACAGTGGGAGGGAGGTCTGAGTTGCAGGGCTATAACACTAGCCTGCTTCCTCTCTCGCACTGCTCTTTTTGGGCTCTCTCTTTGTGAGCTCGCACCCTTCTTGGGAGTCTTGTCTTTGTCTCCTCTTTACAGGGCCTTTACACGTGGTGGCAGCCATCTTGGCCTACACGTGGCTGGGGTTCTAGCTGGGAATCCTAAGCACCAGGCTTTTCCTTTTGCTGATTTGTATGCCTGAACCTGGGATAAGTAAAGCCTTTTAAAACTGCATCAGATTTCTGAGTTTTCATCCATTCATCGCCGGCTTCGGAGGCAGAAGGGAATTTGCTTCCCGGCACTGTTGGGGACCCCGGCAGTGCTCCCTGACAGATAAGAAAGAAGCAGTGGAATGGATAGTCAGTAAAATACAGGAGGAAATGAGAGCATAAATAAGAAAACTGCAAACAGAAGTGTCATTAGTAAAAAAAGTTCAGTAGATGAAATTTAAAAAAAAAATAACCTCAATGGGTGCCCTTGACAGTAGAATGACAAAACCCAAAGGCAGAATCAGTGAGCTTGAAGATGAGCTTCAGAAAGAACTTAACACAAATAGAGAAGATGAAAAAGGACTTAAAATAGCTGGCATTAGGGAAGAGAACATTGCGATGAATTCAAGAAAAACAACATAAAAATCATTGGAGTTCCAGTGGTACAGGGAGGTAACCTCAGTGATATAGGAACAGTTAAAGACATTATTGCTACAGAGTTCCCAGAACTGAAGGATGCAGGCATCCAGATCCATTAAGCCAGAAGAGTACCAGTTAAAAATGACCCTTATTCTGGTCCCTGAGTACCAGATGGGGACCAACCTGCTGAGCAGCAATCTGGGAGGAACTCCTGAGAACAAAAAAAAAAAAGTATGTTAAAGGTTCTTTGAAGTGGAAGATGTCAAAATCCAGAAAGACCATAGAGGTTCCAAGATATATCATTAGCAATGCCCATGGTTAGTGCCACGTCTTCTCTGTCCCCTAGTAGCTCCTCTGATGAGATCCAGCCTCATATGAAATGCTGTACATTTCTGTAATGAACTGAATTTCCACATCTAAGCACACATACCCATTTGCAAGGGAATCAAATGTTGAAGGATAAAGGTAGAAGCTTATACTTGAAAATCTGAAATTTAAAAAAGTTTCTATAAGTCATGGGGAAAAACTGGACAGATTCAGATACTGAAGGAGATTTGACAGACAAAAGTGTTGATTGCTTGAATGCTTCTAGAGTTCATTTTAAATTAACCCCTGTGAAAATACATACGGAACTAGCTTCTGTTCTCTATACATGCCATTAATTAAGACTTTATTATAATTTCATGTTAACTTAGGTATTCCTAAAATAAGACATAATGTGAATGACTGTGTTCTCAACCCATAAAAAATACTCAGTGAATGAAACTTTATAACTATGCTCTACAATGAAAAGCAAGACAAATGAAGACTATCCATTAGTTTGATGTTACTCTGCTTCATGAAATAAAAAGCAGGAGGATAATTAAGTCAATGCAATGTAAAAAGTAATGTAGAAAAGAAAGTGGAAGTCTTAGGAAGAATATCCTGGCTTTAACAGTTATGAAATTTGGTCCGCACCCAAGGTTCTGGGAGACTACTCCAGGGTGGTGCTGGGAGACCAAGCACAATTTTGGATCATACTCAGCCTTCTACATGCAGAGTATGTGAACTAGTCCTTTGAGATAAGAGCCTTGCTTGAAGGATATTTAAGAAATAGCTACTCATTGGCATGAATGGTTTTCATAAACTTATGACTTAAGTGAGAAGTGAACGAGATGATCTTTAGTTTTATTACAACACAATAAGTAAGGTTTAAGTAGAAGTAGAATTTCTAACAAAAGTCTGTAGGAATATAAACATATGGAAATGGCTAGCAGGCTTGAGTAACATTCATTAATATGTTAAGTATAAAACAAAACGACACTATTATATTGCTGATTTATTTTAATAGGATCATTCGTGGAAGATATATAACTGTAGGAGGTTAAAATGGCCTGCTTTGTATGCACAATTTAATACTTAGTCTTGGGGAAAATCCAGCCACAACCAATCTCAACTGATTTAGTTGTTAACATTATCATTTGAGTGAGTATGCAAATGCATATTTGAAATCAAGAGGGTTTGCCAAAAGGATTAGAGGATAACTAATGTGCTTTGGATTACAGCAATAACAACATGAGAATAAAAGAAAACAAAAACTGGACTATAATATTGCTGTTGTTTTTTAAATCTGAACTCAGGCCAAATTTTATTATCATTCATTCACTTATCCAACAAGCACAATGAAGCATATTGCGTGCTTATTCTTATCAGTTGAGAGTTTATGGTGAACAAAGCGTCCAGCATCTCTATTAGAGTCTTGTATTTTATTGAAAATGAAATACTTGTAAAGAGAAGACAGCCAACAAATAAGTTACTAACATATTTTAGGGTCTCACATTCAGAGAAGGAAATGAAGTGCTTTGCTAGATAGCAATTGGGTGGAAATGAGGGAAGTAGTGCTGCATACTACAAGGTGGTTTGATCAAAGATCCTGGACCAGAACTCAAAATGACAGGGTAGTCATTCAACTGCTGCCACCAGCTGACTACCCTTAGGAAAGGGGCGTCTGTGGGGGAACACAGGTTGGTTAGACTAAATCATTCTAGAAGCTTTATAACAGTCAGTGGTAAATAGATCGATTCCCTTAAAGAAAACCTCCTAATCTTTAGCTGCCCTAGTTCCAATCCCTAGAACCTACTGGTATATATTATATTAAATGATAAAATGAATTTTGCAGATGATAAGGATGAGATTATTCAAGATTCTATTGTCTGATCTTACATTTATCTGAAAGTAGAGAATTATTTCTTGGTTATAGAAGAGAAAGGTAGAAAAACATGCAGCAGAAATGCAAAAATGGGAGTTGGAGAGATGTAGGTATGAGTAATTCCATTCATTAATGTTGGAAGGAGAGCTGATAGAAAGCAGGAGAAAAAAATTTGTGCAGTTCCTATGAGCAAAGACCAGCTCCTGGCTGCCAGCAAGAGAACGGGGCCTTCAGAACTTCACATCTAAGGAATTTAATTTAACCCACAATTTTAATGGGCTCATAAGCAGACACTAACCGTTTTGGAACAGGCCAAAACCTTGAATGGAACACAGTCAGCAAGCAGGGATCCCAGCTGAACTGACAGGGTAAATTAGGAATTTTTCAAATTCCTACATTTGAGAGAAGGCATTATGACAACAATTGAGAACCGATCACAAACACTAAGCCAAAACACAGGAGTCCTGGAGTCATAGATGTAGAATAGAGGGTAAGGTACTTGTTTTCCACATGGCTGGCTCGTTTGATCCCTAGTAGCCCATCTGGTCACTAAGCCCACCAGCAATCTTAGAACAAAGTAATCTTAGAACAAAGACCCAGGGGTATGCCCTGAGTATGACCCCCAAACCAGAATAAACATGGGAGTCATCCCTATCTTCTATCCCTTATAATTTCCTACAGTCATCCTGAAAAAAATGTTTCCATTGACTTTACCTCTTAAACATTTCTTTGCCTATATGTTTGAGATGTAGGCCTCAGCCTCACAAAACTCAACCTGATCTCTCATCTGCACTTTCCAAAATGTGTTCCTCAACCTCTATCTTATTTTGACACTTGGGCCTCAGGATTTTGTCCCTCACGTCATAGCTGAGAGTTGATTTTTTTTTTTTTTGCTGAGCTTTCTTTTCTTTATTTAAACACCGTGATTTTACAAAGTACAAAGTTTTTCACAGTGCAGTTGTTAGAAAGATTCATTGCTCATCACCAATCCCACCACCAGTGTGCTCCCACCAACAACAAAGACCCTCATTTCCCACCTACCCCCCCACATGCCCATGCCTGCTCCCTTAGCTGGCACTAACTATATTGACCATTACAGCCCATATATGGGAATGGTATTGATAAAGTCATGACATTTTTTCTGCGTTGTTATGTGCAAATCTGGCCAATTTCTGTTCTTGCATTCACTTTCTGAGTTTCTAGAATGTAATGGGTTTCTACTAGTCAACCCCAAACCCACCACCATTGTACCTACAGACAATGCTTATTTCAAAATTTTGAGAGTTGGGGCCGGAGCCATAGCCCAGCGGGTAGGGCGTTTGCCTTGCATGCGGACGGCCCATGCTGGCCCGGGTTTGATCCCGGCATCCCATATGGTCCCCCGACGACTGCCAGGAGTAATTCCTGAGTGCAGAGCCAGGAGAAACCCCTGAGCATTGCCGGGTGTGACCCAAAAAGCAAAAAAAAAAAAAAAATTTGAGAGTTGATTTTTTTTATAAAAAAATGCAAACAGTTCATTTTGCCACAAAACTTTTCAATGTTTACACTAATCCAACAGATTGAAGTTCAAGTTCATCCTCCACTGAATGCGAAGTTCATGGCATGGCTTCTAACTAGTATTTCCAGGTTTTTAATCCTCCTTTTGCATTTTTTAATTTTTTAAGACTTTGGTTTGGGAAAAGCAGATCAAAAGCATGTCATGGAGAAGTGTGATTTCCTTCATGACTTCCTTTTAGAGTCTGACATTCAAATTTTGTTTTGGACTCTAGTAATTTGAAGACTTCCTGCTAGGGATCTGTCCGTGTGACTAAGGGGAAGAAGAATGTAGAGAGCATCCGTCCTATTGTGGGCCTCTTCTGAAGCCTAGTCTCCTGAACTCCCAGATAATGGTTCAGAGCACTCCTCACACTCTTGTATGGATATTATCCCAAGTTTCCACAATGAAAGACAGGCCATAACCCTGGGCAAGTCTGAGGCAGGCTAGCCAAGGTGGCCTATCAGGGTATAAATATTAGCTCTATTGCCAAAGAATTTGTATTGGGCCATGGGAACTGGGAACCATCACATTTCTAGCTTAGAACTCCAGTAATATCTAGTATTCCAATTTTATTTTGGGGGAGGGATAGTATTGAACCACACCTAGCAGTACTCGGGGGACCACTGAGGTGCCATAAACTTGATTCAGGGCTGGCTGCATGCAAGGCAGAGGCCTTACCTCTTGTCTTACTTCTCTGATCTGGCCCAAATATTCCAACATCTGGGTGTCGTGAAGGCATATTGTAGAGGTAAGAAGATGAGAAGGGTTAGAGAGAAAGTAAAGTGGCTAAGGTGCTTTCCCTGCACTTGGTCAACTCAGGTTGTATCCCTGACACCACATGTGGTTCCCTGAGTACCAACAGGAGTGATCCCTGAGCACTACTTAGAGTGCATCTCTCCCAAGGGGAACAAAAGAATAAGAAGATCAAAGATAATTCATGTTGCGACTTAGTTGGTGCACTTTGTTAGCTTGATTTAGAACTTCTAGATATTTAGACACAAGCCTCCATTTGCATTCTTGCCCTAATCCCTGCAAATATCAGGGTTTGTTTTTTCTTCCTCTCCACATAGTCTGTATTGTTTCTCCCTTCTGCCTGGAAGGACCTGTCCAGAATTCTTCCCCTAGCTTAATGGTCACAGATGGTTCAAGATTCAGGTCAGTGCCTGCCTCCTCTAGGAAATTCCCTGGGCTCTCCAGCATCATGGTTCCCGTACAGCGGGTGCCTCCATGAAGTCATACATTCTTGGCAGCGGTAGGAGAAAAAAGGAGAGACTACATTTTATTCATTTTGTTTTCTCACTACCATTGTGTCTGGCACATGGTATGGGTCTAATTAAAGTTTATTGAACTGAAAACTGAAAGCAAATGGCTCGTTAGGAGTACATTCAATAAGCATTTATTAAGGAATATGATCACACTAAGGGGTGAGAAAATTACATGTGGGTCAGCAGATGTGGCATATACCTTATGCTGAACTACCTGATAGCAAAACTTGCTGTTTTGTGTGTATGAACTACTTGCCAGTAGTTGTGCTAAATATTTCCTAGAAATTACACTTAATTCTGAAATTCTATGGACTGGAGTGTAGGCACTATAATTTTCTTCATTCTGTGAGTAATGCAACAAGCAGAGAGCTTACTCAAATTACTGAACACCCAAAGCCAGTAGTTAAATGAGTTCTTAGCTTTGAAGCCCAGAAACTGCCGAATTCAGGACCCTCCCCATTAAGCAGGAGTCCCACAGTGTCTTTCAGAAAAACTGATAGACATAGGTGGGTACCCTCAGAGGCATGTATAAATGTTAGCTGAGAGTTAACTGCAGACGCTTCTGTGATAAAAACAGAAACATATGAATTGTATAAATAACAGATTGCAAAATAAGAAGGTCAATTTGGATTAAAACAAGAAAATGATAATGTACTCTGCTGAGAGTAAACTGGGGGTGTGTCCCAAAGGAAACTGGGAGGTCTTGTCTAGGGGCCCCTGTCTAGGGTTTCTGGGTTTCTGGAAACTTCACAGCACAGGATGAAAAAAGACAAATACATGGGGGGCTGAGTTGGTCTTCAAATCCACATGTCACACCACAGAAGTTTTGCATTAAAATGTTCTAAGACATAAATTCCTCACAAAAGTTTTTCATTTAAAAAAGGAGTTGCCTCGTTTCCTCAAACTTTATTTAAGGCCATTTTACATACCAACTAATTGGATTAAGTTATTTTTTTAAGCTGAAGTCAGAAAAGCAATGATTTGCCATTTGAGGAAACTACATTCATGCCAACTAAGCAGTAATATTTATAGTGGGCAGCAAATTTATCCACAGGCTCTTTTGTACAGAAAAATTCTCTATTTTCTGACAAATTAATTTATGTTATTTTTGTTCTGTTTTAACTAAATGGTTGGAAATTTCATCTCAGTCTATATAGAATGGTCTGCTACTGCCCCCTTAACCTAGTCTCTGCTTCTACCTGGATTGGGTCTAAAATGTTAGACAGGTACTTTTTCTTCTCTCTCTCTCTCTCTCTCTCTCTCTCTCTCTCTTTCTTACTCTCTCTCTTTCCTTTTGCACATTGTGGTCTGAAAAACATATATTGAGGGGTTATCATGTATATCTACTTTCAATACTCAGTTCTAGTTTAGCTTTATAATTCCAACTATTATTGTTAGACTGATTCCTTTGCTCTCTTGCCTAACCTCCGCCCCACACACACTTGTAGATTCCAACCCTTGACAGTTCCTCTTGGATCCTGTTTTGCCTAGCCTTGAATATTAGTCTCATAATTCTTTTTTATATGCCACCGATGAATGCAGTCATTCTGTGTCTGCAGGTGGGGTGGGGTCGGGGAGGAAAACAGGGGACATTGGTGGTAGGAAATGGGTACTGGTGGAGGGATGTGTGCTGCAACATTGTATGACTGAAATGCAACCATGAATGGATTTGTAATTGTCAAACCCATGGTTATATAATTTAAAAATATATAAATAAGTAAATAGGGGCGGAGCGATAGCCCAGCGGGTAGGGCGTTTGCCTTGCACGCGGCCGGCCCATGCCGCCAGGGTTCGATTCCCGGCATCCCATATGGTCCCCCGAGCACCGCCAGGAGTAATTCCTGAGTGCAGAGCCAGGAGAAACCCTGAGCATTGCCGGGTGTGACCCAAAAAAAAAAAAAAAAAAATAAATAAATAAATAAATAAATAAGTAAATATGCCACTGAGCATAAAAAAAAGTTAGACTGGAAGGTAAGATAATGGGGCTGGAGGGTGGGCTGGCATTTACCTAACACCTAGCGGTGTTCAGGTCTCAGATATCATCTATCCCTGCAGGTGCTTTCTGTATCCTCCTCATTCACACACTTCTCTTGGGCCTCTCAAGACCATCCCTACTAGGAAGAACTCATTGATTTCACTGGTTCTATATCAAGAAGCAGGATGGAGAACTTGGTGAGACCATTCAGGGCCTGTCTGCCCAATACTGTTTCTGCATTCCAGCCAGGAAGACCATAGATAATAGGGTCTCACTCCCAGTCCAGCAGCAGGAAACGCAGAATCACTTTGTTCTTGATCTTCTAACTGAATCCCAAGCTTCTATGGAGACTTCGGTTAGGAAAAGCAGGTCAAAAGCCCTTTTCCCAGAAACCTACAATGTTTAAGCTCTTTGCATTTGTCTTTTGAACTTCTTCCTCATCTCAGATCATTGTTATCTACCCTGGAGCAAGAAATCTTGTTCTTACATCATTCTGCATTGTTCCAAATCCTCTGTCTCATTCTCGGATCTAGGCTTATAAAATGTCAAAGCCAGGAATAGTCACTTTATTATTTTCACTTTTCAATGTCTTTTTTTTCCCTGTACCCCATATACAAGACATTTCCAACTTGTCTATGCTAAACTAACTAGGTCTTTGTTCAGAGAAAGAACGAAGTAATGAATTAGATGGGGAGTTCGTCCATGTGATTGCAGGGGGGTCATTTTCTCTCCTTGATACAGTGTCTTCATTTGTGAAAAAGATACTTTCTCATAATGTTTTTTGAGTCTACAATGTTTTACATATTTAAAAAATATGGGCTGCTAGGGAACGAGCAACAGAGCAGGGGTAGGGTGTTTGCCTTGCATGCAGCTGACCCTGGTTGGATTACCTGCATCCCATATGGTCCCCTGAGCACCACCAGGAGTAATTCCTGAGTGTAGAGCCAGGAGTAACCCCTGAGCATTGCCTGTGTGACCCAAAAAAAGCAAAAAAAAAAAAAACGGGCTGGAATGAGATTACAAGGGAGAGGCTCTTGTCTTGCATGTGGTCAACCCTAGTTTGATCCCTAGAACAACATATGATCCTCTGAGATTGCCAGGAGTAAATTCTGAGCAAAGTTAGGTTTAGCGCCTGACTACCAACTGCTGCCCCAAACCACTAAATAAATAAATAAAAGTAATAAATATGAAAATTCCCTTTACTTCTAGTTCTTGTGAAAGTCTGTGATTCTTTATTCATGGTAATGAACACAGTGATATGTATGTCCTTTCCTGCATTCATAGCACATAGAAGGTCCCAAGTAACCACATTTAGAATTATTTAGTTGAGCCAATCACCTCTCATTTCCATAACTAAACAATTGTAATGAAATTGTCTGAAGTATTTTAAAGTTTTACTTAAAATTAGTGACCTTAAATATATATGGAATTCTCATCACTCCCTTTTAATGTGAATTATTTTATTTATATCAATATTTTAAATTTTCTTCTTAAGAGCATTTTAGTTGCATTGTGATTGGACAAGGCCAGTGAGTATTTACCTCATTTTGGGGTGTTTTACAGAAAAATTAAAATTATATTGTTACAAAACTTAAAGCAGTGACTTGCTTTCAGGAATCATTGTTTAAAGTTAGCAATTTTAAAAAATGACACAGTAAAACTCTATTGCACGGCCAAGTGCCTTTTTAACAATGTATTCCAATATTCTCAGAGGAAGAAAGTTCAGCACATAATATAATAAAAAAGCAATGACTGGCTTTTAGTTGTCGAGAGAAGTAAAAATGAAGTGATAAATATTATATAATGATCTAAATCAATGCGGCAGGGGCAGGAGAAATAACAGAGGGATTAAGGCACTTGCCTTGCATGCAGTTGACCCCCAATTGATTCCCAATACCACATGGTCCTACAAATACCACCCATATAGCGTTGGAGGCCCCTGAGCATCGCAGAGCTCAAGTAGTGGCATATCTGTGGGCCCTTGCGATTGAACCACTTTGAGGACACCCCCACAAAACCTCCTGAGCATTGCTTGGAAATCCCCACCCCAGGATCTCTCTTCCCCAAAGTATTTTTAAGTAAATAAATGTGCCAAAACGTCTATATTTCCTCCTAGCTGCCTTTTTAAATTACTAGTTCTTACTAATATTGTAGGTGCTATAAAACACCAATATTTTCAGTTAAATTTCAAACAGAAGTCTAATTCCATTAAGCCTAATTTGATGCCAATTATTCTTGTGACTGAGGAAATCTTTTAACTCCATTTGCAGTGAAGAAGTTTTTATAGTTTTTATAGTTTTAAAGTGCCAAGAAGTCTGCCAGTCCCAAACTGATGTTTTACCTCGTAGTTTTATTCTTGGCCCTAAACAGGGACAATAGCATTAGCATTGGCTATTTCAAAGATTAGTCATGAAACGAAGAGATATTTTTATTCAGTAGAGTCTGTTTTTTTTTTTTCAAGAGTTCAGTTTTGTGCTACCTGCCTGTCACTCTAAAGGTCTATTTCTAGGACCTTACCCATGCAGGGCCCCTATCAGATGCTCCCCAAACATGCCCACTGAGTGAGCAACCTTTGACTGACCACGTGTTCATACAACTGAGTGCTTTTGGGTACTTAAAACAGGTGAACAATTTCATGATTGCTCACTCATAAAAAGGAGTAGCAAAGCATGTGACCCTGTTTGTATCAACCAGTAGAGAAAACCAAATGCTTTTTTTGGGGAAAAATCTAACACAAAGCAGAGGTGTGTAAAGGGTGATCACTGGAATATCACATTAGCACCAAATGGAAGCTGATTAGAAATGCAAATTTTCTTTCCTCATCCAAGACCTACAGGCAGGAAGATCTCAAGAGACTAGCAACCTATAGTCAAGCAGGGCCCTCCTGAGGCACATATGATACATCCTTAGTTCTGAGAACCAGACTTTATTTAATTCTTCCTTGTAGTTCTTACTAAAGAGATGCCATAAACTCATCTCTTTCACATCTATTCTTTACATATGGCCCATCCAACTGTAGGTTCTCTAATGCTCTGATGGAAACAAGGAACAATCAGTAACACAAGCAACAAAAGGCACAGTACATGTGCCTCAAGTACTTAGTATGCTCCCTGATTGTTCTTGTAAGCACTTAAGTCTTGGACAAATTTAAGAAGTGACATGTATTATTCTATTCATTTGATGCATCTATCCATATGTAAATGCCAGGATTTTACTAGATTTTCTGATGCTCCATAAGCTAATTGCTTAAGGTTTTGGTTTTCAGGTGCCAGGACCAAGCTTCTGGCTTTGTGATATTATATTTAGAATCCCAGTTATAGAATGAGGAGCACATGTGTGGAAGTTCATCCAGATGACCTGACTCTGTGGTCTGCTAAAGAGGGAAGTTCCTTCCCAGAACATTGACCCTGCTTTCCTGTCCTTCAGACTACATCCTATCTCCCCACCCCTAGCCCCAAGAACCATCTTTGGGTCTTTTCTTGAGCAAGGATGAAACTGCTTATTGTTGTCTACATAAAATTCTTAGAGTGCCAAAACCAGATCATGTTTAGTTTAGCAGACAAGATACTCAGCCATTTATGGAAACACTTAGACAATGGTATCAATTATTTCTTGAAATTTATTTTCTTTTTTCATCAACCTAGAAAGTAAATGAAGAGAAATGGATGTCAGGAGACACTGAGTCCGGATGCAGAGAGGGAGGGAAAGAGAGGTCTAATGTTGATACCTCTTCATCTCTCCTTGCTGGTGGAAGGGTGTAATATTTGCAATGAATCAAGAAAAGGGAGGAACCCTGACTGGCTGAATGCCCTGGTCAGGGTCTCAGGACATAGAGAGTGAAGTAAGTGGTAAGCAGTTATGCCCCAACTTGCCATGGACAAGTGGACATGTGGACCTGTGGGAACCTTACCTGCCCTATGTGGGGGCCAGGGAAAGTCTCAAGATGGGTGGGGGGAGTGGCATAGTTGAGAAATGAAGAGGAAGAAGGAAGGCAGCAATAGACTGTGTGAGGAAACAGCTGATGAAGCTCCCAAAGGGCAGTTGTGCTCTGAGAGCTGGCTGCTCCGGTCTTCCTCTGACAGCTCTCCCTACAAGCCAGCCTTTCCAGCGCCATCCAGGGTGGTCTTCTCAGGAGTCCAGCCCACAGCAATGAGAAAGCGAAGAGAACTGCTCTTGACTGAGTGCCTAGAATGCAAAGTATTTTGTTTCTCCCTTTACAGATACCAATCCAGCTGAACTTCCCAAAATAACTAAGTAGACACTATTATAGTTCACACTTTATTTATGATATTGAGGTTCACAGGCTTAGAAGAAGTTGGCCTACTTCTGAAACTGCAGAGAAGTGGCCCAGAGAATCTGTGGAAATGGGGAGAAAGGGAAGAGCATGTGGAAGGTGACCATAGCATGGACAAAGAGACCAGGTAAACTCAGAGAATGCAAACCTTTTTCAACAGATGATCATGGCATTTTCTGTCAAATTTATGGAACTGTCAGCAACACTAATTATAGCTTATTGTTTACTCTCTCTTGAAGGACTTTTTCACTGTATTTTATGCTCCCAAACTCTGGTTCTTCTCATCCTCTGAAACAGTTTCATCTGCTCTGTCTAAAAAATCCATAGATCTCAGCAGTATCTTCCCTTCCATTTTCCACCTGCATCTATACATGTTTCATCAAGTAGTTTTTCCTACTATTTTATACCACTCTACTTCTCATTCTATACTATACCTTCTATTACTATATCCTTCTAGGTACTCCCTAAGCTCACTGATGCAGTAGGCATTTAAGTTTCTATCTACTCTGAGGTACACTTTTCGTTGCACCTAATAGCACTTAAACACATGTGTGTATGTAGAAACTCTGCTTTCATATAAGTTCCAGAATTTGAAATACTACCTGTGACTGAGCAAATGCTTGTTAAATATTCCTTGAAGGAATAATGGGACAGGACACAACAACCTCCCACTTCAAATTCCTAAACAAGAAAACAAAACTCCACTTAAGTGACAATTGATTTCCCATTGTTCCTAGTGAAACTGAAGCTATATCAGTTACATTAAACAAAGTAAAGTTTCCCTAATGTTAATTGAGATTATTGAGTTTTATAATCTACTCACACATAAAATTAACATTCAGTTGAGAGACACTCATATAGGACTAAGCAGTTCTCAATAATTTCCTTTTGAGCTTGAATACCCTTGGTAGAGGGAAGGTACTTTCACCTAAAATGGTGGCTCTAGGTCAAACAAAGTTCTGAAATAAAGGCTGGGTGGGATGCCAGACTTGTCTTTCTCTACTCCGCCCATTTTCCTTCCCCCTGTTGATATTGTTGCAATAAGTGGGGAGTCCCACACAAGCTGGGTTGTAGTGCTCACTGAGGGTTGTATGGCAGGTTGTGCTGCTTGTATAGTACTCATCAACCCACAAACTCAACAGTGACTCTCTCCTTAGTGTGGTACTTGTTTATAGTGAGCTGGTGCTCACAAAGGATTGCTGCAGTGGTCACATTGTTTTGTACTCATTCAAGGTGCTCACCATGGATCACATACTTTCACTGTGGTATAGGCACATACCAGGCTATGGTGTGACTAAAAGTCACTTGCTTTGCAAGGCACATGTGGCAGCACAGGGAATAGAACTCATCACTGTATCACTGTATCACTGTCTTCCCGTTCATCATCGATTTGCTCGAGCGGGCCCCAGTAACATCTCCATATGTCCTGTCTCATGCTAGTAGAGCCCAAGGGCATCTGCTTGCTCCAGGAACATAAAGAGCCTCAATCCATTCCGAAATGAGGTCTATAATTGTTACTGGTATTTGGCATATATATCAAATACAACACAGGTAGCTTGCCAGGCTCTGCCGTGCAGGTAGCATACTCTTGTAGGCATCTCTAAGTCCAGCATTTATTGATGAACCGCGTGGCCGCTTGCTGCCGCGTGAGCCGGGCTGTGATAGGCTGGTCTGCTGGGTGGAGTTCTGACGAGAGAGAAGTCCGGATGTGGAAAATGAGGCCCTCATGGAGTGGGGGGTCTTTTTGGCTTGTTGCAAGGCTCTGCTGGAGTGGTGGGCCAGGGCTCAAACCCACCATCTCTCCCAGGCACCTTGTGAGTGACTGGTCACAGGGAGAGCCAGTAGCAGCTCTGCCCCATGTCTGCGAGTCTCTGGACCCGCATACCTGAGCCGGATTTAAAAAAGACTGCTGCAGGGTGGAACTCGATGAGCCGGGCTGTGATAGGCTGGTCTGCTGGGTGGAGTTCTGACAAGAGAGAAGTCCGGATGTGTAAAATGGAGGCCCTCATGGAGTGGGTGGTCGTCTGGTTTGTTGCAAGGCTCTGCTGGGGTGGCAAGCCAGGGCTCAAACCCACCATCCCTTCTGGGCGCCTCATGAGCGGCTGGGCACAGGGAGAGCCAGTAGCAGCTCTGCCCCATGTCTGCTACTCATAACCTCATGATTCTAAGGGCTCAAGGGCTTGAGCCTCCAGGCTTTCTATCAGTCTCTCTCATATTTCTTCATGAAAATATTATAATTTGAGAAAAAGCTTACTGATTTTGAGATAGATAGCTATAATCACATGGATAAACTGGTTTCATTTATGCAGTAACTATAGGAAGGGGGAAATTATCACAAGGTAAATTAATTTTTTTTCAAGATTTATGTGTATAAAGTTTAAAATAAGTAGTATGATATAAATTAGTATGATCCCAAAACAATGAGAAGAGATGTACACATTTAATTAATAAGTCTTTATTCAACAACAATTTCAGCTCAATAGTAAAGTTGGTATCAAGGGAGACAGGTGCCCTCAGTAAGGGCTACAATTTAATTGGAAGCAATTAGTTCAAAGGCAATGGTAATATGATATTGGGCTACTATGTGTATAGCACACATGAAGACTGTGTATAACACGCAAGTCACACATACTCACACACACACACACACACAGTATCCTGTGCACACAAGCAGAAGCATCTTTCCAAATCTTGCAGGGAAATAGATGTGAACCTTACTAGGAAGACTTCCTAGAGGCAGTAAAACCTGAGAAAAAGAGTTAGTTGATGCAAACAGGCAGAATAAAGGAGAATGGATCAGAGTATTCAACCAAGTAATAGCATATTAGAGAAAAAAAAGTCACTTGGGATTAGGGAACTTGGAAAGGAGTACCCTAAGCCTGGCTAAGAGTGAACCCTAAACTTGAGACGGGAGTAATTCCTATGTGGTCCCCAAAGCGTGGTTCCCGAACACAACAAAGAAATCGTTTTAGATGTTTTCAGGAATACAGTCCTGATATGATATGACATGTGACTTAGATTTTAAAATTGGGTTTAAATAAAAGTGTGATGTTTATTTAGCACAGCTGAAGAAAATGTCTGACAGGCAAGCTCAGGTTTTCCATGGGGAGAGTTTGAAGTGGAAAGAGAATAGAGGAAAGTAGATTCTTCCACTGGGTGCGACAACTCTCCTCTCGGAGTAACAAATGTAGGCTTGTACACAGGAAGTGCTCAGCATCTGACCTATCCCTTCAGAGCCCCCTTTGGGCATGCCTGGGACTCTTGTGGACTCCCCCTTATCTCTTTGGCTGGTGACATCATTTTGCAGTAATGGTAAAGGACACAAGGATGTGCTTTTAAATTAAAATGACTCGAGATTAGGGATCTCAATTAGAAGTAGGCATGTCTAGTAAAATGATGAACAAGAATAATGTAAACAGAAGAGATATAGAAGATTATCACTCAAAAAGAAAGAAACAGAGGAAACAGAGAATGAGAAACATACACAGAAAAGAAAGGAAGGCTGGGGAAAGTTGCACTGGAAAGAGAGCAATGATCACTGAGCCTCTCCTGTGCCACATCTCTGCAGACACCTGGTCTATGGCCTTTGGAGCAAGAAGCAAACAGTAGAGGGCTGCCTGCTTATTTGCACTAGACTAAATAAAGATAACAAATAATGCAAATAAAATTTATACTTTAATTGCCCTCTGTTTCTTTGAGGGAAACAATGAAACATGGTAAAAAGGAGGAAAGATTACTTTTCCTATATTTATTGTGAAAGTATTGGCTTTCATCAAGGTAACTGTTCAAAAATTTAAAAAATTAATGCATAAGAGCAACTAGGGAAAAACGCACTAAATTACCTACTTCTCTCCCTGAAGTCTGTGTTTCCAGGCAACACCTTTCCTGAGTCACATTCATAGAAACAGCCATAGCCAGAACAGTCACCTTTATGTTTTGAGTCTTTTCTGATGACCTATATGATACTATGGAGCACAAGTAAACTCTTAATAGTCCTGCTAGTTATGTAAGACAATATCACCCTTAGATGCCCTGTTAGTGTTGCAGTTCTGAGTTTTGATTTTACTTGACTATATTCATTCTTTTCCATTTACAACTCAGCTTCCACAACAAAAGCATTAGCAATTATAATCAGCTTCTTTACGGCTCATACATCTCTGAAAAAATACTTAGTAATAAATTTATCCAAGAATATAAAATATTTTCATGAGTGAAAATATATAGATGAACGATACCAGTGGAAAATCTAAGAAACTGATAGAACAAATGAAAAAATATATCTTGCATTCTTGGAGTAGAATAGTCAGTTACTGAAATGTCTATACTTCTCAAAACAATTCATAGATTCAGTACAATTCCTATCAAGATATAAATGGCTTTTATTTTTCTGAAATAGAAAAAATAACTCAAAGTGCTATGGAATCCCAAGCAAACTCTTAATAGCTAAAGGACAATAAAACCGGTGGTATCAAGTCCTTTTCAAGCTTTTCTAGGAAACTGAAGAAACAGAAACACTCCCAAAGAGATTTTACAAGGCACATATCACCCTGATGGCCAAATTAGACACACAACACACAAAAAAGAAAATTACAGACCAATATTCCTGATGAACACAGATGCAAAGACCTTCAACAAAATACTAGCAAATAGAAATCAAAGACTCATCAAAAAGATCATATACCATCCAAGTAGGATTCATCCAGGGATGTAAGAATGTTTCAACATTAGAAGTCAATCAATATAATACATAATATAAATAAAAGAAAAAATAAAGAACATATTATCATATCAATAGATTCAGAAAAAGAATTTGACAATATTGAACATCCATTTATGATTAAAAGAAACTCTCCGAAAGATTGAATTGAAGGAATGTCCCTCAATATAGTCAAAGCCAACTATCACAAACCCACAGCAAGCATTGTTTTCTATAGGGAAAAACTAAAAGCCTTCCCCCCTAAAATTTTGAGACAAATTTGGCCACTATCACCATTTCTTTTCACCACTGTACTGGCAGTACTTGCCATAGCTATTATGGGAAAAAGCATATTAAGGTCATCCAGATAGGAAAAGAGGAAGCCCAACTATCGCCATTTGCAGATGAATGATACTATACTTAGAGAACCCTAAAGTCTTTACCAAAAAGCTCCTAGAAAAATAGATCCATATTGTAGAGTGGCAGCTTAAAAATCAATACCCCAAAGTCTGTGGCTTTCCATATATATGCAAAGAAAGAAAGAGAAGAAAGTGATATTAAAAAACCAGTCCCATTCAAAGTTGTGCCTCAGAAAGTCAAGTATCTTGGAATCAGCTTCCGTAAGGCTGTAAAGGACCCATTCAAATCAAACTACAAAATGCTGCTTCAAGAAATAAAAGAGGACATGAGGAAATGAAAACACATTCCCTGCTCATGGATTCAGAGAATCAATATTGGCAAAGTGAAATGCTCCCTAAAGCTAATATTATACAGATTCAATGTAGTCCCTATAAGGATACTCATGGCATTTTTCAAAGAAATTGTCCAAATGCTCCTGAAATTCATATGGAATAATCAATGGCCCCCGTGAATAGCTAAAGCAATCCTTGGGAAAAAGAAGATAGGAGGCATCACCGTATGTATAGTACAAATTCAAACTGTACTCAAAGCGGTAGTGATTAAAACAGCATGGTATTGGAATAAAACTGACCTGTGGATGTACAAAATCGAGTTGTATATCCTGATACACACCCTCAAATAAATGCTCATTTAATCTTTGATAAAGAAGCAAAAAAATATGAAATGGAGCAAGGAAAGCCTCTCAACAAGTGGTTCTGGAAAAACTGGGCAGCTACATGTAAAAAATGAACTTAGACCTCTGTTAATGCCATGCGCAAAAGTTAGATTAAAATGAATTAAAGAACTCAATATCATTCCTGAATCCATAAAATACAGGAAGAAAACATAAACAAAATTCTCAATACCATTGAAGCTAAATGCATCTTCAAAGATGAAACACCACTGACAAAGCAAGGGGAAGCAAAGATAAACAATTAGGACTATATGATAATAAAAAGCTTCTAAACCTCAAAAGAATCAATGACCAAGATACAAAGAGAGCCTATAGATTGGAAGAATATTCACGCAATACCCATCTGATAAGGGATCCATATTCAAGATATATAAGGCACTGATAAAACTTTACAATGAAAAACAGCCAAAACCATCAAAAAAATAGGGAGAAGAAATGAGCAGAAATTTTCTCAAAGAAGAAATTAAAATGGCCAAAAGGAACATTAAAAATGTTTTTCATCACTGATCATCAGGGAGATGCAAATCAAGCAACAATGAAGTATCATCGCACAACACAGAAACTGGCATGCTATAAAGAACAAATTGTGGGGCTGGAGCAATAGTACAGTGGGTCAGGCATTGGGCTGACCTGGTTCAATTCTCTGTGTCCCATATGGTCCCCCAAGGACCACCAGGAGTAATTCCTGAATAAGGATTAACCCCTGAACATTGTTACCATATGAGACACGCATTCACACGCGTGAGCTCTAAAGCGGCAGCGCCTGGCAAGCTACCCATGTTTTATTTGATTTTGCTAAAAACTAGTAACAATTATGGACCTCAATTCCATGACCTGAGGGATGGTTTGAGGCTCTTCCTGTCCCTGGAGCAAGCAGATGCCCTTAGGCTACACTTGTTTGCTACAGGACATATGGAGATGTTACTGGTGTCCGAGCGAGCAAATCGATGAACAACGGGAACACAGTGATATACAGTGGTGATTATTATTATTATTACTATTATTATTATATTATTATTACTATTACTGAAATAAGGAAGGAGGGAGGAAACTTTTGGAAATGAAGTTTGCTGAGATGATTCCATAAAATATACTATATAAAGTCACCAAACTGTAAAAGTTAAATGTACCGTATTTGCCTTTCAATTTCACCTTAACAAAGTGTTTTTTTAAAAGCATTTATCACCACATAGTAATTATCATTGAGAAAGGTATTTTCTCAAAATTCTGTAACAAAACAAGTTTGATTCTTAATTCCTAGTGCCTTTCCTTATCTTTTCTATTGGCTTCATAAAAACAGCAATGGACCACAAAAATGAGTAGAATGAGAAAACTCTTGCTTTGGAAGTGATGAATGGAAACATTATTAAATATGGCCTTAATGTTCTCCTGAAACAACATTGCTTTATAAAAATGTTTTTTTCTTTTATCTTAAAAAATATTATTAAATAACTAGCACAACATGATGAAAGGCAAAACATTAAACTTAGCTCAATCGTCTAATACCTGTATGCAATTCTACCTCTTAACAACATTACTATTTCATTTTTCACATTCCTTGGGCCTTCAATTTCAAGTCAATGCTTTCATGCTCTTTTTGAGCATCAAAAAGTGCCTTTCTACTACATGTTTATGCCTATTGTTTTTTTATTTTGATATGCTGTTCAAAATGTGAACAAGAGTATGTGCATACTGTGCTTATTCAAATATTTTTGTTTTGAGGCCACAAACAGTGGTGGTCAGGAGCTACTCCCCAGCTCTGTGGTCTATTAAGTAACGCCTGATGGTGCCCAGGGGGCTATGTGCGGGCAGGAATCAAACTAGGGACAGCTATCTGCAAGACAAGCACCTAACCTGCGCTATCTCTCCAAACCAATTTATAAAAATGTTAGTAAAACTATAAAACAAACAAAAAATTCCCTTTCCTTGGAAAAGGGCACTTTTATTAACTAGTCTTAAAAGGATATTAGTTACTGAATTTCTGTGCATCTTTTTTTTTTTTTTTTTTTTGAGGTTTTAAAAAGCTTTACTTATCACAGGTTCAGGCATACAAATCAGCAAAAGGAAAAACCCGATGCTTAGGATTCCAGGCTAGAACCCCAGCCACGTGTAGGCCAAGATGGCGACCACCACGTGTGAAACTTCCAAGGGGAATAAACGCTCACAAGGCGAGATCCCACCGGGAAGAAGAATCTGTGCATCTTTTACTGACAATTAAGGGAAGTCTTAGGGAAATTTAACCCAAATTTATCATGATTGGGTATAGGTAAAACTTAAAAAAAATGTTTTACTTGAGAGCTAAGGAAGAAGTGATAAATTGGAAGCAATCTTAGACTTTTCTGGTATGATCAGAAATTTTTTTTTGATTAGGGTACACAGAGTTTACTGCTGTAAAGTAGGTGCTTGGGATGTACTCATTTTGTATAATTATAACTTTAACCTCTTTAACCTCCTCCCATTCCTCCACCCCCACCTCGGAGGGTATGGCTATGAGTTCCCTACCACCAGAGCCAGCAACCCCAGAAAAGAGACACTCCAGACCCAACCACTCCAGACCCACAGCTGCACCATCCTGACCCACATGGAAGTAGCCATGGAGATCTGGAGGGCGGTAATGACTCATCCAGCCCCTGGCTGAGTCCAACATAGCTCCAAGGGTTCACTCACACGTGCAGGGAGGGCCACACTGGCCTGACTTGGAGCAGGGATTTGGACTCCTCCTCCCATTTCTCCACCTTCATGTCAGAGGGTGTGGCTGTGAGCTCCCTACCACCAGAGCCAGCAACCCAAGAAGAGAAACACTCCAGATCCATAGAAGTACTGGCTTGCAGCCGAGTAACAGAGTTATATAGTACTGGAACTTAGGACCAGGTCCTTCCCAGGATCTTTTACATTTATACTCTGTATACAGTTCTGGGCAGATTCTAGCCTTGGCCAGTCATCCCAGTGAACCTAGCAAGAAGCCAGGAGAACCCCCACAATATGAGGTTAGTCGTTCTCAACATCGGGACTCCACAGCTCCCTCACAGCTCTGCCCAAGAGAAAAGCTGATCTCTCCCCATTGAGGTTCATCAGTAAAGCTCGAGATGAGAGCCTACTGCTGAGAGTGTACCAACTACACAGCAGAGCCTGGCAAGCTACCCATGTCATATTTGATATGCCAAAAACCAGTAACATTGTAGACCTCATTGCCATGTCCTGAAGAAATGGTTTGAGGCTCTTCTTGTTCCTGGAGCGAACAGATGCCCT
This sequence comes from Cryptotis parvus, assembly GCA_021461705.1. NCBI lineage: Eukaryota > Metazoa > Chordata > Mammalia > Eulipotyphla > Soricidae > Cryptotis > Cryptotis parvus. The sequence continues at coordinate 49,910 of JAJIBD010023929.1, forward strand.
TGGGGTACACTTGCCTTGGACCGTACTTATGGAGATGTTACTGGTGCCCGCCGAGCAAATTGATAAACAATGTGAAGACAAGTGATACAAGGGAAGAGATAGGGTATACAGCATAATCTACTTTTTATCAGAGTCCTCTAGAATAGAGGGCAGGAGAAAGAAGCAGGAGGAAGAGGAGAAGCTACTAACAGGTCTAATGAAGAAACAACAGCTATGAGATCTATCACAAATGTGTTCATGACTGAAGTTCCAAACACTAAAAATAAATTTTAAAAAACAAGTGGATTCATGATTATCACTAGAATTCTGCTTTCAGTCACTTTCTCTGTGAGGTGTATGGAGAAAGGGATGCAGGTGAGAATCTTGGCCATTCCGAGTCCTGCCTCTGTCATATATGTGAGGGAAGAAGAAAGGCTGAAAATTCTCTTTGTATGAATGTCTCTATCATTATTTGCACATTCAGGCATTTGACAGTATTGTGTGTGTGTGTCAAAGGGAAGCATGCTTCATGAAGTTGGATCTCTGTGCTCTAGAAACAAGATGACTGTATAAAAATTCTATATTCAAATTGAGAAAATAGGTAGTCCTTTACCATATTCACTTCTTTTTTTTTTTTTTTTTAATTTTATTATTTTCCCCCCCAAATATCATTACACCATTTTAGACATACAATTGAAAGATGCTCATGTAGAGTTTTGGATCCACAGTGTTCCAACACCCATCCCTCCACCCAAACCCATCTACCATCACCAATGTCCCCACCTCCCTCCCCCTCCTGCACCCCAACCACCCGGCAGATTCTGTATGTCATTTCCTTCGTCTCTATATCTCCTTCCCGACAAACTTTCCTGCTCTTCGTGGAATACAGTGCATTAAATGACATTACTGTTTCACTATTTTAGTGGACCGCGCGGCCGCTTGCGGCTACGATCTGGGCTCGAACTGGTCTTGCTCAGTTGATCTGTTCGTGGGTCAGTTTCTCAGCGTCCGGACAGCGAAGATGGTGGCTAGTGTGATGGGCGAAGTTTCATCTGGCTGCTTCGGGACCCCTCAGAGGCGATGGGCCAACACCCAAAACCCATCTGCCCTCCTTGGGATCCCATCGTCAGCTGGGCTCGGCGTGAGCCGGGCTCCAGTCTCCCCAGCCGCTTGCGAGCTCTGCATACTGGTTCCCGGGCAGTTCCTGGGCGGGTCCACCAGGCTTCGGCAAAATGGAGGAGGGGGGGGTGGCTTAATCCTGACTCCATCTGGCGAATTCCCAGTGATTCCCGCTTCTGGGGGCCGCCTACCTGGGCTCGAACTGGTCTTGCTCAGTTGATCTGTTCGTGGGTATATTCACTTCTTTTTATTGGCATTATCAAAAGCCTAAAACACTTTAAATTTCTTAAGAATACAGTGCTGATGAGTCAAGATTTTTAAAAGGTTTGGCTCGGTCCTTTGCTGAGAGTATCCCCTGACTGAATTCAAGGCTGTTGGCATCTTATCGTAGGATTTAGGATCTTCTTCCAAGCTCACTGGTTATTGGGAGAATCTGATCCGTTGACTGTAAGTCTAGTAGTGTGGCATCCAGCAACCAGATACCCCCTCCCCACGTACACCCACAGATTTTAAGTCACGTGGACTCCACATTATGACAATTTGGTTCAAGACCAACTGGAGAATGAAACTCCATCTAACTATTTACCTGGTAGAGTCAGACCTGGCTGAAATAAGAAGATTGTACCATCGGTGACCTAAGGACAGTAGTAGGGAGCATGGAACTTTGGTGGTTGTGCTATGCAGTGACTTTGCACACATAGTACCCAAGCTATAATAAAAATTAGATAATAAAATGATTAGGGATTTTAATTCTATCTATCACTATCACTATCACTATCTTCCCATTGATCATCTATTTGCTAGAGCGGGCACCAGTAATATCTCCATATGTCCTGTCTCATGCTAGTAGGACCCAAAGGCATCCGCTCGCTCCAGGAACATAAAGAGCCTCAAGCCATTATATTAGTTCATAGGAATTACCTAATATAAATGTTACTGGTATTTGGCATATCAAATACGACACGAGCAGCTTGCCAGGCTTGCTGGGCGGGTGGCATACTCTTGTAGTCACCTCTAAATAAAACAATTATTGATGAACCGTGGCCCACGCTTAGCCGGGATGTGATAGTCTAGTCTGCTGAGTGGAGTTGTGACGAGAAAGAAGTCCGGATGTGGAAAACGGCAGCCCCTATGGAGTCGGGGGTGGTCTCTGGCTTGTTGTGAGACTCTGCTGGGGTGGCAGGCCAGGGCTAGAACCCACCATGCCTCCCGGCACCTCATGAGCGGCTGGGCACAGGGAGAGCAAGTAGCAGCTCTGTCCCATGTCTGAGAGTCTCTGGTTTCTATCTAGAAAATTTATTTTCTTGGGGGCTATCTTAGCACTTTTCTGCACTTCAAATAGAAAGCATTTTATTATTTTAATATTTGTCGCAAATGTGATTGTATAGATTCTTGTAGAATTTAAAAACTGCCTTCCACTTATTTTTATTTTGGGGAATACTCTTCACAAGACTAGTGCACTGGGAAGTTGCTTCTTTTTTGGATACATTTCAAGTGGAAGGAACTTTAAAAAAATAGATTTTCTATCATAATTCAACCGTGGGATGTTGTGTGGGAAAATAAAACTGGTTAGTTGCAAGCAATGCAGATCATGAAAGAGACTCCACAAGGAGAGGTCAAGGTACCATAATTAAGAAAAGACTGTGCCTCATAGTTAGTCACCTGGATGAAATTAAGTCCATTTCCTTGGCTACAAGGCGCCTGGGACTCTGACAACTAGTCTGTTCTAGAATCCCTCTGTGCCTTTTCAGTAACCCACAGACATTTTGGTATTCAATACTTTTGAGTCCATAAATCCATTTGAAAAAATAAGAATACACATTACTCGCTGTGAGGTCTGTTTGTTCTAATGAGCAAAGAATAAAATAATTATCTCACACAATGCTGCAGGTGTAGAGTGGAAAAGCAACTTCAATGGCTGTGGGTGCAATTGATACTAAATCTCCAGTGAAAGAACATTTTTAGATTTCCTTTTTCTGAGTTTCATTCTTGCAAAGTAGCTGATGCCAAAGTTAGCTCAATTGCTCCTTTGGGGGCCTTCAAACATGCAGTCAGAGTACTGAATCTTTTGTTGAATACATCCTACCCATGCACTGCTGGTTGGCATATTCAGAGAAGGCAAACCTAGCTTATGCCCTGGGGAGAGGATGTGTTGCCTCAGTTTTGAGTTCAGAAATTATTATCTGTTTCGTTCCCACCTTGATTTATGTTCAATTGTTTTGGTTCTACTTTTAAATGCCTGCCAAGGTCAGTATAGCCATAGAGTTCCAGCAATACATTAATTCCTGTTCATAAATAGCTGTGACGTCTAAGTATGAGGGATTAGGAACTCTAGCTGAGCAGTGTTATTCAGTCATGCATCTGTGTCTGAAGTTATGAGCCACGCACAGATATGATACCTTGTATCATATCTTATGATACCTTGTATCATATCTTATCATACCTTGTATCATATCTTATGATACCTTGTAAAATGATCGCCCTTTCTCTGGTAATTTACAAAATGCCAGATATTCAGAACAAACACAAATAAAATACCCCAAATTTAGCTCTGGGTATGTCAAAAATTTTAAACAGAATTTAATTTACAACAAAATAAAGTTGCTTTTTATCAGATGAACCATAAAATAAATTTAAGGCTATCAATAGAGACAGAATACTAAAAACAGAAAGATAAAAGAAGGAAATTACATACAAAGGAGTATCTCTCAGATTCACAGCAGACTTTTCAGATGAAACCCTCCCAGCCCAAAGACCGTGGTGAGATATAGTGAAAAAAAAACCTAAATGAAATCAATGCTTCACCAAGAATTCTTTACCCAGCTAGATTCTCATCAGATTTGAAGGAATAATACAAAACTTCATGGATAAACAATAGCTTGGGAACTTTATAGACTCAAAACCAACTTTAAAAAGGACTGAAGGAGCTAGTGTAAAATAAGACAAACTCTAAAAAGCACAGTAAACTTATACGGAATGATGACACAAAATCCCATGGCAATAATCACTCTCAATGTCAACTGACTGAAGACAACAGTAAAGAGACTCTGAGTGGCAAAATGGATTGAAAAAACTGAACCCAACATTCTGCTGCCTGCAAGAAACACATTGAGCAGTCAGAGCAAACAGACTCTAAGTCAAAGGCTTGGCAAACAATTTTTGAGCAAATGACTGCTCCAAAAAGGCCGGAGTGGCCACACTAGTATCCGACAGCATAGAATTCAGGCTGAAAAAGGTTATAAAGGACAGTGAAGGCTGCTTCTTAATAACCAAAGGATATGTATATCAGGAAGAAATGACACTCATAAACATATATGCACCTAATAAGGGGCCAGCAAAATACTTCAAGCAACTACTAATAGACTTTAAGAAAGACATTGACAGCAACACACTTGTAGCTGGAGAGTTCAAACTGCTTTGTCAACTCTTGATAGATCAACCAGACTGAAACTCAGCAAGAAAATACAGATTCTGAAGGGAGAAACGGAAGAGAGGGCTAGTAGATATATACAGGGCATTTCATCCCCACAAAAGGTGAATACGCCTTTTCTCCAGTGCACATGGAGCATTCTCCAAGATAGGCAACATACTGGTACATAAAACATACCTCAATAAAATAAAAAAGATAGAAATTGTATCATCTGTTCTTTTAGGCCATGATGCACTGAAACGGAAGTCAATCACATACAGCAATGGAGAGTCAAACTAACAACTGGAAACTATACAGCTCACTGCTGAACAACTAGTGGGTCATAGAGGAAATCCAAGAGGAAATCAAAAGATTCCTGGAAACAAATGATAATGGACACACAAACTACCAGATCTTGTGGGACACAGCTAAAGCATGCTGAAAGGAAGACTTATAGTTCTGCAAATGCTCACAAGAAGAAAGGGCCCATGTAAGTAATTTGACTTCACAGCTTAAGATCTTAGAAAATGACCAAAAAAGAAGGCCAACATAAGCAGAAAGAAGGAAACAATAAAACTTAGAGCAGAAATCAATAGGCTGGAATTCCCCCAAAAATAATCTAAAAGATCAAGGAAAACTAAAATTCACTTGTTGAAAAATAAGCAAGATCGACAAATCATTTGCATGAATCGCAAAGAAAGGGTGAGAGAGAATACTAATTAAACCAGAAATCAGAAATGAAAAGAATTAGAAATCAAAAGGGAAAATAACAACAGGAAGCACAGAAATGTAAAAGATTATCAGAGATTACTTTAGAGTCTGTATGACAAGAACAAGAGAACCTAGAGGAAATGAGCAGATTCCTGGATTCCTATAACCTACCAAGGCTGAACCAAGAAAATGTGGAATACCGAACAAGCCTATCACTATAGAGGAAATTGAAACTGTAATCAAAATTCTTCCCAAAAACAAAAGCTCAGGTCCAGACAGATTTACTAGTGAATTCTTCTAAACCTTTAAAGAGGACCTATTGCCAGTCCTCTTCAATCTTTTCCAGGAAATTGAAGAAACAGAAACACTCCCAAAATGGCTTCTACGAGGTACTTATCACCCCTGATACCCAAAGCAACAGTGACATTACTAAAAAGAAAACTACAGACCAATACCATGATGAATACAGATGCAAAGATAGTCAACAAAATAGGAGTACACATAATCCAAAGACTCATCAATGGGCCAAGTGATAGTCTAGTGGGTAGGGCGTTTGCCTTGCCCCCAGCCGACCTGGGTTCGATCCCTGGCATCCCATATGGTCCCCAAGCACCGCCAGGAGTGGTTCCTGAGTGCAGAGCCAGGACTTACCCCTGAGCATCGCTGAGTGGACCCAAAAAAGCAAAAAAAAAAAAAGACTCATCAAAAAGATTATACACAATGACCAAGTAGGATTCATCCCAGGGATGCAAGGATGGTTTAACATTCACAAGTCAATCAACATAATACAGCATATCAATAAAAGGATAAACAAATAAATTAAAGCTAACAGTATAAAATGAGTTTACACCAATATTGAGATGTCAAAGTACTATTAAGCCACTGTATTCTTCCTGTCCACCCTTCAGAAAACAATTTCCCTTGCTTTCCTGTACCTAGACTACATCATGAACTGCAGGAGCACCTACAGTGGCAACTTGAAGAGATAAAAGCAAATCTCTACTCTTGACTCTCGCTTTTGCCAAGTCCTTGGCAAGAAATACTCCTTTTTAAGATAAGTCTCTCAGCCCTGCTTGGGTTCCATCCTCCAATGCAGCTCTGGGGTTCTCTGTCAACTGTCAGAGAGCTGCTCTAACAGTCAGCCCTTCCCTTCCACGTACTTCCATCTTCATGCTTATTGTTCATTGAATAACAAGCAAACTGGCTCTGTTTTTCTTTTCTTTTCTATAGTGTGTGCACACATATTTATGTTTTTAATTATACATATTCATATGCCACATTATTTAGATGTCCCCGTGTTGGTAGTCATTTGCTTTCACCAATTTTTTTCTCTCTGATAAGCATGCCTCTGTTTGCATACATATAAGGGTGGTACTTCTTGGTTCCAAACCCAGCATCCTATTCTGGAACTATAAAGATATAATCTCCAGGACTATTTTTTTAAAATCCTTTCAGATAATTCTATTGAGCAGGTTCAGTTGAGCACTATTAGTGTATGAAACAAAATCTATGTAAGACAACATGCACTATTTAAGCTTTAATATCGATTGTCTATCTAAACCCCCAAAGTGATTGAGCCTATTTCTATCTTATCATCATGGTTTTATATATATAGAAAATTAAGGGCTTTTTTCTGAATTACTGAAGTGGAGCATATTTTCATTGTCCTCCCCATTTGTTTTCTTTTTCTAAAATTGCCTGTTCACCTCTATAGCATGTTTTCTTCATGTGTTAAGTCTTACTCTTCATGACTGCTGTTCAAGATATATTCTGTTATAATCTTTTTTGATCTTTTAATTTTTGTGGTCTCTTGAGCAAAGATATTAGAGTTTAATTTTTAGTTCTACTATTTGTGTTCAGTTGCTATTATTTTCTAGAACTAAAATTGTCATTAGACTTTTGATTTTAAATATGCATTCCAGTACCAATTTGTGATGTCCAAGAATAAGCCATATTGTGATTCTGTTTATAACTGCATTGAATTATTGACTATATCCTGAAGTTATTGTTACTCCTTCCTTTGTATTTATCTGAAGCCTCAAAACAAGCCAGACAACCTCCCCACTCCATGAGGGCCGCCATTTTCCACATCCAGACTTCCCTCTCGTCAGAACTCCACCCAGCAGACAGCCTATCACAGCCCAGATCAATGATACCCACCTTGCAGTAGTTTTTTTTTCAATCCGCCCAGATATGCTGATCCAGAGACTCACAGACATGGGGTAGAGCTGCTACTAGCTCTCCCTGTGCCCAGCCACTCACAGGGCACCCGGGAGGGGATGGCAGGTTCTAGCCCTGGCCCGCCACCCCAGCAGAGCCTCACAACAAGCTAGACAACACCTCCCACTCCATGAGGGCCACCATTTTCCACATCCGGACTTCCCTTTCATCAGAATTCCACCCAGCAGACGAGCCTATCACAGCCCGACTCATGCGGCCTCTTGTGGCCATGCGGTTCATCAATAAATGTTGTATTTAGAGGTGACTACAAGAGTATGCCGCCCACACGGCAAGCCTGGCAAGCTGCCCGTGTCATATTTGATATGCCAAATACCAGTAACAATGATATTAGGTCATTCCCATGACTTAATATAATGGTTTGAGGCTCTTTATGTTCCTGCAGCAAGCAGATGCCCTTAGGCTCTACTAGCATGAGACAGGACATATGGAGATAATACTGATGCCCGCTGGAGCAAATAGATGATGGACGGGATGATAGTGATAGATAGTTCATAGTTTTTAAAAAAAAATTTATTATACCACCGTGAGACATACAATTACAAAGATGTTCATAATTGGTTCTATGTAATACAGCATTCCAGCACCCATCCCTCCACCAGTGCCCCATTTCCACCACCAATGTACCCCCACCCCTCCCGCCCATCCCCAGGCTGTTTCAATAGCAGGTACCCCCTTTCCTCTCTTTCTCTCTGTCTCTGCATCTCTCTCCCTCTTCTTTTATACATTGTGGCTAGCCCTGCAGATATTTAGAGCTTATCATTTAAGTCTCTTTGTGTATATTCAATGGTGAGGTTTAATCTGCCATTACCATTTCCCATACTTAGTAAAACTCTGGTATCTATTTATATCCTATTAATGAATGCAGTCATTCTATATCTGTCCTTTTCCTTCTAACTAATTTCACTCAGCATGATAGTCTCCATGTCCATCCATTTGCAGGTAAATTTCATAATTTCTTCTTTTCTGACAGCTGCATAGTATTCCATAGTGTAGATGTACCACAGTTTCTTTAGCCAATCCTCTATTCTCGGGCATTTAGGTTGTTTCCAGATTCTGGCTATTGTGAATAGCACAGAGATGAATAAAGAAGTACAGATAGTGTTTCTGCTATGTGTTTTTCGGTCTCTCGGGTATATTCCCAGGAGTGCTATTGCTGGATCAAATGGGAGCTCAATGTCTAGTTTTCGGAGGAATGCCCATATTGTTTTCCAAAAGGGCTGGACCAGTCAGCACTCCCACCAACAGTGGATCAGAGTCACTTTTTCCCCGCATCCGTGCCAGCACCGGTTGTTCTTGCTGTTTTGGATGTGTGCCAGTCTCTGTGGTGTGAGATGGTACCTCATTGTTGTTTTGATTTGCATCTCCCTGATGATTAAAGATGAAGAGCACTTTTTCATATGCTTTTTGGCCATTCGAATTTCTTCTTTTTGGAAGCTTCTGCTCATTTCTTCTCCCCATTTTTTGATGGGGTTGGCTGTTTTTTTCTTGTGAAGTGCTACCAGTGCCTGATATCACCTGGATATTAACCCCTTGTCAGATAGGTATTGGGTGAATATCCTTTCCCACTCTGTGGATTGTCTTTGTATCTTGGTCACCGTTTCTTTTGAGGTGCAGAAGCTTTTTAGTTTTATATAATCCCATTTGTTTATCTTTGCTTCCATTTGCTTAGCCAGTGGTGTGTAATCTTTGAAGATACTTTTAGTTTCGATGTCGTAGAGCGTTTCTCCTATGTTTTCTTCAGTGTACCTTATAGATTCATGTCTGATGTTGAGATCTAGAATCCATTTTGATCTGACTTTTGTGCATGGAATTAGAAGGAGGTCTAAGTTCATTTTTTTACATGTAGATGCCCAGTTTTCCCAGCACCATTTGTTGAAGAGGCTTTCTTTGCTCCACTTAATATTTTTTGCTCCTTTATCGAAGATTAAGTGGTTGTATATTTGAGAGTGTGTTTCAGGATATTCAGTTCTATTCCATAGGTCTACGGGTCTGTCTCTATACCAATACCAAACTGTCTTAATTACAACTGCTCTGTAGTAGAGCTTGAGGTTGGGAAAGTGATATCCTCCATATTCTTTTTCCCAAGGATTACTTAAGCTATTCGTGGGGGTTAATTATTATTCCATACAAATTTCAGGAGTGTTTGTTCAATTTCTTTGAAGAACATCATGGGTATATTTATAGGGACCGCATTGAATCTGTATAAAGCTCTAGGGAGTATTACCATTTTGATAATGTTAATCCTTCCAATCCATGAGCAGGGAATGTGTCTCCATTTCCTCAGGTCCTCTTTTATTTCCTGAAGTAACGTTTTATAGTTTTCTTTGTAGAGATCCTTTACATTATTTGTCAAACTGATTCCTCGGTATTTGATTTTCTGCAGTGCAATTGTGAATGGGATAGTTTCTTTAATGTCCCTTTCTTCTCTTTCGCTGTTTGCATATAGGAAGGCCATTGACTTTTGGTTATTGATTTTGTACCCTGCCACTCTACTATAGGAATGTATTATTTCTAGGAGCCTCTTGGTAGAGACCTTTTGGGGTTTCCAGGTATAATATCATGCCATCAGCAAATAGTGACAACTTGGCTTCTTCCCTTCCTATCCGGATGCCCTTATTGTTTTTTTCTTCCCTGATTGCTATGACAAATGCTTCCAGTACTATATTGAATAGAAGTTGTGAGAGTGGGCAGCCCTGTCTTGTCCCTGATCTTAAGGGGAAGGCTTTCAGTTTTTCCCCATTTAGAATGATGCTTGCTGTGGGCTTGTAGTAGATGGCCTGGATTATATTGAGGAATGTTCCTTCAATCCCCATTTTACGGAGAGCTTTCATCATGAATGGGTGTTGAATCTTGTCAAATGCCTTCTCTGCATCTATTGATATGATATATGGTTTTATTTTTCATCTTGTTGATATGATGTATTATGTTGATTGACTTGCGGATGTTGAAACATCCTTGCATTCCGGGGATGAATCCCACTTGGTAATGGTGTATAATCTTTTTGATGACTCTTTGGATTCTATTTGCTAGCATTTTGTTGAAGATCTTAGCATCTGTGTTCATCAGGGAGATTGGTCTGTAGTTTTCCTTTTTTGTGACATCTCTGTCTGCTTTGGGTATCAGGGTGATATGTGCCTCGTAAAAGCTATTTGGGAGTGTTTTTGTTTCTTCAATTTGCCGGAAGAGCTTGAAAAGAATTGGGAGTAGGTCCTCTTTAAATGTTTGGTAGAATTCACTGGTGAATCCATCTGGACCTGGGCTTTGTGTTTGGGGAGACTTTTGATTACCGATTCCATCTCCTCAATGGAGATAGGTTTGTTGAGGTATTCCAAATCTTCTTGTTGCAGACTTGGGAGGCTATAGGTATTCAGGAACTTGTCCATATCTTCTAGGTTCTCTTGTTTCATGGCATACAGGCTCTCATAGTAATCTCTGATGATCTTTTGAATTTCTGTGGTTTCTGTTGTGATGTCCCTGTTTTCATTTCTGACTCTATTTATTTGGGTTCTCTCTTATCCTTTTCTTACAAGTCTAGGGTAAGTCATCTTACCCTCTAGCAGTGTTTACATAGAAGAGAGGTCTCATTAGAATGAACCTTGACTTAAATAGATTAAGCTGGGAGTGGGAAAAACAACAAAACTCCCAGAATAGCTAAACCTGTCCTCCAACAAGTCCCGCATGGCAGAGCCTGGCAAGCTACCCGTGTCGTATTTGATATGCCAGATACCAGTAACAATTTAGACCTCATTCCCATGACCTGATGGAATGGTTTGAGACTCTTTATGTTCCTGGAGCAAGCAGGTGCCCCTTGGGCCCCTACTTGCATGAGACAGACCTGGAGATGGAGATGTTACTGGTGCCCGCTCAAGCAAATCGATGATGAACGGGGAAGACAGTGACAGTGACAGTGACGAGTCTTGCAAGTGGTTTGTCAATCTTGTTTATTTTTTCAAAGAACCAGATTTTGGTTTTGTTGATGTTCTGGATTGTTTTTTGGACTTTCCATCTCATTGATTTCTCCTCTAAGTTTTATTATTTCTTTCTTTATGCTTGGGTTGGGCACCTTTTGTTGCTCACTCTCTAAGATCTTAAGTTGTGAAGTCAGACTGTTTGTGATGGCCTTTTCTTCTTTTCTGAAGAATGCTTGAAGAGCTATGAACTTGCCTCTTAACACTGCTTTCGCTGTGTCCCACAAGTTCTGGTAATTCATGTCTTCAGTCTCATTTGTTTCCAGGAATCTTTGGATTTCCTCTTTAATTTCTTTTATGACTTGCTATTTGTTCAGCAGTGAGCTGTTTAGTTTCCAGGTACCTGGTATTGGTCTCCGTTTTTGTGTACAATTAACTTCTATTTTCAGTGCATCGTGGTCTGAAAAAATAGTTGGCACAATTTCTATCTTTTGATTTTATAGAGGTATGATTTATGGCTCAGCATGTGATCTATTTTGGAGTATGTTCCATGTGCACTGGAGAAGAAAGTGTATTCAGCTTTTTTGGGGATGAAATACCCTGTATATGTCTACCAGCCCTCTTTCTTCCATCTCTTCTTTTAGGGCCAGTATTTACTTGGTAAGTTTCAATCTTGTTGATCTATCCAGGGTTGATAGAGCAGTGTTGAAGTCTCCAACTACAATTGTGTTGCTGTCAATGTCTTCTTTGAAGTCTATTAGTAGTTGTTTTAAGTATTTTGCTGGCCCCTCATTGGGTGCATATATGTTTAATAGCATGATTTCTTCCTGATATATGTATCCCTTGATTATTAAGAAGTGACCTTCACTGTCCCTTCTGACCTTCTTTAGCCTGAAATCTATGTTGTCAGATACCAGTATGGCCACCCCAGCCTTTTTGGATGGGTTGTTTGAGTGAAGGATTGTTTTCCAGTCTTTTTATTTTGAGTCTGTGTTTGCTGATTGTTCAGGTGTGTTTCTTGAAGGCAGCAGAATGTCAGATTCAATTTTTTGATCCATGTGCCACTCTGTGTCTCTTAACTGGTGCATTTAGACCACTGATATTGAGAGAGATTATTGTCATGGGATTTTGTGCCATCTTTCTGTATAGGTTGGTTATTCTTTTTTGGGCTTTGTCTCTTAGAGTAGTACTTTCAGTCCTGCTTTAAGGTTGGTTTTGAGTTTACAAAGTTCCTAAGCTGTTGTTTATCCAAGAAGTTGTATAACTGTCCTTCAAATCTGAGTGAGAGTATTGCTGGATAAAGAGTTCTTGCTGAGGCATTCATTTCATTGAGTTTTTTACTATATCCCACCACTGCCTTCGGGCTTGGAGGGTCTCTTCTGAGAAGTCTGCTGAAAGTCGAATGGATGCTCCTTTGTATACAATTTCCTTCTTTGTTCTTGCTGCCTGAAGAATTATGTCTCTGTCTATGGCATCCATTACTTTGACTAGGATGTGTCTTGGGGGTCTTTCTATTGGGGTCTCTTCTTGCTGGTACGCATCGGGCTTCTTGGATCTCGATACCTTCATCCTTTAATTCGGGGAACTTTTCATCCAAGATGTTTTTAACTGTTCTAATTTCCTTGGGGTTACTTTCCTGTCCCTCTGGGGACTCCGATGATTCTTATGTTGTTCCACCTGGCTTCATCCCATTGTTCTCTGTCCGTTGCTGAAACATTTTTCGGTCTTTTTCCATCTTATGTAGTTCTCTGAGTGCTTTCTGCAGCTCATCTTCAGTCTCACTGATTCTCTCTTCCACTTCTGTCATTCTACTGTTGAGAGCCCCTGTCGGTGAACACCGCGGGTTCCCCAACAGTGTCAGGACAAAAAGTTCTCTTCTACCTCCGAGGAGGCCGGGAGAACAGATGAAAACTCACGAGTCGGTGCAGTTCCCAAAAATGGCTTTTAATAGTACAAAAGTTCTTCCACAGCAATCCAATATAATGAACAAACTCTAGGTCTGGTCTGAATTTAGACCATTCAAAAGAGTCTAAGTCTCCCACCAAAGAGAGAGGATCTCACCCGAGCTGAGTCCTACCCAGAAGATGGAGCAAAAGGCCAAAGAGCAAAAAGCCAAAAGCCAAAGGCGCAAGGCTGAGGAGCCAAAAGCCACAGGAGCCAAAAGCCGAAACCTAAAAGGCCCAAAGGTGAAAGGGCCTCAAGTCAGTCCCCTTATATACACCAAAGTAATCCAACCGGATGCTGGTATGCTGATCCAGAGACAGACATGGGGCAGAGCTGCTACTAGCTCTCACTGTGCCCAGCCGCTCATGAGGTGCCCGGGAGGGATGGCAGGTTCTAGCCCTGGCCCGCCACCCCAGCAGAGCCTCACAACAAGCCAGACGACCCCCCCCACTACATGAGGACCTCCATTTTCCACATCTGGACTTCCCCCTCGTCAGAACTCCACCCAGCAGACCAGCCTATCACAGCCCAGCTCGAGCACCACTTGCGGCTCGCGCGGGTTCATCAATAAATGCTGGATTTTGAGATGACTACAAGAGTATGCTACCCACATGGCAGAGCCTGGCAAGCTACCCGTGTTGTATTTGATATGCCAGATACCAGTAACAATTATAGATCTCATTCCCATGACCTGATGGAATGGTTTGACGCTCTTTATGTTCCTGGAGCAAGCAGGTGCCCTTGGGCTCTACTTGCATGAGACAGGTCCTATGGAGATGTTACTGGTGCCCCTCAAGCAAATCAACGATGAACGGGAAGACAGTGACAGTGAATCCAACCGGGAGGGTCATGTCAACAAAGACCTCTAAACATTGTGTAGTGCCACACCCTATTGCAGGTATAAACAAAGGTTATGCCAAGGTCTAATCCTTTCTACCAAGATTATCTTTTATGCAAAACACTGAAGAGAGGGGGCTGGTATAAAGTAATACATCTTAACTTCATGAGCTTCATGTAATCTAGATGGTACCCACAAGGTCCTTCTTATTATTATCTGCACCAGGGTGATTCTGAGTATCTTGTTCTCATGTACTGAAAGGGTCACACTCGCCTGCTTAGAGCAAACTAGTATGATCCTTCCTATAGTCTTCCTATAGTTAGCGTAGCCAGGGTGGTAGTCTCCTGGTAAATCCTAACTGTCCCACACTGGGTGCAGTGGGTATAAAGAGGAGTTGTGCCCAATCTGAAAAACATAGAAGTTTTAGTAGATGTATAAGTCAGAAGTTATTCAATCAAGGTGACTTCTATAACTGCCACACCCTCTAGCAGTGTTTACATAGAAGAGAGGTCTCATTTGAATGAACCTTGACTTAAATAGATTAAGCTGGGAGTGGGCAAAACAACAAAACTCCCAGAATAGCTAAACCTGTCCTACAACAAGCCCCGATTGTGTTTTTCATTTCATCTACTGAGTTTTTAAGCGAAGATATTTCTATTTGCATGGTTCTCATTTCTGCTCTCATTTCCTCCCATAATTTATTGACTGCCCTTTCAACTACTTCGTTTATGTTCTCCTGTATTTTATTCGACATATGCTCCATTTTTTCATTGAGCTCCTTAAACATCCTACCAATTTCTTCTCTAAATTCATTGTCAGAGAGATCATGCACATCTGCATTCTTTTTGAGTCTTCAGGGTTGATTTCTTCATCTGTTCTTCGAACTGGGGATCTGCGTTTTTCCCCCATGGTGTTGCGGGATCATGGTGTTCAGGGATAGAGTCCTCTAGCGTACTGTTTCTTTTATCTTGACAATATTACCTTCCCTTGGTGTTGAATTTCCTAGTTTTTGTATTAATAAGCGGTCTTGTGAGCGGCCGCCAGCACGGCCAGCCAAACCCCCCCCCAGGGAGAATACCTGAGGCAGTGACAGGCTGGTGTGAGAGTTCAAAATGTCTGTTTACTTCCACTTCAACTCGGACTTCTGGGGGTTGTAATTCCACCTTCTGCCAAGGCTTGGGGCTCTACCATGACCCCAGGCTCCCACCTGGCCAGCTGCACCCCCAGGGAGAATCAGTTCATAGTTTTTTAACTTCACAGAAGTCTCATATCGTTCTAACATTTTAAAAGTTATTCCTTGATATCTACCGACAGCTTGTATTATACAGAAAATCATTTTAAAATAAATTTTAATTGGTTATTAATGAATATTTAGGCTCTATTGATTTTTGTTTTTATCGGTCACTTTGCATAGTTTTATTATTTTAGAAGTTACTGGGTTTTTATGAATATCTAAGCTTTGTTGCCTTCAGGTGAGATCTTTGTCTTATTTGTTTTGGGGGTCCAGACCGGGCAGTATTCGAACTATTCCACGCAACTTAGTGTTTAGGTGTCACTCCTGACAGGATTTGGGAATGATGAGACCCAACGCATGGAACCAAGGGCTCTGACATGCAAAGCATGAATCTGAGTCTCAAAGCATGGGCCATCTCCCTGGCCTTCTCCTTATCTCACTAACTCAATGCTCTTTCCACTGTCTTCATTATTGGCAACTTGGAGGGTATAAAACAGGATTTTTGATGTGCTGCTTGAATCCTACTTTAAGAATAAATATTCTGGGGCCAGAGCAGTGATACAACAGATAGGATATTTACCTTGCATATGGTCGACCCATGTTCGATCCCTGGCATTATATATGGCCCCCAAGCCAGCCAGGTTTGATCCCTAAGCACAGAACCAGGGGTAACCTGAGCATAAAACTTCTGGGTATGGGCCCTAAAAGCAAACAAACAAACAAACAAACATATACATGCTACCCAAGCTGCTGGAAACCTAGGAGGAAATTCTCAGCTGATAGCCTCTCTTCAGAAATTGCTGCAACTATAAAATGCCCAAGGCAACACCTCTTCTGGATGGCCTATAACTACTAATGATGGATCCTGATCTAGCATAGTATAATGCTAGATAGTCATTTATAACTCTATTGAGTTTGGAGCTGCAGCTACTGTTGGAGACAATTGACACCTGAAGCATCCTCTCACTCAGATCTTCCTCCTGTCTTCTCATCAGGTTTGATACCACAAATTCTTTTTCTTCATTCCTTCCCTTCTTTCTTCTTTCTTTACACCATTTCTTCCTTCCTGTGAGGGGTGGGGACACACCAACTATGCTCAGGCTCTATGCTCTTGAATCACTCCTGGCAGGGACCAGGGTTGAAAACATGCAAGACAAGCACCTTTCTCCTGTACCATCTCTTCAGTCCCAAAGAGTAATTTCTAAATAAACATTGTGCATGCCAGATTCCATTACAGAACAAAAACTCAAACATAGTAATAAGGGAGTCCTTGAGATTAGCAGGGAATGTGTCATTATCAACAGAAAATAAGCAACAAAAAATGCATCTGGGCTGTTTGATGGAGAATATAATCTCCATGAATAAGGGGATGTCCATCCATTCTATTTACAGATACAGTGCATGTACAAAGGAACTCATAAATTGAAAGGATACTGGGGTAGCTGAGAAATAACTGGAACAGACCAGAGATATAGGCTTAGGTAAGCAGAAGCAAGTCAAAGGATTTTCAGATGCCAGAAGTCAAAATAAAACAATGAGAATATTAGCACTATACTGGGAACCTGTTTCACCATAGCCTGTAAAAATCACATGGAAGCTTCCTTGCCTGCAGAAAGAAACCTTCCATTGTTTGCTTTCATGTATATCCCCCTCTTTATCATTCAAGTCCAGAAGGTAGTGTCATGCATTCAAATTCTGGCTCCAAGGACATGCTGATTTCAGCTTCGGAAACGGAAGATGGGTTGTTCCTTGGCAGGACTTTGGAAATTAGGAGCTCCTAAAACAGCATGGGGAGTTCAGATGCCGAGCAGCCCAAACCACAAGAAATATCTCCTGTGGCATCTAAATGATTACAGAGAGGCAGCTGCGTGATAGTAAATGTTTAACCAATGACACTGGGGGCAAGGAGCATTGATTTGTAGAATTTTCCAGTTTAGGGGTTGAAAGCCTCCCAGGAGATCTCCTTTCCAGTTATCAATGTGATGTTTTCTTAATACGGAGTTGAAAAAATTCTCAATATGGAGTCAGTCAGCTATCTTTTTTTGCTGGACTATGATAAGGCTCTTGAAAACCACTGCAATATGTATGAGTTGACATGCCTCTGAGATCTCCTTTACAAAAAATGACCTCAAAAAGTTCAAGTTACAGCTCTTCACATTGATCATCATGGAAGGATTGTCTCCCACCTGCTAATTCCACAGTTTCTAGTTCTCCATTCCTCACCTCTGCTAAGGGTATCCACTCCACTGTATATACCCAACTTGGATGAAGAATGCTAGAAGTCCCCAAATGTGTTTCTGTACTTACTGTAGCAGCCTGCAGTGTGAACCTTTGGACCTTTGGTAAAACTTAGATTCATATTTGCAACAGCATGTAGTGTGGCCTGGGTCTAACCCAATTTTTCTTTTTTTTTTCTATATAAAAAGTCCTTTTTTCTGTTTTCGCTTGAATGCTAGGATTCCTCCACAGACATCTTGGCATCTCTTCACAATCTACACTATCATTTACAAGAAAGAAGCTTCAGACCCTACATCTTTCAGAGGCCTTAGACCTCTGAAATTCAAACATATGAAAATATTTCAAACTACACTGGGGCAATTTTACTTGGAAGTCTTTACAGTACTTGATATCCAAAAAATCAATCTAGAAGATAGAGAGATAGTACAGGGGCTAAGGCACTTGCCTTGCATGTGGTCAACCTGAGTCTGCCCCCAGCACCCTATATGGTCTGCTGAGTCTTTCTGGGAACCATCCCTGTTATCAGTTTAGTTGACTAATAAGACCCCTTCAGCATTTTCTTCAAAGTAAGAGAACTTATGATAGATTTTATGAAAAAAAAGAACTTTCAACAAGAAGACATGATACTACAGTAAGTTTAAGGAAAAATGAACACAAAGAAAGAAAACTACAGACCAATATCCCTGATGAACACGGATGCTAAGATCTTCAACAAAATACTAGCAAACAGAATCCAAAGACTCATCAAGAAGATTATACATCATGACCAAGTTGGATTCATCCCGGGAATGCAAGGATGGTTCAACATTCGCAAGTCAATCAACATAATACATCATATCAATAAAAGAAAAAATAAAAACCATATGATCCTTTCAATAGACGCAGAAAAAGCATTTGACAAGATCCAGCACCCGTTCATGATTAAAACGCTCCAGAAAATGGGAATTGAAGGGACTTTCCTCAAGATAGTTACAGCCATCTACCAAAAGCCCACAGCAAGCATCATTCTAAATGGGGAAAAGTTGAAAGCCTTCCCCCTGAGATCAGGGACAAGACAAGGTTGCCCCCTCTCACCTCTTTTATTCAATATAGTACTGGAAGTACTTGCCATAGCAATCAGAGAAGAAAAGGACATCAAGGGCATCCAGATAGGCAAGGAAGAAGTCAAGCTATCATTATTTGCAGATGACATGATATTATACCTAGAGAACCCTAAACTCTCTACCAAAAAACTCCTAGAAACAATAGACGCATATAGTAGAGTGGCAGGATACAAAATCAACACCCAAAAAGTCAGTGGCTTTCCTATATACAAATAGCGAAACAGAAGAAAGGGATATTAAGGAAACAATTCCATTCACAATTGTGCCACAGAAAATCAAATACCTAGGAATCAACTTACCCAAGTATGTAAAGGACCTGTACAAAGAAAACTACAAGACACTGCTCCAAGAGATAAAAGAGGACACAAGGAAATGGAAACACATTCCCTGTTCATGGATGGGGAGAATCAACATTGTCAAAATGGTAATACTCCCTAGAGCTCTGTACAGATTCAATGCAGTCCCTATAAGGATACCGATGACATTCTTCAAAGAAATTGACCAAACAATCCTGAAATTTGTATGGAACAATAAACCCCCAAGGATAGCTAAAGCAATCCTCGGGAAAAAGAAGATGGGGAGGCATCACCTTTCCCAACTTCAAACTGTACTACAAGGCAGTAGTAATTAAAACAGCATGGTATTGGAATTAAAACAGACCTGTGGACCTATGGAATAGAATAGAGTATCCTGACACCCAACCTCAAACACATGATCATTTAATCTTTGATAAAGGTGCAATGAGTCTAAAATGGAGTAAGGAAAGCCTCTTCAACAAGTGGTGTTGGGAAAACTGGGCAGCAACGTGTAAAAAATGAATTTGGACCTGTGTCTAACACCATGCACAAAAAATCAGATCAAAATGGACTAAAGATCTCAATATCAGACTTGAATCCATAAAGTACATTGAAGAAAATATAGGAAAAACCCTCCACGACATTGAAGCTAAAGGCATCTTCAAAGGTGAAACATCACTAACAAAGCAACTAGAAGAAAAGATAAACATATGGGACTACATGAAACTGAAAAGCTTCTGCACCTCAAAAGAAACAGTGACTAAGATACAAAAGCAGTCCACAGAATGGGAAAGAATATTCACCCAATACCCATCTGATAAGGGGTTAATATCCAGGATATATCAGGCACTGGTAGAACTTTACAAGAAGAAAACAAACAACCCCATCAAAAAATGGGGACAAGAAATGAACAGAAACTTCAGCAAGGAAGAAATTCGAATGGCCAAAAAACATATGAAAAAATGCTCATCATCACTAATCATCAGAGAGATGCAAATCAAAACAACAATGAGATACCACTTTACACCACAGAGACTGGCACATATTCAAAAGAGCAAGAACAACAAGTGCTGGCGTGGATGTGGGAAAAGGGGACACTCATCCATTGTTGGTGGGAATGCCGGCTGGTACAGCCTTTCTGGAAAAACAATATGGACTTTCCTCCAAAGACTAGAAATTGAACTCCCATTTGACCCAGCCATACCACTCCTGGGAATCTACTCTGGGAAACCAAAAATACGCAGCGGAAACACCATCCCTACTTTTATGTTCATAGCAGCATTATTCACAATAGCCAGAATCTGGAAGCAACCAGAGTGCCCGAAAATCGATGACTGGATAAAGAAGCTTTGGTACATCTACACAATGGAATACTATGCAGCTGTTAGGAAAAATGAAGTTATAAAATTTGCCTATAAATGGATGGACATGGAGAAGATTATGTTGAGTGAAATTAGCCAGAAGGAGAGAGACAGATACAGAATGACTGCATTTATTTGCATGGCATAAATATATATGTACATATTATGATACCAATATCCAAGGTCAAGTGAAACATATATCAGGAGGTCTTGTCAAAGGTGGAGATTATCACAAACGTGTGGGAGTCAGAGTTTAGGTAAGACAGAAAATGGAACAGGGGGGCTAACAATAGTCGAGGGTACTAATGCCAACCTAGAACTGAGCATTAAATAGAGGCAAAAGGATACAAATGACAACCTTTTAATGTATGTTCTGTAATCCATAGTCTGGAAGGGAAGGAAAAGAGAAAGAGAGAGAAAGGGAAAGAAATAAAGAACCTGCCATGGAGCAGGGCTGGGGAAGGGGGAGGGAACCGGGGATGTTGGTGGTGGGAGATGGGCACTGGTGGAGGGACGGGTGCTGAAACACTGTATGACCAAAACCCAAACATGAACTTTTTAATTGTATATCTTTTTATTTGTATATCTCACGGTGGTATAATAAAATACTTAAAAAAAAAAAAAGAAAAGAAAAATGTGCAGTGAGTATGTATGAGTAAAACTATAGATATCCAAAGCGTAGCAAATATTGATATTTTAAGTGGTTAAGAAATTGTTCCATTGAATTTACATTCAGGTAAGAAAACCCTAAGTATAAAAGGAAAAGAACCACTTACAGTTGGTCACTTATTTTTCCTTTCCTCTCTTAAGTCCTGTCTCTATGAATGCTACCATATCAGTTCTCACAGATTCTAGCTGGTACCTGAGGAAGAAATTCATGAACAAGGACCCCCCACCTCTCAAAAATTCAGATTAAAGATTTCATTGCTGTGGCTGTACAGACACCACCAACAACCTGTTTTAATTACTTTGTTACTTCATCACACCTAGCAGCTAGATTTCCAGGTGAAGCTGACATTCTAGATCACTCCTGATAGGGGCTCACCAGTTTCCTGAGATCGACTGCATGTGAAAATCATTCAGGAGCTTTAGATATACTGAGTGCCTGTATGGCCTCCCACCCAAAAACTTTAACTTCATAAATATGAGTGCAACCTGATTATCGGAGAGCTAAAGCTCCCCAGGTCAACCTAAGTTTGTAGCAAATCTAAGACCTTGATCACTAGTTATACTGAAATACTCTAGTTTTTCTACAAAACCTCCAAACTTCATCTTTTTTTTCTAGCCCCAATCATGTTTTCCCCTTTTTATCTTTCTTTACCTGCCTGTGTTTTACAGTTTGTTGAAGAAGTTACCTCTTGCTGGAAGTTCTCATTAAGGTCAAGTTTGTCTTAGTATCTGCCTTGGACTCAAAGTAGCTGCCAGAGCAATTTTCACAACGTATCTGCTTTGTTCTTCTCTGTGTTCTGTTTCTTGATGGCAATAAAATAGAGACAAAAATGATTCTCCATAAACATTTGTTGAAAATAAAAAAGCATTTAGGCAGGATTTGCATCTTCTGCGTTCTTGGTGATTGCCACAGGTTTGCAAAAGATGCTTGTGTCTCAATTGTTTCTTCAAAGAATTCTTTTTATTTAAAGACCTCAATAATAATAGAAAACACTACAGATGTAAGGAAAAATAAAGTCTAGGAAGCTTGGTTAACAAGCTTGGTTAACAACATGAGTGATTGTATAAAAATCACACACTTTATAAATTGAGCAATTTATAACTGGAGTGAAGATGTGAGTTCCCAGACTGAGTTGCCACGATGTCAGTGGTGTGATTAAGAGGGGCCGGAGCGATAGCCCAGCGGGTAGGGCGTTTGCCTTGCACGCCGCAGGCCCATGCCGGCCTGGGTTTGATCCCCGGCATCCCATATGGTCCCCTGAGCACCGCCAGGAGTAATTCCTGAGTGCAGAGCCAGGAGAAACCCCTGAGCACTACTGGGTGTGACCCAAAAAAAAAAAAAAAAAAAAAAAAAGAGCCTGGATAGGTAGGCACATATCTTCAGCTTTGCTTCCTATAGTGTGTTTCTGGACCGCTGCTTGATTGTGTTAAGTCTCTGGGTGCTTAGCTCTAAGACAGGTTTAGCAATACTTGTCTCAAAAAGGATAGGTAAGGCTTAGCTGAGACTATTCATGCACACACACCAATATATGGAATGTAAGAAGTGCTCTATGTGTAGGAGTTAAAATATTTTTCTTTCTATTTTATTTTTTGGTAGGGGCCATCATTGGCAATGCATGGGAAACCAGGTGGTTCTGAGGATCAAATCTGGGTTCTTTATACTCCAATTCTTTGATCTGTTTCCTCCAGGGCCTCATGCATGCAAGGCAAGTGTTTTGCCACTGAGTCACATCCTCAGTCTATATGGTATCTTATTGTGTCTTTATTTCCATTTTATATTCTTTGGGGTCTACATATAATGGTGCTCAGGAGACTGTAAGGTACCAGATATACAACTTGGAGCTCCTACATGCAAAGAATATGTTCTAGCCTTTCAAGTCATCTCCCAGGCCTGAAGATCTGCAGTATATATATAATTGCCATTTAAATTTCTGCATAACAATTTGATGCCATCTCTGTTGATCAAAATACATTTTATGATAATATATACTATTGCCAATTATCTTCTATAATAGAAGTTTCATCTCCTCAGATTCTTTTGCACTTTATATTTAATTCATGATTTTCCAAAGCAACAATCAGAAATCATCTCCATATTACTCCATCTCTTCCATCTGCGCAAATCTATGTTTTTCAAGATGTTAGTTTAACTTCTTTCTCTAGAGTAACTGCATTGGAAATTAATGAAAACTAGGCAAAGGGTAGTCAGAAGGCACAGAGGAATGGGAGGGCTAACTTGTGGATAACTGGACCACAAAAGACAACTTATTAAGTAAAACTGAAAGTCTCAAGGGTGCAGACCTTCACACCAGACACCAAGCAGTGCAAGAGGAAGGAATCATACAAGTGCCCTGAAGATTGATTTGTAGCCCACAGCTATAAAATATAGCTCTCTGTGTACTGAATGCTGAACTAAGGCACATTTAGACAAGAAATGTTTATTTATAGGCATCAATAAAAGGAACATATAAGCTGTATGAAGAGAATTGAGCTGGTCAAGGACAGCCAATTCCTGCAAATACCTTGTTAGTCATTGAATGTAAATGATCTACTTCAGCATTTTATCATGTTTACACAGTGATATTTTTGTGGTGAGTGCTTCCAGGTTTATGTGTATTTTTAATCTGGGAAAGTACAGGGCTTATTCACTCTTATGTTGAATAAAAGATCATTGGTAAAATTCAGGAACCAACCTAGCACAAGGTTGACAGCAAGCTTTGCCAAAGATCTTATTTCAAGACATAAAAACAACAACAACAACCCCTCCCCACCAAAAAAGCCTCATTGTCTTGATACAATGGCTTTTTACATTGCCCATGAAAGATCAAATAGTTCATTTAGGTAAGCAACAACCCCTACCCCACCCATTTCTTTTTTCTTTTATGGGTTTTTGTTTGTTGGGGGGGACCTCACCGGGCTCCTCAGGGTTTACTGCTGGAAAGGCCCAAGTGACCCCATGGGATGACAGGGATCTAACCCAGGTTGGTATGTGGAAGGCAAACAGCCTGCCTGTGGTTCTATCTCTCCAGCTCCCCATTTCCTTTTTTAAAATGAAAGCAATGTCCTTTGATTTGACTTGTGCCTCAGAGAATGGTTTATTATTCTATTAACTTGTTGTTATGCATTATTTTCGTTTGATAATGGAGCTAAAAACCAGCAAGCCTGAGGGGCTTGAAATTTCCATAGCAAGTACACTATAGAAAAGGCTACTATATCTGAATTCATTATTTCAGAGTGAGAGTCAAATCCCAAGTTTTCTTCCACAGTAAATTCTTATTTTTTAGGTCACACTCAGTGATGATCAGGGGTTACTCCTGACTCTACAATCAGGAATTACTCCTGGCACTGTTCAGGGGACTATATGGGATGCCAGATATTGAACCCGACTTGGCCTCATGCTGGGAAAATGCTATACCTGCTATACTATTACTCCAGCCCCCCAATAGTTAATATTTTTGATACTTAGAAAAAAATGTGTTTATTAAATGTATAACTAAATACCTGAAATCAAGATTTCTCTGGTACTGAACGGCCCCTGAGGGACTAGACCTATAGGACGGCAGTCAAGGTGCTTGTCCTGCATGTGGCAAATTTATGGTTGATACCTGGCACCACAAATTGTCCTCCAGATGCCATCAGATATGATCCCTGAGCATAGAGCCAGGAGTAAGCCCTTAACACAGCCAAGAGTGCTCTCCCCCAAACAACAATAAAACAAAACTTGGCCTTGTTTTCTAGGTCTATAGGGCACCAGGCCTTGGATAATTGGTTGTTTATGACTATTAGTTGTCTTACCTGTAGAATGGCATAATGTTAGTAACAAGTTGATAAACAGAAAAAAAAAATCATGGTCAAAGTCTAATCACAATGTTTGGTGTATGATAAATGCTCAATACATGTTAATTCACTTGTAACTGCATTCTGTGCTCAGGCGAGTTGCTAATAGAGAACTCAACATTGACGATAATAAGATGTGGCTACTATCTCAAAGAAACTGTCAAAAGCAGAGAGAATTTGTACTTGGATATGGTTTAGTATTTCTGTTTAACAGACAAAATGATTTGGGAGGTGGTGGGGGAGGTTGGATTTTGTATGCAGAATCAACTGTCCTTCACTTTCTCTTTCTTTTTTTTTCCCATGGGCCTTTGAGCCAAGGCTATACCAAATTAATGATCAGGAAACCACATGGTGTTGGAATCCTGTGTATACCAGGCAGGCACTCCAGCCCTTCAAGTTATTTACACAGTCCTAAATACTCATTTTCTGGAATTCGTATGAAAACTCATCCCACTAAATTTTAGCCTTAAGCACTTTTACATCAAATATTAAGTTCAAGGGAAGGAAAAAGAGATCTCCCAAATGACAGTGGTTTAAGGAGATGAAAAGACACGGGATAGATTCATAAATTTACAAACATGTATGAAATCAAACATGTATACAGAATATATAATCTGAAATCTGATTTATAATGTACTATTTTATATAACTGACTCCTGCAGGGCAGTAGTCAAAGTAGTAAAATTTAATTTTTATGTTTTCAGTGATCCCTCTTGGCCTGACCTCAAACACATCCCAGAGAGACACTTAATTCTCCTGGCAGCAAAGAACAAGAATTTTTTCAGGGGAAAAGTTAAATTATCTCAATTGTTGTGGTTCTATTCTTCCCATTAAAATTTTGGGGACATTCGCAGAAGTTTTCAAACTAAGTAGAAAAACTAGGGTTTGATTTGCCTGTTACCCTAAATTAAGATATATAACTTTTTCAAAAAAGCAATTTAGGGGAAAGTTCTTCTCTAAACAACTTCCATCAGATGTTAGCTTGAACAACCACCTGGGAGTTAGATATTCGGATTCTGGGACCCAATCTGTATGACAATGAATCCCGCTGAACAGGAAATATGCAAGTGAAGTTTCTTTTCTTATTGATTTATTAATATTTTGGGGGTCACACCCAACGATGCTCAGGAATTACTCCTAGTGATGCTAAGGGACTATTTGGGATACCAGGGCTCAAACCCAGGTCAACGGCGTGCAAGGCAAACGCCCTACCTGCTGCACTATCACTCCAGCCCATTTTAACTCTGAGGCATAATTTCCCTGTAAACCATACACAAGGTAAAGATTATTTTCCAGAGTACTCATCTCTCCTTTATGAACTTTTGCACACTTCTCCCTGTTACCGCTTGCTACTGTCACTCCCAACCACTGCAAACCACCGCCACAGTCACGGAAAAGGCAGCACAAGCACAGGAGGGCAGTGTTGGCGCTGTCTTCATTCCTCCTCTTAATCCAACCTGCTCTTCCAAATACATTTACTGGCCTGTTCATATGAAGGTGTGACTGTCGATAAGGCTACCACTTTTGCCCTTCCAGGCTTATTTAAGTAAGTGATAAGAAGGCTTACACAAATAAATGCAGTTTAATATGTAATTTCAAACACCAAGGGAACAAACAGATCTGTAGTTACTGGGGGTGGGCTAGAAAGGGTATTTTTCACAGATCCCCAAATAATGTGGCAATAAATCAGTGTATGCTTAAGGCAGGGACTGTCTCATACTTAAGAAGCTGTGATCCCCTTTGTCCCAACATGTAAACTCACAAAGGCTCAAGTGTCTGTGTGCTGATTCTTACTCAAATTCATTTACCAAGCTGACAAACTTCTACTCCCCTGACAGAAAAGGGAAGAAGGAAGCAGGAGTGAAGGCTATAGGAGTTGAGCTTCCTAAAAGTCCTGTCCAGCAGAGCAATGTGGAAATCCCTCCCTTTCTGAACTTGCAGAGCTCGGACTGCTGTGTTTTGGAGACACTACTCATTTTGCACACATTTCTCCTCAGAACCCTCCGCAGAACTGATGTTTTCACCCTCAGGGTTAAGAACTGCCTCCTCAGGTAGGGCTCTTGCAGTTTTCCCTTTGTTGGTAAACTCAAGAATCAACACATACTTTCATTTGGCCTGAAAACAAGTCCTCTCCCTTGCTAACATTTTATCTTCAGTCTTCTAGGCTGAAAGAGTAAGGCTGTATGCCAGTATGTTTTATTAAGAGTGTCTTCCTTCTGTCCTCAAGACATGCAAGTCTTCTTCCTGGCTTTTTGGCACCGTAGGAGAGGACGCTATAAATATTGGTGAAATGTTTTGTTTTCTGAATCATAGAATGTAAAACATGCTTTCATCACACCGGTTCTCAACAACTGATTGAAGCTACTCTCAGTTTCTACATTTATATCCCGTATTCAAGAAGTGGGTAATGTTTTCTCAAATATAAGATGCAGGACTCTCTCAGAAATAATATATTCCAAAGGAGGAGGATTGGCTTGCTCCTTCAAGCCTGTATTCGCTCTTGAATCTATGTTTCTTTGGCTATTTGCTCTCTCAGGTCCGTGTTCTCTCTTGAATATATGTTTTTTGACTATTTGCTCTCTCAGGCATGTGTTTTCTCTTGAAAATGTATCTTGCTGGCCTGTCTCTGTTCCTTACCAGGCAGACCTGCTCTTCAAGCCTGTGTTCTCTTTTGATCACATTGTTTTCTCTCTTACTCTCTCCTCACATCTTTTTAAGTAAGATTTAATTTGATAAAAATCATCTTGCATAAAAAATTTTAAGTAAGATTAAAAGGAATCTTATGGGTGAGTTCTTCATTGATAAGGAAGTTAAGAGATGCCAAAACCAAGTGTATATAGGAGCTTTATGGAGCAGTTAACCTTGAGAAGTCGACGTATGTAAAGATTAAACAGCAACTTCTGGTTCACAGGTTTATAGAGCTTTACAAATATCTTGGTTTCACTATTTGTGCTTTTATCTACTTCTGGATTTTATTACAGCTTTCTGCCCAGTTATAGTCTTTATAGAAGCAGAATGCCAGAGATTAAAGAGTGAAAAGAAGTCAAAAGGTTTTCAAAGTCATCATTGGTGTTTTAAAAAAAATTTAATAGAGACTTACCTTCCACCATCTAAAGAGCCACAGAAAACACTACTCTTCTCCCCTGCTTGGGTAACAACCATTTCCCAAATCATTGTCTCCAGAGAAAAAGGGAACAACAACATCAAAGTAACAGCTAATTATGGTGGAAAATGACTGTCCATGATTAGCAGTTGACTGAATAGGCACAAAATGGAAATAAATATTTCATGTGACGCAGTCAGCACACTGGCAAGTTAGTAGCATAGTTATATATCATAAAAAGGAAATGATTGTTTTGGTTTTATGTGAATAAAGATAGCCACATCAGTGTAGAAGAATAAAAAGGATATGCCAAAGTTTTAGGTCCCATCTGTGCTGAATGATTCTTCTTTTACAGAATCCTTTACAAAAGACAGGAAATGACAATGCTAGAATAAAATACATTAGTAGTGGGAAAGAAAGAAAACATCAGTTGAAACGATGTGAGGAGGGGGCCTTCGTGTTTGTCATGACCATGAGGAAGCATTCTGTGAACTTAGGCCATCTTGTTCCCAAGGTACTTGTAACTAAGTGAACGGTAACAGTTCAGAGAAGATTAAGCATCTCTTCAATAGTTCCCCAAATCAGCAAGAGCTAGAGTCAACACACATTTTTTCCACTTGAAGCAAACAATTTATTTTCTGATTGCAGTGATTTTGTATACCAGCTGTTTCTCTGAATTTCAAAATTCTTTATCATATAATTTGTTTTTTTTTTAAAGCCAGCCATAATCAAATGATCAAAATGATTTCTAAATAGAGACTCAAACCAAAAAAAGTGTGGCATCAATTCAGGGCTTTCTAAGTGTGAATTTTCTTAAAGATGTGGAAATATTAAAGTCATAGAATAGAAGTCTTCTTTAAGAATTGACATGAGACTTTGCAAATTGAAATCATGAAAAAAAGTAATCAAATGATAATGAGCGTGGGCCCTGGCAGAGTCTGAGTAAGAACTTTCAAGTAAATGACACCTTATAGTTTAAATAGTTTTTGAAATTTCCCAGTAGTCTCACCAAAATGCTTTCAGTATGTTGGTAAAAGTCTACTTTCTAATGTATGAATCAAATATATACATATATATATATATATATATATATATTTAACTGAAGCATATTATTTTCAAGGAAAGATTATGAAGTATAAATTGATAAGCTCTCTACTAATATATATTTTGACATTTACTGACCAATAGTTGACTTTCTCATTTATAAATCGAATATATTTGTGGAAGTATTTGCAGGAGTGTGTTTGGAGATTGGGGCAGCACCCGGGGCTGTTCAGTGCTTTCTCCTGGCTCTGTACTCAAGGATCACTCCTGGTGGGTCTGAATGGACAATATGGGAAATGAGGGATTGGAATCTGGGTCTACCATATGCAAGGTAAGCATCTTATCTGCTGTACTATCTCTCCGACCCCAGAGAGTATATCTGAAGTAAAATCTGAGAGACAGGACTGTGACTCCTTGGTAAAGCACTTGCCTTGGAGGTCTAAGGTATAGCATTTGATTCCTGGTATCACTTGTTCCTGTAAGTATCAACTGAGTTTTATGAGAATTGATCTGGGAGTATCCTCTAAGCATAGCCAGGAGTGACCACTCACAAGACAATTCTTGTGAAATAATTCTCGTAGAAGTGCAGGAGAAGACTCAAGTAGGTGAAAGAAACAAACTAGTCGCGACAAAGGATCAGTGGAGGAGGATTTTGGGTACTTTATTGGTGAAGGTGCAGATATTATGCACATCAAATCCATAAACATTAATATCACTATAATTTTGGTTATTAAAGGACATTCTTAAAATCTATCATCTAAATTTCAAAAAAGTCACTAGAATATTCATTTTTAGGAATAAAAACGTAATTGTCTCCTGGTCAAATTCCAGAATTTAATCATCATGGCCCTCTGTGATCTAGTTCAGAAGTATTGTTTCTATTCTCATTAAATCCTACGAAAAATTGGATCATTAATGAAGCCATAAAATATTCATCAAGTGCTTACCACATGCCAGGCTCTCTGGACTTAAAGACCTAATTTCTGCTCTCAAACAGCTTACAAATTAGCAAAGATGAAGCTTTGTAACCAGCTATTTACAGCATTAAAGTGCAATATTTGATGTGTGTTTAAGGTACGAAAAGAAATGCTATTCACTTCCTGGCCCGAAAGGTAATCAATCAACTCAGGGGAGATTTTATAGGGAAGGAATGAATAAATTAGAACTAACTCAATAGACATATAGAAAACGATGTTCCAATCTAGAGCAGCAACTGCCAAAACAACACAAGTTCGGATTGTACGGCACCGATTGTCTGACACAGAACAGAATGTGGGTCTGTCCAAGTCAAACTGTTGCTGGAACACAGCGTCAGCGGTTCACCAACCCCCAGAGGCTGTCTTATTCATAACTCATTCTGTTTCCACAAGGTAAAGTGGATGATTTGGGTTGCTTATGGAGACTTAATGCCCTTGATGTACTCCAAAACAGGAGTTTCATAACCTCAGAACTACTGGCAGCTTTGATAGCAGAATTCCCTGTTATGGAAGACCATCCTCAACATTGAAGACCATCCTCAACATCCTCAAATAGTTTTCAGGATTCTGTTAGCAATGCCTGTAGCATTTATCCTTTTCTAGACATGCCAGCAATCTCCTGTCACTGTAAAATGTCATGTGATGGGGATGATGTAGAAATCACCCATATATGAAAACTACTGTCTTAGGTGTACAGGGGTTTGTACACCTGAGTGTGGTGCTTACACTCAGTTGCTGTCTTCCCCAGGGGTCAAACACTTCAGTTGTGGTGCTCACACACTCTTGATTGCAGAGTGCCATGGAGCGCATGTACTTTCATCACAGTGTCGGACAATCCAGTAGGTGTTTTACTGTTGAGTCACAACTCCAGGACACCAGAGCCTCATACATAATTCCTTGGATAAAAAGGTAAAGGGTTTTGCTATGTAAGAAAAAATGAGTTCTATGATGTTCAGAAATTGTTAGGATTATGGATACAATTAAAGCATTCAAAACAAAAGAAACACAAAATTACATTGGTAATGCATGTGCCGTTAAATATGTATGCACAGGGTTTCCTGAACTATGAAAGAATCTGATAAAACAATTCTAGGTCACAATTTCTTATTCTATATTATTAAAGAGTTCTGTTTATAACCCTCTATGTTTTTCCATAGGTCTCAAAAAGCAGGCTCTCAATGAGGTATCTAGTCTCATTGACTAGAATAACACATTTGTAAATCATCTAAGAAGTTAACTGCCCCAATTTTTAAAACTACATTATATCTTTCTTTTAACCCCAGTCAGTTTATAACTGAATATATAAATATTTAAGAACTAAAGTAATAGTGCTAATAAATTTTATTGTGTAAGGAATTGGTACATATTTCATACTTCCATATATTTGTAAGAACTAAGAGAATCTGGCTTTTGAAGCTAATCTTGTGAATTTAATTTGAAATATGTAATTTAAGCAATGATTTGATTTTTATATTTTAGGCTGAAATCTTATTAAACATATATGCAAAATTGGATGCCTAGAGAATTTAAGAATCACCATAACTAAAGTTTGGTAGGCTTAGTTCTTGGAACTATTTGCTGTTAATTCCTTAATGCTCTTAAAAGAGAAAGCAAATAGATTAACTTACAAATGTTTTTAATGTTTAGGGGAATTGAATTGCTGTGAACCCCCTTCAAGCAAATGGTACATTTGACAGATTTATAAGTATAAAAAGACTCTGGGTGTTTAAATAAAAGATTAAGAAATAACTAGAGGAGAGAGACAGTACAGGAATTAAAGCATTTGCCATGCAGGTGGTGAGCCCCCTACACCCCCCCCATTTATTTATTTATTTATTTATTTTTTTTTTTTTTTTTTTTTGGGGTCACACCGGCAATGCTCAGGGGTTTCTCCTGGCTCTGCACTCAGGAATTACTCCTGGCGGTGCTCGGGGGACCATATGGGATGCCGGGGATTGAACCGGGCGGGCACAGGCCGGCTGCGTGCAAGGAAAACACCTACCCGCTGGACCATCACTCCGGCCCCACCCCACAAACCCCATTTAATCCCAACTTTTGGTCTTGTCAGAAGTGATCTATGAGCCCAGCTCCATGAGTAAACCTTGAATATCACCAGTCTTAGCCCGAATGCATGCACAGAGAAAGAACTAAGTTTGGAGATTTTCCTTTAACAGCCAGGCATCTCTTTTAAAAACTGCCTTCAGCTGGGCCGTGCATATTGATTAATGTGGCAGAGCATATGCCTTGCACGTGTAACTTCTGGAGTTTCATCTCTGGAGTCACGGAGGACTCCTAAACCCCAATGGAAGTGGTTGCATAAGAACAAACCAGCCAATTAAAAAGCCTAAGCCTAATAGCCCTAGCTTTAGCCAAGTAAGAAACTCACCTGAGATCCAAAATGAATAAAATACGTTGAGGACCTAAGAAATCACTAACAATACACAAAGAGGGAGATAAAATGCCTTTAAAATGGTGATCCCACTTAACATTACCAACAGGGAAGAAGCCGCCTTATAGGTTTCCCACCCAGTCCATTTAGGAGGTGACAACTCCTGTGTATTATTCCCCTTGAGTTAAATCTAAACAAAAGTAAAGGAAATAAACCTAAATTGAGTGGGATCTTTCAAGCAAATATTCTGGAGTCTTTTGTCTGCTTTTATGCTGTTTTTTCAAGATTTAACACTTATAAAGACTCCTGAACAGTATTAAAAAAGAGAAAAACCAAACATTATGAAAAAAAAAGGTGGAGGACTTTTAGTGACTGTGTGATCCTTTATCTAATGTGTATCAAAAAGGAAAAATTTAAGAAGGTCAAAATTGAGGAACTTTTGCAGCTTTATTGAAAACATTGTTTGTAGATGACAAGCTGAGGGAAAGGTTCAAAATTTCCGTAATTTGCTCTAAAGCAGTTTATATCTAGAGAACACTTCTACTGGAGGAAATAGCAATATTTACAGTTCTATTCTGAAGCTTTCCTATATGCCTTAGTGTTCTCAAAATAACTGGAAAAAAATCAACTCACATGGAAACCAATGTTTGTTCACCCCTTCTGAAACTTGATATTTCTGGTTGACCCAATCAAAAGCACAAACAGACTGACCTGTTTAAAGATTTCCTCACAATTGATTGGCTAGGGAGTATGTTAGTTTCTGAGTCTGGACCAATGAAACTGGGAGAGAGGTTTACCACAGGTGTTCCTGTTTCCCGGAGCAAATCCCCCTCGTTCTATGGGCTTGTGCCTGGATAATTGGGCTAGGAATTTGGCAGCCTTCTTACCTCCACCCAGAGGTGGAAGCTGCCTGAAGGAAAATGGGTTGCCTAAATTCTAGGGAGGGGAATGAGGACCCCAGATAGATTACTTCTGAAAAGACAAAAGACAGTGTTTCCCAACCTTTTCCCTTCTGACCTTCCTGAAGCACCTCTATTTTCTTTTATTTATTTATTTATTTATTTATTTAATTTATTTATTTATTTAACATTTTATTATACCACCGTGAGATATACAATTACAACGTTGTTCAAGCTTGGGGGTTTCAGTCACACAGTGTTCCAGCACCCGCCCTCCACCAGTGCCCCTCAATCACCACCCATGTCCCCATCGTTGCCGGTTTCATGGTTTCATAGACTGAATGCCTCCCTTCCATTTAGTCTATTCTACCTGTGATCCTTACAATATCCTGTGGACTGTAGGTGACCCATATGGCTCTGTTTGAGAGCTGAAGTCAGGTACACTTAGGATTTTCTGTTTTGATGATCAATTGAGTCTGTATTATTTAAGTAGTTGAAGTAACTGCAGCCAAATACATCATCCGATAGGAGGCCTAAATTGAGACTGGTTTTACCCTGTCAAATACCTTTGAAGCTGACTTTAAGGTCTTCATTCCAAACAGTAGTACCATATTTTTCATGGGGAAATTATTGCTTTTTTTTTTTGCAAAATTTTTCAAAAATACTTATTTCTCTTACTTGCCCCTTACGTTGTGATGAGAAAGGACTGTGTTGCTCTTTTCATCAGACGTTTTTCATCAAAGGTTGGCCATGTGGAAATTTGTTGCGTGCATACGTTGTTGAGTGCACAGGAACCCCAATTGCTATTGGGATTGCTGGTGTATGGGGGGGTGGAAGTTCTAGGAGTGAATTTGCAGCTTGAACTTGCCATGCAGGTGGTGCTGAGCTGTCCTCTCCCCCCCTAGTGAAATTTTGTGATTCGGTCCCCTAAGGAAGTAAAACTCATCTTCCTGAGTTCAGAAAAATAAAAATGAGCCTGAAGATAGATATATTAGTCAGGATTCTCCTGAGAAATGAAACCATATGTATGTACTTGAACCCGATTAGGTGCGCTAGGCCGCTACCTTCTTTCCCTGTGGTTGTCAATCTTTACCCATCAAGCCTTGATTAAAAGAGGTCTATCCACATTATATAAGGTAATTTGCTTCAGTCAGAGCCCTCCTACTTATATGTTACCCTCATTGAAGGCCATCTTCAGGGCAAGAGATAGTATAGCATGTAAACTCTTGCTTGCACCTAACTGACCCAAGTTTGTTTCAGGGCAACACCTGAGCACCGAGCCAGGAGTAACTCCTGAGTACTTCTCAGTATGACCTCAAAACCAAACCAGAACAAAGAAAACACTTTTACACAAACATCCTAAACAATGTTTGAGCAACATCATTGGACACAGTGACCCAGTCCATTATCACACAAAGTTAACTGCCACAATGGAGAAATCAACGTGTTCACCTGCATTTGTCCTGAAGATGCTGGGCAGTAAAGAGAAAAGAGTAAAAAAAAAGAGTCAACTGAGCTTTTCCAAATGTGTATTTCTACACCATGGTCTGTCCTTTGGGTTTCCCAGTGTACAGAAATGAAAAGAGCTGTTCTTCACTTTCTTTTGCATTTTCTTCCCTCCTATTACATTCCATTTGGTTCTATTTTATCTTATAGCATGTATCCCATTCACATTTTTTATAAAGTAGAAAAATTATTGGAAAGTAAGAAAAATGAACTATGAGTGTGGGGAGGAACTTACTATGGTTCTAAATTCACACCCCATTCTATTTACAATGGAATTTTAGGAAATATCTATTTTGATCCACTAAATGTCCACTAAATGGATTTCATTGCTGTTAATCAGTCACAAAAGTTCAGTCTGGAAACAATACAAATTATGTGAGTGTAGCCTCATGTACTAAATCAAGGAGAAAGTTGGCAGGATAAGAAACAGCATACTTCAGACCTTGAAGTGATCTATAAACCAAGAGAGTGAAGGGATTATGATAATCATAGAAGCAATCCTTCCCTTAATCCCCTCCACACAGCCTTAAAATTTACAGAAATCAGTGGCAAGGCTTTGTTCTTCCATTACAATGGAATTAACAGTTGAGCATCTGCAAGCAAAACAACTCTCAGGGGACATAAAGGTCCTGCTTATGTCCTGCTTACTAGAGTTACATAAATTAATCCAACTTTCAATGTTGCTTAATGCTTTAACCAGTTCTGCCTTATTCACTTATTGTATTCTCTAGGAACTATGTCTATCCTAATATCTATCCTAATATCCCGTCATCTACTTGTTTTCAGTGATAGTGTCTTCCTTGGCTCCAAGTTATATGTCCTGTGTACAATACCTCCATAGTTGAGTAACTCCAAATGTGTGTATAGAAAAAGTTTAAAAGTTTCCCTTATGTATAGAAAAATGGTTAGTAAAAACCATATGGCACCGACTTGTTTTAAGTGGTTGAATAAACTCATTATAACATTTTCTGATCATTCCCCCACATTTTAGACATATTAAATATAACCTAAATGTTCACAAGATATACTGTTAACTTACATTATAAAAGAATTTTCAATACTGAGTGATTGTTGATTTCTGCTAATAATGTTATCAAGAAATGGCTCAAATCAGCAATGAAAGGTGAAATAGGTTTCAGAGAGTTTGGTTCAGCAGTGGAATGCACTGGTTACACTAAGAAAAGCTTCGAGGACCTTGAGGATAACTAAGAACGCTCCATGAATACATGTGCCCATGGCCTGGTTTATGGTGATGCTTTAGAGTTAGAGGACTCTAGAGCTACCTTGAGATGATGGAATTGTTCTGAATGCTTGAGACCATTTGAAAGCTTTAAAGGACATTGGCATCGCAGTTACTAGTGGCACAGCATTACAATGACTTGAAATCTAATAGATTATAATAGATTTATAGATTACAATGTAATAAATTATAATGTAAGAATGGAAACTATCGGAGAATGGGGTGTCATGATGGCTTTGCTTGTAATGAAGTAATACTTGACTCTCCTGAGTAAACTGCCTAAGTTTTTGTATCTCCTTATGTCTGATGTTGCTGATATCATTATGGCTTGCTTGATAAAACTGAGTTTCTCTCTCACGTCTCTCACAAATTCATAAGTTTAACAGAGCAACTACAAAAGTGCAACAGCATGTAAAAGTTGTTCTTATAAACAAAAGTGTAATTTCCCCCAGAAACAATCACTCAAGTCTATGGACTGTGTAGGCGTTCATTGGTGAATTTAGACTAAACAGGAAGTGATGTAAATTATACTTATTACACTGCTGTGAGAGAAATATATTAAATCCAGACAGCACTTGGACAAAGCACAAGGAACTCCTTGTTTTGGAGGAAATCATTGGACTTTAGTGGGAAGACAATGTACTGTATGGTGGTATGAAACCCATCAGTGGCCTTTTGGGACTGAAACAATTCTTTTAAGGAGTATGATTTTGTTCTAACATTAATTTTTTCCTGTTTTGATAATCCCCCAAGTTATTCTAATCTTAAGCACATTGCTGCTTCTGCACTCTTACCAATTTCAAGATAGTTTTTGATAGTCATTAGATTATGGAGAATAAAGACAATGAAACCAACAGTGTTTGGATTAGAAATCATAGCTGGTGAAACACCCAGAATAAAGGTGAAAATTAAGGAAGTTAGGGCATTTACTAAGAACCCTTATTATTTCACCTATTGTTGAACATCTGGGAATCCCCTGGGAGAAGAAATTTAGAAAAATAAAAATTACCTTGAGTGTGAAACAGTATCATGTGATCTATCTATTCCATGAGATTTGTCTCATTGGTCTATTCTTATAACAAAGATTTCTGGGGTGGATGAAAAACAAATAAAAACAAAAGCTGCAGAGCTGGTTTTCCTGCTTGTGTGGCCCAAAGAGAACTTTCAGAAAATCAAGCCCAAAACATACAAATCTAACATCCAACTTACAATTTTCTTAATCACAACAAAAATAATCATATTGTGGAGACAGAGTGAACTGGGTTCAGACTTGTAAGTCAGTTTTATGCATTCAAAAATGTGGAAAAAAGACATGTCTAACATAGTGGGCCTTTCAAGAATTATTTCTAAAGCAGTTCAATTAAAATCTTGATAAATAATTTAGTCAGATAAATACTTACAATCTCTTGCCTCAGTTGTCAAAGCTACTCATTTTAGCAGGTAGAGTTCCTTGGTCACGTGGCATCGTGATCGCTATGTAAACACCACCAGAGGAAGTTTGCAGTGGGAGAGGATCTCACTCCCCTCACACCCACTCAGAGTGCCCAGAGTAGCTGGTTTGTGACAGTGAGAGCAGCTATGTTCAGAGCCTCCCAGTCAATGTGAAAGGCCTATGCACCATCTGCAGCGGGTGTGCCTGGAGCAGAGGCATTCCACAGATGGCAGCATTCTCTTTGCAATGGATTGGAATCACTTATACAAAATCTAAGGCATTTGTTGATAGTTTCTATCATATTCATTGTTAGGAACTCTTCTCCCACTTCAACTCCTGCTCCCTACCTCCCATGCCATCCTTTATCTATCTAGTTGATTACTAATTCACTCTCTAATTGTATCACTTGTATCACTTGTCTTCCCATTGATCATTGATTTGCCTGAGCAGGCACCAGTAACATCTCAATACGTCCTGTCACATGCTAGTGTAGCCTAAGGGGATCTTCTAGCTCCAGGAACATAAAAGCCTCAAAGCATTCCATCAGGCCATGGGAATGAGGTCTATAATTGTTACTGGTATTTGGCATATCAAATACGACACGGTAGCTTGCCAGGCTCTGCCATGCAGGTGGGACACTCTTGTAGTCATCTCTAATCTCAAGCCTTTATTGATGAACTCTACACTCACTCTCTACACTGTTGCTTAATCTTATTACTTTTTTTTAAATCAGTAACTTGGAATAGAAGAACAGAATTTGGAATTTTTGTAACAAAATATGATGCTTAGAATACTTTCTGGTATGTAAAAAATACCCAGTAGTATCTTCTTCGACTATTCTGTTTTACTATGTGTGGTATTTATTCCAATTTTAATTGAATTTTGCTAGTAGAGATTCAGTTTAAGGACACTATACCAGGATAGTCTTAAGACAGTTTTCGTAGGGCTAGCAGGATAGCACAGTGGGTAAAGCATTTGTCTTGCATGCAGCCGACCTAGGTTCAATCCCTGGCACCCCATACAGCCCCGTGAGCAGCACAAGGAATGACCCGTGAGTTCCGAGCCTGGAATAAGCTCTGCACAGCCAGGTGTGGCTCATCCCCACCCTCTAAAAGAAGTCAGCTTTGGGATGGGCACAGTTTGTAGGGAAGAACCCTGATTTTGGTCCCCAGAACAGCATGGCCCCCTAACATCCTGAGCGTCAGTGGGTCTGGTTCCCAAATCAAAAAAGATATATTGATTTATTCTGGAACCTACTAAAAATACTCTATAAAATCATTTTAATAAAAATAATTGAACACTTAAAAATCTATAATAAATAAGCTAATCTTGGCATGTGCTAGATATATCATTCGACACTTAATACACAAAGTATGAAAAAGTTATGATTCATGGAAATTCCATTTTACTCTCAGGAAGGAACTTTTTTTCCCATTCAATTTCACATTCCTGGGCCACATTTTACTTTTAAGTTCACTGAAATATTGTTTCAGGTTCCTCTTTAGGGGCTAGTTGGTCAGTAAAGAAAAATCCAGTCTACTATGTTCTATGTTTAAAATTACTATCTACAAATGGTAAAACTTTTCCCAGCAAAGGTTTAATTAGAATGGTTAATAACTATGATTTCCAAAGTGTCTGAGTCAGCCTTAGTAATAATTAGGAGTGTTGTTCCATACAAAATGCTTTATTTAACCTTCATGCCTTCATTCAGATAATTATACAAATGCATACAGTTAAAGGTTTAAACTCTATTTCGGTTCACAGCTCAATTCATAGGAAAGTTGAATACAGAAAAGCAATGCACCAACAGAATATGTCTGAGACACCATTAAAAACAATAACACTTGTTCATTTAAATCTCTGAGAATAGACTGGAATAATCATCCTCTGAGAGAATCTCATTAGGAGGGTCTCCCTTTACATTATCATAGGGCAAAAAAAATCACCATTTTACAGTAAAAGAAAAAAAGCTCTGAGTATATTTACAATACATACACTATACATAAATACAAGAACAACACTTACATAATATTAATAAACTTATAACAAGAGGTCGCCTAAACACTACAGAGTATATAAATGCAGAGGAAACTATTGGGAAATT
Source organism: Cryptotis parvus (assembly GCA_021461705.1). Classification (NCBI taxonomy): domain Eukaryota; kingdom Metazoa; phylum Chordata; class Mammalia; order Eulipotyphla; family Soricidae; genus Cryptotis; species Cryptotis parvus. Next base: position 89,491 of record JAJIBD010023929.1, read on the forward strand.
AGATCTTTAGATAAGCTGGAGAAATAAATTTCAATTAAAACTCTGAGGAGAAAACCGAAAGAGAATATTGAAGAAATTAACACATTTTCTAGCATCATTTGGGGGGGGTTATCCTTTAATGTGTAGGACCTCTTCTGGGTACAACAACTCTCCGGGCATGAGACCCAAGAGTCATGTGGAAAATTACATCCGTCAAGTGCATCAGATGCAGCCCGTCTATTCAATTTGCTGTTCAGAGGCTTCATGCCTAGAATAACTGTTCTGTAAACTAAAGGATGTTTTTGTATTTTTTACACAGCTCTGTGATCCAATCACCATGTATAATCAGCCAAGTGTCACGAAAAAGGAAAAAAGATGCCTGCTTGATTTGGCCACAAATGATATTTTTCTTTATTTCCCATGAATTTTTTTCAAATACAGCTGAGAGACATCTTCAAAGCAATATGTTGTTCCGATTGACCCCCACACACCAAGAGCAATGTCTAGACTACTCCTAATTATAACTAAGTCATTTTAAGTGGCAGGTGGGTATCTTAAAGGTGTTCTGTTCTCATTATTTCACAACACAAAGTTCTGAGTACATTCTATTATGGACAAACATGGATTTGCTGGTTTCTCTCTCTCTTCTTAAAATGAATGTGTTATGGTACACATAATTGCATTATGATGCAGGATGACATAATATGAAAGAGGATGTTTTCAAGCTGGTTTTGTAAGTAGTTATCTCACTTCCACGCCACGGAGAGTTGGCTTGCCCTGTGATACGTGTCTGCGCAGACATGAACAAAACACAACAGCCACCATTCCATGGGGATGGGAGGGAAGAGCGTGATTTAAAAAAAATAAAGTGAATTCTTCAACACAACAAATTGTGGACAGACAAGTTGATAAGAAAGAGCCTTCGATATAGGCACCAGTGCCCCAGTTCAACAATTACCATCCATTGTAGTCAGGTTTGAGGAACAAAATATATCTTATAGCCTCGTCAAGTTACAAAAGTCTGTTATGGGGTAAAAGTAGCAATAGGAAGGGCAAAAAGCATTTTCATCAATGATTTACACTTTGTCACTGGAGCCTGGTTAGCAGAAAGGGATGATATTGATATATCCCTAAAATATGTTCCTTTTTTTAATAACATGGTCACTTTTACTAGAATTGACCCCAATTTTACCCTCTAAGTCACCCTCATTTTTTAATGAAAATGAATCTCTGTGCAAGTCTGGGTAACTGTGCTTTGAAAAAAAGCAAGATAGGATAATTTACACAAAATCACTGGCTCTTGCTCTGAACAAAGGGCAGGCTCTGGCTTTGCAAACATTTTAAATTTCTTAGAGATAAAATTCAGAAAGGAAAAAAGCACTGATGTGACAATTTCCACTACTCATCTCTCCTCAGCTCACTTAAAGCTGTGGTTTTGTTGTTGAGAAATGACTGTTTGTGAAACCCAATTAACAGAGACGTCCCTTCCGCAGTGCGTTCTGCACACAGCCCCCCCGGCTTTCAGCATGGAAGGGAATTTGTTTATACAGGTTTTATCTCTTCTCTCAGCCAGAGAACAGGGAGAAAGATCGTAATTCAGGAGATTCATTTTCAGAAAAAGAAACGCCATGAGAAATGACATTCTCTTAATGTTTTCTGAGTCCATTAGTACTTCCATGAATCAATACTGTCAGAGACCTTGCTCTACACAAAAAAAGGGGGGCAGTGGAGGGAAAGAGCTCCTTCTCTGACATAGGACAGCTTCTGACACAAAATTCATCCAATTTACAACAATACTCTAAATAAATTATTTATAAGACTACTTAAAACACTCCAAGGGGCGACTGCTAGGTGGAGATGTCTGAGCAGAAAGGATGCCTTCTCTACCTTACTCATCATTTCAATGTGACTCCAGCCCCATTCACAACTCAGGGGTGGGCCCTGCTATGAGCTTATTCCTTGGAAGTTCAAACACCTGAAGCAGCCTCTAGTAGGGCTAGAGAGGGGAAAGAATTTCTATTATATGTACGAGGAAATACGTAAAATGGAGAAAACTCACTTCGGGCTAAAATGCTACCAAGGACAGAAGGGCGTTGGAATTTTGGATCTCCAGACCAAAAGGACAAGATCAGGGGGAGTCTCGTGTGACTCCCTTTGTGCACCACGATCTCAGGGGCAACTTTTCAGAACACTGAAAAACATGCTATACCACTGTCAAATACTGAGCTCTATCAGGTCCCTAAATCTAACTTGGAAAATCGAATGACTATGTATCCATAATAAAACTTCAAGAGAGATAGAAATATGGAAAGTTGGCTGCCGGGAACATGTGCAGAGCAGTGCAGTGGAAAGAACAGATTTCAGAGCCAGAGATAAGTGCAGTATTACCCCACTCTGCCTTTCATTGGATTTGTGTTCATGGAGAACTCAGCCCCAACACCCCTCAGGGCCTCAGGTTTCTATATTTAAATGCAGAAGTATCATCCAAGTTAGAAGTAACACATATATCTAGTATAGAGCTTGGCATAGAGTAAATGTTCAATAACGAACGTTTATTGTTATGCTTTGCTGAATTTCTAACCTTCCAATTATTTTAGTACTTTCAGAAGATGGAATTTCAGCAGATTAAGGAAGGTAGTGCTTTCATCAGACAAATAATGGGTTGTTTTACAGCCCACTGTCCTGGCCCATTTCCTTCTTTCTGAACATGTAGGAAAGAGATGATTTCCTAGGCCTGAGGTCTAGTTTCAAAAATACTGTCCATCATGAGAGTCTTCACTGTCTCAAGGCTGAGTGTTTAATGACAATTATATTTTTAAAATTGCTCTTACCAAATGGTTGGCTCTGAAAGAGCGTAATTTTACTGATAGCTCAGTGGCTTGTTTGGGTGGGTTTGTGCTCTGAGATGGTAAAACTGGAGCTTTTCCAGGGCTCTTGACTATTCAGATAATTTCCTGTATTTCTACACGACTCCACCTTTAGCAACAACATCATCGTAGGAAAAAACACTGTAATGTTCTGCATGTAAATCCGGTTCAGAGCTAACTGCAAGTCTTGATGGAAGAATTAACTTGTACAGCATCAGCCGTACTTCAAAAGACTTTCCAGGGATAACTTATTTTGTTAATGTTCATACTAAAAATAGTTTTTAAATAGGAACAGGGATGATTAGGGGCAAAATAAAAAAAGATGGAAAGATGGAAAGATATATCTGTGCATTTGATAGTGAGTAAATAAATCAAAACTAAATATTACTCAACGTCCTGCTCTTAATAAATTAACTTCTGTTAGCTGAGCAAAAATGTTTCCAGTCATACACAGTGCTTCACAACTTTTGGAAAACTGAAAGTGAAGTTTTTAATCTCAAAACTGTGACTGCTATACACCACTTACGTTTTAAGATAAAATGAACATTCAGGGCTGGAGCGACAGAACAGCAGGGAGGGCATTTGCCTTGGACGTGGCCAACCCGAGTTCGATCCCCTGCATCTCATATGGTCCCCCAAACACCGCCAGGAGTAATTCCTGAGTGCAGAGTCAAGAGTAACCCTGAGCAATGCCAGGTGTAACCCAAAAAAGAAAAAAAAAGATGAACATTCAATTTTGCACTTTTACATTCTTTAAAGAAGATTGAATTAAGAAATGCTATAACTGAACTTAAGGATTTTTTAAAACAAACTAAAGAATACTTTGTGGGTTTATGAATATATTCAAGTTCATATATTTAATATGTGCCCATGCTTGTGTGTGTATGTTTTCCTCATGTGAAGGAAAAACCCACTGGGATGATGAATTATTGCTGTGTAAAAGTACATGACTGTCTTATTGTTCATAAAGTTTAGACAGGCACTTTTAGCTTTTTACTCATTTTTGAAAATGAACATTAATTTATTCTTATTGCCAATACCGACTCATTGAACATGTGGCCCTATTTATAGTGCTTAATCTTTTTACCATGTTGCTACTCCTATAAATATTTCTTCTGGAATTAAACAAGAGTAAACACCTGTAGAGTTTTTATATCAAGGACTACTTCATTGGAGAGGAAGCGAGCTGAGAAAAGGGAATGATTCTAAGATGCTTCTCTTTAGTACTAGGAAAACCCCTACAACTGTTTTCTATTTCTTAGGAAAGACACCATGAGTTGGGATCAGTGGTCTAGAGTGCGAAAGGACTCCACTGTGTTTAATCCACTGTGGCAAACCAGAGACAGTGGTCACTTTATTTTTTGGAGCACAAAGCAAGTGATCTGATGAAGTGGAACACAATTCCCAAAGTGATGTCGTTCATTATGTCGTAAGATATACAAGGCATAGCTGAACAATTATTTTTATTGTGATGAAAACTAGAAGCTCTTTTTTCCCCAACATACTTCATCAAACTATTTACAACCTCTGTAAAATTTGTGAATTTGAAAATACTTTTTCTACTATCACACATTGCGAATACAGTAAAATATTTTCACTCTGTTTTTTTTTCCAAAGATGCAGGACTCTCCTATTTCATCTTCTTATGAAAAAAATCTGAATTTCTATTGCCATTGCACCGTATTTAGCATATTTAAAGTACTAATGGACATGAATTGCTGAACAGACATTACTCTATAATGAAATTGTGAAAATATAGTATTTAAAAATTTTATGTACACTTCTTAAACTATAAAATGCAGGCAAAGTCATATATAGCATTAGAAGCTGATTCCCTAATAAGGTAAATAACTTACATCTCTAGACAGCAGAGATTATTACAAATTCAATCTTTTAAAAAAGTTCTTTGTTGACATCTTTAAGCTCACTGGCTGCTGTATATACAGGTGTATACAGGTGTGCATGTTTGGGGGGTGCCTGTACAAGTAAGTGGGAGGCAGTGTGGGATTAGCTAGAAATGTACTGTGGAAGACATGACTCACCGAACCACATTTTGGGAAATGAAACCAAGTGAAGTGGAAAGATTGGTTTAAATGAGATACACTGCACTCAGAAAACGGAAAGAAGAGATTTGGTAGATAAAGTTGTAAAACATGTTTAACTTCTAAACCTACAGCTATTAGTAAGGAACAAAATCTGAGATTGGATTATGGAAGGACTATGAGTATTAAGGCTTTAGGGGCCCCTTATGATTCCTAAGAATTAGTTCACATTCAGTCCCTTTTATGAAGACTGTAACTCAGTGTAGCAAGGATGCTGGTATTCTTAACACTGTTTCAAGTTCTGCCAATCCCTGCTATAAATGGCAAGACTCCTTTATAAGAACATTGAGGCTCCATTTCTAAGCAGTTGTAATAACATAACAATGGTGGACTTACATATTTGAAGGCCTCATCTCACCAGATTTATTTACTTACAGCTTTGGTAAGTATAATAAATAAAGTACAGACAAAATAATACTGAATCTTTATCCTTGGGCATGTTATAACTCTACTGAACTGATATCAAAGTGCAGAATTATTTTACGTTTAAAACACAAATGACAATTTGAAGATAAAAATTGTATTAAAATGAACACAACTTTCGTATCAGCTATTCCAAATTTCAACCATTCAAATAGCCTTTTTAATCATCTAGCTCTTGTATCTGTCATGCTGTAATTCTGTAAATTCTTTACCCCCCCATAATCTTCCTATTTTCGCTTAAAATTTAAAGTGAATGAAAGTGCTATTTTTAAATTAAAAATTGTGTTTATGCTACCACTATTCAACTGCTTTTGAAAACAAATGTCCTATAGTGTTTCAAAAAGTATTGTCAGGTAGTAGTAGACTCTTTATTGAAAACCATTAGAAATTTGAATTTCAGTCTTAATGTCTTAATAGAACTTAAGACAAACTATCAAGCAAGTTTCTCAGAGTCCACCCACAAATAACAGAAGGGGCTAGAGCTGGATGGAGTAAAGTGAATCTTTTCCCAAATGACTTAAGATCAGAATTGGGGAGGGAGGGGACTCTACTGAAACCTCCAGGTTTGATTTGCATCCTCAATGCTTCAGAAGCTGAAGGTTAACATTTTAACTTATGTTCAAACTCTATGATGAAAACAACAGTCTGACAATCACTTCTAAGCCATTCCAGCCACTTGTGATAGTCCCCCAAACACACACACACTGACCACAAATCGAAGTTAAAATAATGAATACTCCTAGTTAGAGAACAACCGATAAGTCCTTCGGAGTCTACTCTTTTTTTGCTTTCATCATCTACTGTGCTTTTTAAAGAGGCTGGAATGGACATACCACGGAGCAGGCTTTTCCATATGGAAAACAGCCCAACTTACACATATCCGATTCCTTCTCTCCCAAATCACTTTCCTTTCTGAGGGGAAACACTTGAGAAAAAAAAAAACACCATGGAGAATGGGTTCTATCTCACGACCAGCCCCAGCTAGGCTCAGTCCTGGACGAGCTCTGAAATTCATTCACAACTTGTGCTTGGATTCCTCCTAAGAAGTGTTCACATGTCACCCAGAGGGACATGGTGTAACACTGACAGGTTTTATCAGCTAATTGACTGTCTCAGTCTGGTTTCCATACTCAGAATGGGGAGGACTAAAGCTCACTTCCATGCATCTTTCTGTGTGATTAGAAAGGAGCAGCTCATTGAGTTCTGTGCTAAATTTAAATCTAGCTGTCACTCAGGAAGCTCCCACTGCCTGCCACTTCTATGAATTCTAAAAGCCATTTCTACCTGCAACCCTAAGGCATCTCTCAGCAGAGAAAAGGATGAGCCATTCTTGGGGATGCAGCAGAATGCAATCAAGCCTACACCTTGCCTGAGTGATTCACCCACTACTGATGACACAGTCCCTGGACTAGCATAGGCAAAATCATTGCTGCCCTGGCCACTCTGCCTGCTGACCAAATATCAATGCAAGGATGCATGCGAAAACTGTCTTCTGTTCTGAATGTCACTGGCATGTGAAGTAAGAGTTGCTGTGTCCACTAGGAGATAATAAACTTTCCAGTTGGTAAAATAAACAACCAAAATGGTGCTTGGCGCTAGTAGACTGAGTAGCCATAGAAGCTATTTATTAATAGAACTGCAGCCCTTATAGGAGGGAGATTGCCTCATGAATTCTTAGACCTGGCAGAAAATGTACAGAACGTACTGGTAAAGACAGAATTTGACCTGAAAAACATTATGTTGCTGTTTGAACATTAACAAAAGGGTCCTTTTAATACTATTCAACACAAATGACCCTTGTTTCAATGCTTATAGTCTTTGCTTCTCCAGAGCAAGGTTTTCTAAATGAATAAGATGATCTAAAAAAAAAACCTATAACCAGAAATGATTTCAGAATGTTCAAACATATAAAAATTGAGTTAGTAAGAATGTGAGGTTCTTTTGTGCAATTCCCCAAATCAAGTATTTGTAATCAAAATAGATGGTGAAGGTCCATGCTGGCAACCTTTTATATCTAGGCTATAAAAAATCTTAACAACAACAATAACAAAACAACCTCACCAAGCCCCTTTGCCACATGAAGCCAAAGCTTTTAGTGGGGGTGGGGGGATATAGGATCTTTTAAATTTTTTTTGAAAGAATGCCTGTTGGTGATGTATTGCTCTGTTTACTGTAGACTTTGCTAGCTGCAAAAAAGGCTCATAATTTTAGGGTACTGACGGGACTGTAATTTCATCTCACCCTCGAGAGGATGAGCAGCTTCGAGCTCCCTGCAGAAGCCGAGGAAGAGCCATTGGGTCCTAATAGACTTTTAGAAAATGGAGTCTCTAGCAAAGACCCTGTGAGGAATCCTCGTTGGCAGATCTCCCTGTGAGGAAACCAGCACCATGCCAGGGTTTCCTCAGGGAGCATTCCCTTCCACCGACTCAGTGCCAGGGAGAACCAATCCATTAACCCAAGAGTTAATTCCCCATCCTGCTTCCCTGGCCTTTCCAGTCACCAAATAACTGTTTTCAAACAGAAAACAAAAAAGGGGGTGGGGGAGAGAGAGCATAATCTTTAATTGTGGTGCTCAACCAAGCAGGACAACAAACAGCCGAAAGATTACCTCAGTGCTGTGAATAGAACCAAGACATCTAAAATGCTGGGGTGTTTTTTACAATCCCCTTAGTAAGTATGAAAATTGGTAACGTGACTCCTCAGTGAAGTTATTGTAGGAAAGTCCTTTTATTCATTATTGCTTTTCTCCTCAGGAGGCGCATTATTTCCATCTCTGCTTTGTCTGATTTTTTTTCACGTTCACCGACTGCTGGGGGCAGCCCCACCTTGGCCCTTGGTGCCAGTGTGTCTAAGGGAAGTTTTTTTTTCCTCCCCTGATTCCTTGTAATCAAATACTAGGGGCAGGCAGAAGTGATGCCTAGGTGACAGAACACTGCAATTTGAAGTGGGGCAGTAGTTTTTTAAGACAGGCTCTTCCTATTCAACAACACAACAGCTCCGGGCCCGTCCGTGCCAGGGCAGACAGTGGATCAAGACTCCGACTGAAATGTCGCTGCCCTCTGCGTGAACAGATGAACAAAACAGAATCCAAACAAAAACAAAACAACAACAAACAAATGAAAGAGCCAATGTTGGTTCTCTTCAGGGCATGGCATAATGACAAGTGGTGAGTGGCATCTAGGGCCACCGTCACTACTGCAAGGGCCCCGGGGCCCCCTTGCTTTGCAGGTAATAGAACCTCTCTCTCCAACCGCTTCTTCTTTTTGCATGCTTGCTGGTAACGGATGGGATGTGTGTTCTAGCTTATTTAGATGGCAACTAAAACTGCTGGGAAAAGGGGGAAAGGATGGGTGGAGGATGGGAGAAGAATCCAAATTTAAGAAGGTCTTGCTCGAGCCATCCAGGTGGGGCCAACAACCTTGAAAGGAGCAATAAGAAAATGTCTGACTGCTCAGAAAATGTACAAGCTACAAACATCTGCAAATGGCAGAGCGCACAGCATGGAAAAACAATGCCTGTCTCTTCAGCGTTTGTGTCACCGATCTCCCAGGCCAGCGTGTAGACATTTCTCGTGGAGTCGGTTTGGGGGTTTTACCTTCGGACCAAAAGGAGAAGTGGGACTTCTTTTTCCCCTCACTCTGGTTTCAGTTGTCGTGGGCTGATGGTGCCCGCTTGTGTTAACACTGTGGAGAGGATTCAGCCCGGCTGAATTGGGTGCTGCTAAGAGATCCAGCTCTTACGCTCGGCTGACAGGTCGCATTCCTCACACCAGCATATGTCTCCGGCGGTGCAGGGCCAAGTGATCTGAACGCGAAAAGCTGCGATCACAGTCCGCACACTTGAATGGCTTCACTCCCGTGTGTTTGCGGTAATGCCTTGTCAGTTCATCCGAACGAGCGAACTTCCATGTGCAGCCTTCCCAGGTGCACTTATAGGGTTTTTCTCCTGGAAAACACAAAGGGAGACAGATTTTGGTGCTCTATCATCCCCCTCTGGTAAGCTAGTATGTGCTGTACTTAGGACACTCATCCTCAATGGATTCCTATTTAAAAAAAACCTTTGCCAGTAGTTCTGACTGTGCCACCTGTGGGTTAGGGGACAGTGAGGAGGGAATTGAAGCTCCCTCACTCCTGCTGTGATGCCTGGCACCACGGGAAGGGTCAAGGACAGGTAAGCAACTCTGCGATCAAAACATCAGAAGACTGAGCCTGGATCCAATCACAGACTGAAAACGGCAAATTCGAAGTTCTATCTTGACAGGAACCCAAAACAGAAACCCACAATAAGTTTAAAATGGCCACGAGTTAGCTTTTGCTTCAAACTGCCCACAAATGTGCTTCCCTTAAATGGTTTAATGCTGTCTCAGAACATGATGTCTGTGTATCAGTCACTGAGAATATGCCAAAAAAAAAATCTCTAGAAGGGAAAATATTTTATCACTCCTAGAAATTTGGTACTAAATACATACTATTTGTAAACATCTACCCTTTTGCTTGTCTACTGGGAAAGTATCTTAGATATCTGAATAGTCTAAAGCTTAAATATCTTTTTTCAGTGATTAAGAATTAGGCGAGTCCTGAAGACTGAGTGAATTGGTCTTAGTGTTGAAGTTCATAGCGGAAAAAAAAAAAGAAAGAAAAAGCAGTCAGAAGTATGTAATCTGACCAGGTTCCTCTGTCAACTCAACTCATAAGAACAGTAAAATATGCAAAGGCTTTGCTGGGAAAAGATACACTCTCCAGTGTCCAAATGAGCTCCCAGTGGGAATGGACAATAGCTGACCCAGGTAAGCTTTTTCCTGGCTCTCGTTTGGAGTGGGGAGCCTGTCCCCGTGCAACCCCACAAAACTGATCTGCTCTTTTATCCCTTCCATCCAATATCCAACACATTCTTGGCCACACAGAGCTGCCTGGTGAAAAAGGCCTAAGATAAGAAGGGAGGGGAACTGCTGATCCCTAGCATGCAGCTGCAAGGTCAGTTTTGTGTTCCCATTTAGAGATGAAAACACTGAGGTTCAATGTAGTAAAGTACATTGGGGCTCAAATGTAGTCAAGTAACTGGTTTAAGATCAGAACAAAATATTGTGGGGAGGGAGTGTGAGGAAATGTCTTGAAAGGTTGGAATGCACACTGGTGGAGAACTGTGTTCAGTCCTTGACACCACATGGTATGGCGCAGTAAGCTGGGAATAACTCCCGAGCACTGTCTGGTGTGGGAAGCAAGGGATGGAAGGTTGAGGAAGAGAGGAGAAGAGACAGGGAGAGAGAAAGGGTGGCTAGAAGGAGGAGAGAAGAGAGAGAGAGAGAGAGATTCTGAGATTTTATTATTCTGCAGTGGAATGGAAGATCCTTTGCTTGATTCAACTGATTCATCTTCAAAGTTAGTTCTATTTTTGGTGTTCTTCCCTGGGGTCTCATTCCTCAAACTTTTTGGGAGTGTCTGCTACTCTTTCCCTTAAATAAACACTTCCACTTTAACCACCCGCTTAAAAAAAGTTAGTCCTACTTTCTTAGGGTACTCCCAAATTACTCACTTTCTATTTTCATTAAATAACCTATCCCAATATATCACAAAGATTTTTTGATGACTCTCTTCTCTAGCAGTTTCTGAATACACAGAGGTCAAGAAGCATGCCTTTACTATTTCAGGATTTTTGGAGGAAAGAAAAAGTACCAAAAAAGTATTTATACTTGAATAAGTTAATACAATGTAGCACACACAAACACACACAGGCATGTATACAGGAAACTCGTAAGTCCTCTAAAATGAGAGGCATAAGTAATGCCTATATGGGAAGCGTAGACCAAGTTGGACTCAACATTTTTCATTCAACAGTTTAAATAAATACTGTCTACATGGGTTCTTTTAGGATCAAGTAGCCCTTTCAGAAAGGAGTGAATAGTACAAACCAGTTAAACCTAGAAATATTGATGGACTAATTGTGGCCCATAGAAAACACTTACCTACTTAAATGGGCTCCTTCAGGTCGAATCCAACTGACTTGAATAAGAACCCGCAACCTCAACTTCTGAAACATTTTGAATGTTTTACAGAGACAAACATTTGTATGTGGAGGTGTCTTCGGACTAAGTTTAACAGAAAACTTAAAACTAAAAACCCATGAAAATCCTAACTGGGAATCTACGCTATAGTATATCAATGTCAATGATGAATATGCATTTATTTCTAAGTCACCCTATAAGCTTAGATAGTTAGATCACAATCATGAAGTTTAATGTTGTGTTGGAGATAAATGATGCCTACCAAAAACGCTGATCTTTGGGCCACTGAGCTCAGTTAGCTAACCCTCTCTCCCTAGCAGTCATCTCTGAGCTATCTCCTGTGTCTAGGAGCCAGCCACAATAGAAGGAAGAAGAAAGAAAAATTTTATAAAGGAGGAAACATGTTTAACTGTGGAGTGGGAGGATATGGGGACTCTTTCTTCGTGAGAAACTGTTAGAAGTATGACTGGTATTGAAAATGCTGCTCAAAAGTTACGTGGCCTAGAGACAGAGAGAGAGAGGAAGGCGATCCATTACTGAAACAAACCTGAAAGCAGAAAGGGCAAGAACAGTACAAGATTTTTTCTGTCTAATCTCCAGGGGATGTGAGAGCTGGATGGATGGGCCCACATGGGGATGACGTAGGGATGACGTATCTGCAATACGGATTGTTTCTTTTCTCTCTTTCTCTCTCTTTCTCTTTCTCTCTCTTTGTCTCTTTCTCTTTCTCTCTCTTTCACTCTCTCTCTCTTTCTTTCAGTCTTTCTTTCTTTCTTTCTTTTCTTTCTTTCTTTCTTTCTTTCTTTCTTTCTTTCTTTCTTTCTTTCTTTCTTTCTTTCTTTCTTTCTTTCTTTCTTTCTTTCTTTCTTTCTTTCTTTCTTTCTTTCTCTTACTCTGTCCCTCCCTCCCTCTCCCTTCCCTCCCTCCCTCCCTCCCTCCCTCCCTTCCCTTCCTTCCTTCCTTCCTTCCCTCTCTCTCTCTCCTTTTCTTTCTTTTTTTCTGCTTTTTTGGTCACCCAGCAATATTCAGCAGTCACTCCTAGCTCTGCACTCAGGAATCACTCTGTCAGTGCTTAGGGGGTACATATAAGATGCCAGGGATTGAACCCAGGTAGGCTGCATGCAAGGCGAACTCCCTCCCTGCTGTATTATCGCTCGTCCCTTGTTTCTTAACACTTTGTGCAGCCACTTATTAGTTTCTGATGTCTTCAAAATTCCAACTGTCATGTTTTCTGCTGTCATTCTGACTGCTTAACAATGGTCTTAATGGGGCCAGAGTGACAGCACAGCAGGTCGGGCACTGCCCCTGCACTCAGCAGACCTGGATTATAACCCCAGCATCGCATCCCCTGGGCCCTGCTAGGAGTGATCTCTGAGCACAGAGCCAGGAGTAAAATCCTGAGCACTGCTGAGTATGACCACCCCCTTCCCCTCAATTAAAAACCAGGGAAAAAAAACCCAGGTGGTGTTTGTGCCTTTTCCTGTTAAAAATCTATAGCAAAGGGGGTGAAGGTGTGTTTCCTCCCCAAGGGAAAATCTACGCTTATAAACTTTGTGTGTGTATGTGGGTGTGCGCTTGCACGCATGCGTGTACAACGTGGGACCAAAGAATAAGGTTTAGTCTTGTAGACAGTCAGCAAGAAGACTGCTTTGTGAAATTTGAAAATAACATGAAATTTAAGATCTAATGTCAATAAATTAGCTTTTATTAGAACATAGCTACATTCACTTATCTTATGTATTATTATTTATGGCTGTTTTCCAGTGATAGCAGAATTGAAGGTGGCAATAGAGTACTTATAATTTGCAATGCTGAAAATTATTTACTGTGAACCCTTTCCAGAATTTTGCTCATCCATGAGGTAAGGGAGAGATATATCTACTTTTTGTAGGCTTCTTAATTAGCATAGGGGCTAAGGTACTTGTTTTATATACTTCTTTTTAAAAATATTTTATTATACCACCATGAAATATACAATTACAAAAATGTTCATGTCTGGGTTTTAGTCATACATTGTTTCAGCACCCATCCCTCCACCAATGCCCATTTCCCACCACCATTGTCCCCGATTCCCTCCCTTTCCCCTAGCCTGCCTCTATGGAGAGTTCTTTATCTCTTTTCTCTTTTTCTTTCTCTCTCTCTTTCTCTCTTCCTTCTCTTACAGACTGTGGATTGCGATACACACATTTAGAGGTTATCATGTGTATCTTTTTGTCTGACATACTTCTGACCCCAGTTTAATCCCTAGTACTACCTGTGTTTCCCCTGATTTTGACCTGGAGTGATCTCTAAGCACAGACTTAGGTATAAACCCTCAGCTCCTCTGAGTGTGACATGGCCCCTATCACTGCCCCAAAATAGCTGTGGGGTTGGGGTGGGTTGATTGGATGGCTCCCCCTGAGAAGACAGGAAACTGGTCTGCTCTAGAGAGACCCAGTTTTCAATTCTATCCACCCAGGGCCTAGTATTTCATTAAAATAAACAAGCAAGCAAACAAACAAAACCCAGCACATGCTATTTTGTACCTGTCAAGTTTTAGAAATGGATGGAGAAACAATTTTAGTGGTTACTGCATTTATGTTAAACTGCATGTTCTATTTTATATTTGAGTTTTTTTCAAGCAATTTCAAGGCTATACTCTTATAGACATACTATGATAACAGAAACTAAGTTAAAATGTGAGAAAAACTAGTTAAAAAGACAAGTCAGTTCTTAAGATATACAGTAGTACCGATAAGCCAGTCCTGAAGGGATCTTATAAAGTATAAACAAAATCCTTCATCCATCTCGCTTTTGTTTAAAAACTTGTGAGCTACGTTTAATGTCAGAAAGTCAGTGGTAGGAGGCCCGGAGAGATAGTATAGCAGGAAAAGCACTGCTCTGAATGTAGCATGACCCCAATTCGATCCCAGGTACTGTCTATGGTCCTTGGAGCATTACCAGGAGTAGATTCAGGAGAAAAACCCTAAGCATCACTGGGTGTGACAGTCAATCAAAGAAAACAACAGCAAAAAAGAAAGTGATAGGGACAGAATAGGAGGGTGTGGTTAGGCACCCCAGAACATCTGCTTCTGAATACAATTTACTCCAGTATACTAGGCTCAAAGACAAGGAGAGTCAACACCATCTCTGGAGATGGTGTTGACTCTCAAGATGGTGTTGACTCTCAGGAAAAGTGGATTGTTCTTAGACTCATATAATTTTGAAAACAGAATTTTTGAACTATTTCCCTCAAAGAAGCAAAAAATGAAAGATAACTTGCTCCTTTCTTCCTTTTGCCTAACCCACAGGTACATTGAGGATTCCCAATATAAAAGTGTTTGAAAACATATTTCAGATCTTTCAAAATAACTGGAAGCTTTGACTCTGACCTTTGATCAGCATTTATGATAGCTGCTTTTGATAATAATCCTGTGAAAGTAATGAAATGCTATGAAGTGATACGTTATTACTGCTAAGCATGAGTAATTCTTTAAGTAGACACATTCTACTTTTAATGTGTAGGAAAATTCTCAGGGCACAAGCAGGTTATTTGGTGGTTTTAAACCAAGTGACAACTTGTGGTATGGTTTATTAACGTCTAGGTCTTTAATTGAGGGTTTCTACATCTCATATCCATAAGTCATTTCTACCATTTAGACCAAAAATAGCATTGATCATTTTTCTCACCACAATTCATTCTTCCTCTGTACTTCAGAACACCTAACTAAGGGCCAGGGTATTGGTTCAAAGACTGGAGTTCAGGCCTTGTATGTTCAAGATCCTGGATGGGTCCCCAGCACTGCATGCGCTCCTGGGCCCCACACAGGGAATAGCAACTGAGTGCGTTAAGATTCACAAGGGGCCGGAGCGATAGTCCAGCAGGTAGGGCGTTTACCTTGCATACGACTGGCCCATTCCAGCCCGGGTTCGATCCCCGGCATCCCATATGGTTCCCGAACACCACCAGGAGTGATTCCTGAGTGCAGAGCCAGGAGAAACCCCTGAGCATTGCCAGGTGTGACCCAAAACAGCAAAAAAAAAAAAAAAAAAGATTCACACACACAGAGAAAAGAAACCCAAATACCTAAACTATCTCTCTGAGAAAGACAAGTATTAACCCAAACTCCACATTGACTTTTATTATTATTTTTTTTTAACAAACCAGTCCTATAATGATTACAAAAGTAACAGGGCCAGAGAGGTAGCACAATGAGCTGAGCACAAGCTTTGCACACAGGAGGCCTGGATTCAATCTCTGGCACCACTTGGTACCCTACAACCACTGGGAGTGACTCTGAACAACCACCAAGAAAAGCCCTAAAAGGAAACACACACACACACACACACACACACACACACACACACACACAAGACAGGGTACATATGTGACAAAGAATTTGCTGATTTTCATTTCGAATTATTCTTTTTTAACTTCACATTTGGGATTCATATTGAATTTTAATATGAAAATATGCATTCTCGTTCATTTGTAGGTGTGTGTGTGGGCTGTGTGTGTTTGTATGTGTGTTTCTGTGTACATGCAGGGTATCAGAGGCATTATTTAGAGAGAACAGGATCCTGGGAAAATGAAAACTCAAAATACGGTGGCCCCACCTCAATCCTCAAATCAGTTAGCAAACTGATTTTTTATGACAATCACTGTCTCTTTCAATTTTGTTTCAAGAAAAGGATTCAGACTGACTAAATGCATTTCTTTTGGCATTTACACAGCAGAAAGCACAATGACATCTAAAGAAAACATCAGGTTCTGAATAGATTCCCCAAAGCCAGGCAACAAAAAATAGCTTTTTCAGGTACCTCTGATTTCGCCATCTCCAATGCTGAAAGGTGAATGTGTACTGAGACCAAAGACAGGTGCCCTTTCATATTAAAATGACATGTGAGCAGTACACAGAGGAGGAATGTGCAGTTGGAAAATGCTGGGGTCAAACAAAACACCCATGTTCTCACATCAGCCTCTATTATTTTCTCAAGCAACTGAAAAGGAACACCTTTTGCAACAGGAAAAACGGGCATTTTTTTTTTCCAGTTCAGAAGTGCATTTCTGAAATGTGTCCCTGTTTAACTTTGATAGAGTTTCGGGCCCCTCCTGCCCCCTGGGACTGACAAATGTGCTTCATTCCACTCGAGGCTTAACCATATTTGCTGTGACAATCTGCTTCACTTGAGGAATGGTATTTGCATATTAGGGGGTAAAAACACACACACACACACACACACACACACACACACACACTGAATTAAGATTTCTATCTTGTCTTCTGGCTTCTCTTACATTAGTTCACGAAAGTTCACAGACTTTTAGACCGACAAGCAAATGTGGTACTTTTACAGTAAAGGAATGGAAAGGCAGCACTAAGGTTGCAGGCTCCTGACCTGCAGGAGGAAACAAGCTGCCTCTCCTCTTGCAGGTTACATGACATCAAACAGCGCTGACTTTGAGATCAGGCAGGATGTGTGGTCAAACTGCAGGCTCTGTTACCGGCAATAGGAGTTAAGTATTTTGCAATACTGCTTCTCAGTCTGGAGAATGGGAATAAGATGCCTACTGTGCTATGGTATGATTTGGAAATATACAAAAGATACTGGCAAAGAAAGGTGGACAAGAAAAGTTAATTCAACATGACTGATTTTTTTTTTTCTGACAGGTGTCAATATGGCCCTTCTGGGCCACACCTGGAGTGCTCTGGATGCTTCGGAGTATTTTTCTGGAGTGGGGCTCTGGGGACCATGTGATGCCTGGAATTGTATCTGGGGTTTCCACATACAAAGCATACGTTCCAGCTTTTTGGAGTTAACTTCTGATCCCTAGTTGCTATTTTTAGGGAAAAAAAACTAAAATTTTCCAGTGACTTGATGGATGCCAATCTTGATCATGATTGTTCTAACCTTTAGAGTACAAATTTCCCAAGTTCACCACTCTAGTCTACAATTTGTTTGACCCACTAGTCTTTTTCATTTGAATGAAAGTAGTCGATATATCACTTTCCACCACACCAAACTGAATTAAGGACTGAATTAAGGAATTCTTGTTATGTTAAATAAGACCAAGAGTGTTGGGTCCCTTTAAGAAATCCAAGAGATCCCTTAAAGGGATGGCCAGTACTTTTAAAGGGATGGCCGATATCCAAATTATGGGGACATAAAAGAGCTGGAAAAGCAGTGGAGTTGTCAGTTGAGACTGGGTTCTCAGCCTGGCTGGCAGGAGTGAGTTGGAGAAGCAGAGAGAAGGGTTAGCTGAGCTTGTCTAAGGGCAGAGCAAGGAAACAGTCTGAAGAAAGGCTTAAAGGGAGTTCAGAGCCTCTGAACTGGTTCTCTACCTAATACTATCAGTTAGTCAGCCATAGAACTGTAAACTGACACACAAGGGTCTATTTTTCTTGATATGTAATCTTATGATAAATTATATTTGATAAAAACAGTATTTGCTAAAGCACATGGTGCTTTTAATGAGCTACATTTCCCCCTCAGACTTCGGCAGATCTGAGCTCATTTAACTTTAACAACTTAAGGGGCTAAATGCAGTAACTGACCCAATTCTACTTTACCCAGAATCTAAGGGTTAGTAGTGGTAGAGGGGGAATTTGAAGCCTGAAGCTCTGCCACCAACGCTGATCTTAACTACTACTCTATATTGCCTCTCAATACTAAAACAGGATTCTAATAAACCAGGATATCTGGTCAGCACTGAACAAAGACCATGAATTTATAATTGGAGGACAATGTGTTTACATAACACGTTTGCCATTATCATTTAGATATCAATGATGAATGAAGTAAAATGTCCTGGAATTAAAAAAAAAGTCGCTCAGAACATCTAAGGTCCAAGGATAATACTTAATTTGACTGCTCCAAGTTTCTCTTTCCAAGGAGTGATGTATTTGCTCTTGTTTCTGAGTACTTTTCCTCAGTTTCTTTTGCAGAGACTTCTTCCTGTACCTGTCTGCAGCGTCTACCAAAGGCTGTGGCCTGGGCTTCTCCCCAGTGCATGAGCCTTTGGCTCTTCTGACTGCCACAAGTTACATGGCAAAGACTCGCGTCTTTCCACACCTGCTCTCCCTCTTCAGCACCTTGAAGGGACACAACTAACTGCTCTTCAGTAAGTCACTTTGACAGGACTCAAGCCGGACTCTGCACCTACCAAACAGGACAGGTTCCCCCCTGTTTTGCCCCTCTGTTTAACACACACACACACACACACACACACACACACACACACACACACACACACACACGCTTATACATCAGAAGGCAACCTCATTTACTCAGGTATGAGGTCATGAATCCCTCCCCTTGGAGCGATTTCTTGGACCCTTTCCTATCTGTTATTCTCTACCTGCCTCAACCTGATGATTGCTTTTGCCAGCTCTGCCTTCCAAGTCTCCATCCTGTCTTTCTCCACAGTGGTGCTGCCTACCCCACTGCCAAGGTCTGGTGATTTTATTTCCCGGTTCTATTTCCTCCCCTGTCCCATGAACTGTTGGTGCTGCACTCAGACAAACTTTCTGAAAGACAAAGGCTCAGGTCGCCATCCTTTGGCTCCAGCAGGTCTCACTCCTCATAGCTGGCTGTCCCTCTGCCAACCCCACGCCGCTGCATCCTGAGGATGATTTGGAGCAGTCTTATTTGCTCTATCCCCAGGGTCTAGCCCAGCACTCTAGGCTGGTGAGTGTTCACTGATTAAGAGCCAGCAAGGACTACCTGGGACATATTGTGTATTCTTTTTTAAAACGACGGGACAATGGGAGAGCAACACCATGTGTTAATCACTCATAGTCTCTTCACTCTATCTTCTTTCCTTTGCTCATGTATTAGAATATAGATTTTTGAAAAGGAAAATAAATCTGAGGGAATTTGTTCAAAATTAGAGTCAGTGGAAAGCCTTTCTGCAAACGAGCACCTCATTTTTGACTTTTTTCTTTTTTGGCTACACCCAGTGGTACTCAGGGCTGACTCTTGGCTCTGCCCCAGGATCACTCCTGGGGAGATCAGGCTAGGGGGCAGAGGAGAATGAAGGGCCAATGATTGAACCTGGTTGGTCTTGTGTAAGGCAAATGTCCTACCTGCTGTACTATCACTCCAGTCCCTTATTTTAATGTTTAAAGTTAGTAACACAACCTATGACCAGAAACTTGTATTTTGACACTCAAATGAGAATGATCTGAATCTTTAAAAGCACATGTTTACTTGCTAATTCTTTTCATTTTCAGTTACAAAGATGGTTTCACTTGAATTCCCTTAAGCATTATAAATCCTATTTTAATATTCTTTAAAGACTGAATATGTTTTCTACAACAATTCACTCCCTCATTATCTTGAATAATTCCCTTAAAACAACAAATATTATACTCATAGTCATTAAGTTTTGACATGCAGACAAACACAACTAACAATTATCCTCTAGTTCAGCAGAACATGAGAAACTACAAAGGCTAGTTTCTGATTACCCAGTTCCTCCCTCACTGCACAGTTTCGGGGACCACATGGACAAGAAAAAGCCCATGTAAAGAAAGGTGAATGGGGCGGCATGACCATGTCCTGTGGCCTTTTCAGCATCTTCCACCATCACTGATGGTTTGTGGTTCATTCATGAATTTGGTTCATTCAGCAATCAAACCAGCAATTTGCTTAGCTGAGTTAATAACTGGCTTTAGAAGACTTTGCTTTTCTAATACAGAAAATCATTGGATGGACTTGTTAAAATTAATTATGCTAACATTTTTAAAAACCAAATTGAAGCAAATATTTGTCTTCCTGCTACCTATTTGGTTCATGTTTCTAACATGAACTCTCCAAGACAGCTGAAGGGACTTCCTTTTTAGGAAGGAAGAGAGAGGGGGAATACCTCTGAGCTTTCTGTTACTAATCGTGAATTTCATCTTCCTTCTGAGAGACTGCTTTGTTTTCTGTATTTGTTTAGGGCCACACTCAGTAGTCTCAGGGCTACTCCACTCTGTGCTTGGGGCTGTTTTAGGCAGTGTTCAGGGGATCACACTGTGCCAGGGATCAAACAGGAATTGGTCATATCAAGACAACAGCCTTACCCCCTTTATGATCTCTTGAATGTCTGTTAATAGAGATAGGTGATGTTTGCCCCAGCACTACAACACTATTAGTGCAACTGGAGCAACTTCCATCCTGGGCCTCCTAAGATGCTCTATGTCATATGCAAGCTTTATGTGTGTACTCTCCTCCTATCAGTTTCAACTCCTCCCACCAGTTATATCTCCTGGCTGTCCTCATCTTTCCATTCTTCAATAAGAGCAATGAGCCAAACAAGCACTCCAGACATAACTACGTGATTTACTTACAAATACTTTCAGTACTTGTCTTCTTATTAACTTTGTATCAATGGAAAATTTCAGAACACAGGACAGAGAAACCAATTTGCGCTCATGAAAAGTCTTTAAAAAATCTTTAGGTCCAGAGGAAGTTCAATGGGTCAAACACATATTCTGCATGCAGGAGACCCAGGTCTGATGCCCAGCACCGCATGGTCCCCACAACATCATTTGCTGTGACCCTGGAGCACTGAGTGAGGAGTAGTCCCTGAGCACTGCCAGGCATGGCCCTAAAACAAAGCATCAAAAAGAAACTAACCATTCAATGTCACTTGCTATCTAATTACGTCAAGTATCTTAATGCCCGGTACTAAAGAGTCAGAACTGTTGTCCGGACAAGCATAGGGAAGCAGCTCTGGTGGCTAAAGAGGACACGTGACTAGAAAATGTGCCTGCAGCTGGCTAGGAGAATTGGCCCGGCCCTGGAGAAACCGCAGTGTGGGGCCTGGCTCCGCTTTTCCCTACTGCGTGCATATAGGCAAGAACCTGTGACCTCTCTCTTTTCTCAGGATTCCTGTATATGATTAAAACAGCTGCGCTCAGAGCTGAGCCTGGTGCCTGACGCCTGCTGGGTCCTTAGGAAAAGTCAGCTCCTTCCTCTTCTGGTCCCCATACCTGCGCAGAGTACCTCTGTCCCTCATCAGCCAAAGTAAGTATCTTCAAAATGTCGCTGTCCCCCATTCTCAAGTCCAGAGCAGTGCCATGCCAGCTGGTCACGGCTGATCTCCAGATCACCCATATCCTGTCTCCGTGGCAGTATGGAGACACCTGAGAGCTCTAGGTTCAAGGTAGTGGGAACTGAGTACCTCAGGCAGGGGTGTGTTCTGAGACGAAGAGACCAAGCAGCACTGTGGCCATCTTGGAAAACGAAAAGGCTTTACAGCCGGAAGGAGCAGGAGGAGAGGAGCCACCTACAAAGGCTATTCCAGGAAGTGGTGAATAGAGGGAACTTGGGAGGGGTCAGTAAGTGAGGCTTCATAAATGACAGGGGTCACATGAAATAAGCCGTGACACAGTCAGCCAAGGAGGCTGTGTCTCACTTGGTCATAAAAATGACTGTCATTTGTCATTGTGTCCTTTTGTCATTTTGCTTGAATCTTTATGCAGGGCCTTGCAAACCTGGGCTTTGTCATGAAGAACTCCTATGTTCAGAGGCAGTCCGCACATGGGAACAGGGTTCAAAATGGGGCCATACCTTTAGCTGCCCCCTTTTACAAAATTCTGTAGTGCATTTATCATGAGAAAGTATTCGATAATGCTTGTTTCACGGACTCTATCAGGGTATGGATTCCTTTCAGATGAGAGATCATGTTTCAGTACTTTAAATATATTCTTCAAGGATTATATATACTGCCATTTTATTAAAATGATGAAAAGCTTATTATACAATAGTCACTTAACTTCACTCTACCTTTTATGAATTATATACATCTTGAATAAGTAGAGTGAAGAGATTCTATAATCAAAAAGCACAGTGACTGTGAAGACTGCGCAAAATCATCCAAACATTATGCACCTTGAACTTACTGTTCCCATTAGTATGATTCTATATCAAAAGCCCCCTCACCCCTGCCCCCCCATATATGCACACGGTGATTTAATTGAATGCTTACTCAATTCCTAAAATGTGTCATGACTGTCTCTACAGGGGATATAAAAAAGAACCCCCTGTTAATTATGAAACAGCTTACCGTATCAGAGTTCAAAGTTAAACATTTCTTAACAGTTATCAAAATGGCTCATATTTGTGACGTATTGGGCCAAGACTATAACTAATGTAAGATGCTTTTTCCCTGAAAAATGCCAGTTTGCTCTTCAGTGATTAATTATCTTTGCATTAATAAGCCCTTGTTTTTTCTAATAATGAACCTAGACAGAGGGCCAAAAGTGACACTTTATATACAGAATGAGGTACTTGTTTAATATGTCTAGAAGTGGGATTGTGTGCAGCTATCCACTACTTGAAGGCTGTAAGATTATGAAGCTTGTGAATTGAACAGACCACGATGCATAGCTTTGTGGCAATACCCTCACAGCATTTCAGAAAAGCATCCAGTAAAGCAAGATGTGAAATCAGAGCAAGACCAGAGGAAAAGCAGTGATAAGTGATGAGGCAAGTTAACAAGTGAAAAGAGTCCAGGCATGGCCACAGGGGGGTGGGGGAGGGGGAGGGGCGGGCAGAGGAAAGATCAATCATCCTGAAAGGGGCTTAAAGAAAGTGTTCTAGTGAGGATGTGGGTGTTGAACTGAGAGCGGAGAGACTGTGATTCTGAGGCTGGGGCTGGAGTTCTCAAGGGGTCACATAGCACCAGCTGGAGAAGCAGGTACAGAGCATTCTCCAACATTACTCCATGTAGCACAGAAAACCACAGCAGATCTGGTATGACCAGAACAGAAAAGCAGCATTGGAAACTGAAGAGACTCTCGACCAGCCAGGACTAGGGCATCACAACCCAAAAGGCCACAGAAGTCAAGCAGCAGCCGGTGGCTGTCGACATGGAAGATCCTATGATGGGAACTAAGAGAACCTTGCTCCAGACGATTCTTCACTGCAGCCAGTGGGCTGGAGGGTGCCTCAGAGGACTGGGGAAAAAGCACAGTCTCTCATGCTCACCAGATCCTTCTTACACATGGCACAGTGACTTGCCCAGGAGGGATGCAATGGAGAAAATGAAGAATGTTTAGAGAGAGGGGTCTTTAGTGGATTACTCTATAATAAAGTCTCAGAGGTCTCTGAAGACAAAAAGAGAATGGAAAATTATGTAAACTGCAAATGTTAAGGCTCAATAGGTATAGGGGGATATTTCAAATGTCCCACTATCCGAGATATGTTGAATTGCGAGGCTGTACCTGAATTTTAAGAAATGTTATTTTAATACAATTAGAAAACCATTTTTCTGCTCTTTATTTTAGCAGATGTTCATCATGACAAAGCCTTTATTGCTCAAGAGTTAAAAAATGTCGTTTGTTTTGCTTTGGAGGCAAGGAAGGGTATGTTTTAGACTTTTGAATCGAAACTGATTGATATTTTAAAGGTAGCCATATCCATGCTTCTGACAAAGTCAGACAAATACGGCATGTGACTCATTTACATTTAATAGTTTTAAAATTAGGTTTATAGTTGTCAAATGAATTCAAATGAATAGCAGATGAGACAGTGGCTAAGTAAGTCAAAGATTTATTAGAGCAGGATATCAAGTGACTATAAAGCAATTCTAGATTCATTTGAAATGGTGTATTTTTATATATTGAGGTTATAATTCGGAGTATCTGGTTTTAAATTTATCTTTATCTCATCTTTTCTTGTTCACCTTGTACTATTCCTAGCACGCTGAAAATCCTGTTACACCACGTGCCACTAGAGGGTTCTGGCAGACTCTTTCTAGAGCCCACGCAAGTAGACACAACATCTGAGGACAGTCTGCCATCTAGTGGCTGTGTCAGTCAGTAACGCCTAAACACTCCTTGGGCCTGTATTGTAGAACTGACTGTGGTTTGTAATTTTAACACAAGAATTCTATAGAACCCACCAAATTCATGCAAATACTTTATTATAAAATTCAAATTAAAATAATTTGTCAAAGCAACACAATTATTCAATAGAAGTCAGGAAAATCCACAATATGAAACAATTATATTGTGCAGATTCAAATATAATTAGATTTAAATGAAGTCATTAATTGAAATTCACTAAGCACACTGTCTACTGCTCTAGAGGAGACATACAAGTTAGACAAGTGAGTCTGAATAATGTATCCATTGACTATCATGTGTGTACAAATCTGCCATACATTTATGTCCTCCTTTATTGTACCTTTTGCTAATTTAACACAGGCAGTTAAGGCATTTAAAAATATTTGGCCAAATACCTGTTCCTGAATATCTTTAAAAGGAAAGACATACTTAAGCATTTTCTGTTTTATTCTAACCTTACTTATATCTTGAAAAATTGTTCCTTTTCCACACTTACAAACATGCCTAGTTTAGTGCATAATTCCTACAGCCAACTTGTCACACACTAATATAGCACACACAAAAATCAAGGTGTTAAAGTTAATGTTAACTTCTCAAAGTTTTCTCACTATGTTGTTCACATACCATAGCGTGCAGAGTTCTCATAAGTCATCAGTCATAATCCCAAACTCCACGTTAATTGTGACTGGTGACACACACCAAACTTACTCAACACGCCTGGAAGCAAAGGTACGGCTTAGAAGATATTTATTAGAAACAAAACAAACCAACCCAAATCCTTTGGAACCCAGGGCTGACTTCATTTTGCACACTAAGTTCTAAAATCTTGCATATAATTAAAGTGACTAGCTAAAAACGAGTGACAGCAAATCAACCAAATTTTTGTTATTGAAAATGACTATTTGACTGGCAGACTATTCCTTTCAGAATAAGGATTTCTCTCAGAGGATGAACGGATTTGGTATGATGGGCAGGAATTTCACAAGGACTCCACATACATATGAGACCAAGAAATGCAGCCTGGAGAAGGGCCATTAGATCCATCCTACCTTACTGTTAAATAAATTCAGACCCTGTTGACGTAAGGTAGGATCAGATGCGGGATTTTCCTGCAGCAGAACGAAACAGAGAGGCTAGAGGAGAAAACTAAAATACTAAAAAGCAAAGAGGGTGGGGGAATGGTTTCCAAGGCATTTCCATTTATTAAAATAATGAGCATAAGTAGATAGAGAATAATTACTTCCTAGACTTGAAAATGTATGTGCACCCCTTTAAATATTGATTCCATCTTGTGTCTTTCACAAGAGTTCATTCAATCTGTGACTAAACTTCTCCAGTGCGAAGAAGCCCACTGTTATCATGGGTACATCGCTGGAAAGACTAGCCCAGCTACAGACAACACTACACCCAGCTTCAAAGAAATCAGTTACAGGGCCAGTGCTAGATGTTCAGTTTTTGATTCATCTGATCAATCGGGATCCAAAGTCTCTCTTCCTAAGAAGTTCACAAACAAGTCCTAAACTCTTTCAGGTGTTGCTGATGGGACAGAAAATGCTTGCTTTGGAGAAATCAAGGGTGAGGACACAGGAAATGACAGGGTGGTCACTGGAGTCATCCCCTTCTGCCCAAAGGTACTGAGGATCATCCCATGCCACAGAGATGCCCTTAAAAATTTTACCCACCTTGTCTCACAGAAGAATAAGCTCTCTATCCCTTGGAGTGTTTAAGAATAGGTGGAAAAACAATCACATCCTAATTGTGATTAGGGATGATCACAATTAATCATCCTAATGGTGATGGGAAAAGATGCCCCCCAAGAGCCACCCCAGGACAAAAGGAAGGAGAAAATGAGCTGTGTTGCTCACTGGAGTTGAGCTTGCTCTTGGAGAGAGCTTGCTCTCAATAGGTTTCTCTGGGAGTCATGTGCAGGGAAGTGTAGAGCTGGGTTCTGCTCAGAGACCACAGGCAGGGGTCCCCCTAATTAAGAAGCAAAAGTGAACTCTGTGACAGAGAAGGTCCACTTGGGTCCTCGGAATGATTTCCTCTTATTAATCAGCCAAACTAATTAATTCAGCTTCAACACTGTTAACAAAAGTTTCTAAGACCTACTAAAACAAACTAATTAAAGCCCACCATCTTTGTTGTATGTATGGGAGCCAAGAGTCAGCACGCAGTTAGTCTGGTTCTGGGAAGAGGCTGTCCCTGAAATTTCCTGATTCTGCAAAGGTGCCACGAGGGCACAGAGACTTGAGACAAGATGGTCAGAAAAGAGCAACTGTCCCCCATACCCAAAAGCCCAGCGACGGGCAGATTAAAGAAAATAAATGACCCTGCTTGTTTGCATGGTGCACAGATAACACAGATGTAGGAGACTGGCTGTCTAACAGTTGCCCTGCTGCAGAATTCCCCAGGTATTTGCTGGAACTACTCTTCTCACACATATAGCCTGTACAACACAAGGATTCTGACTGTGGGGCAGTTCAGCACGGTCTGCTGATCAGTTATGGGCTTGAGAATGCCCTTGAATTCTTTAACAAACACACCTGAGCTCTGTGTTTTTCTGCAGTCAACAGCATTCGAAGTTCTTACTCCTTGGAATTATATGGCATACAGCATGGCCTCTACTTTGCTCAGTATATGTTAAGACTTGCATGGGGCAAAACTATAATTCTGTGGAGTCAAATCCTTTAATAATACCTAATTAAAACTTTTCCTCTTTCACTGTTCTTCACTTGGATAAATGGAAAAGGAGAATTTTGCGTAAAAATGAGGATAACATGTATTTTAAGGGAAAGAGAAATACTTCAAAAGTACAGAATGAGTCACTAAAGAAAGTCACTTTTTTTCAAAACAGAAAAGATCTCATTAAAAGTAATATGATCTAATTGCACTTATTCCACTTCTGTCTTTATACATATCTTTTGTCTTAATGATAAAAAAGTCCCGATGACTCAAAAATACTGTCTGTGAAAATAGATGACCAAGTCTCTTGGAGAAGCTCTGAGTCAATGGAGGGAATAAATCTGGAATTAGGTAGAAGGAAGTAAATGAAGGGGAGAGGAAATAACTATGGAAGAAGTTGTTTGTAAAATGTGTTGAAGTTTCTTAGAAATATTAGAAATATATAATGCACTAGATGGGCAAAAGTAATCCCCAGATTCTAGGATGTTTTCTGACTTCAGACAAGTTCAAATGTCATAACTTCATTATAAACATTGACGCCAAGACTGCATTCAAAGCCAATGAAGGAGTTTCTGCAAAGCAGCTTTGGAAATAATCCACTAGAATAACATGGCTAAATAAATGGCAGATAAGGATGATTGAAAGTTTTTTTGCTGCCTCAGCTGGGACATGGTTTGTATAGTGTGTTTGTTTTAATACATTAGAGATGATCGTTCATTTACATGGGCCCCTGGGACTCTGATACACTTTTCTGTTAGACACGGGTGCTTGGACTATTTGTTAATCCAGTGCTGGCTGGTCACTGGCTTGTTCCATCACTGGTGTCTTCTTAGCAGAAATGTGCATGAATGAATTCCCCTGCTCTAGCTGCTTATTTTGAGTTTCACACACTACCGCCAGCAGACATGTTTCTCAGGAGGGAGGATAGCTATGGGTTGTTCTGCAGCCTCTTTGATGGACTCCAATAAGAGCCTGAAGGCAAGGAGCCAGGGGTGCTCAGTTAAGGGCATACAAGGCAGAGGAGGAGTGAGGTGGGACGATGGTTTAGTGACACATCATCAGCATATTTCCTGGGTAGAAAATGTGTGAGTACGTGGGTGAGTGGAGGGGTAAGGAGATCAGCGTGTTGTCTTGATGTCTGGGTGTCTAGGGCAATGCACAGGGATATAGGTTGGTGGGTGGGGCGATGAGTAGGAAGAATTGCCAGGGTGAGTTGGTAGATAGGTAGTTGTTGAGAATTCTGGGTTTGAGACCATAGATGGGTGTGAGTGAGTGGGTAGAAGAATGGGTAGGTGAGTAAATGGGCAAATGGGGGTGAAAGAATTGCTGGGGTAGATAGGTAAATGGGTAGATGGGTAGTTAGTGGTTGGCTGATGAAATAGTTAATGGGTCAATGAATAGATGGGGTCAAATACAATACATCACTATGGTTTCAAATTTCTTCTCTGTAAACTGTGAATATGAAAATATTTTCTCCATATACCGCCCTCCCTACCCCTGCTGCTCTCCCCCAAATGCCAGTGAGAATCAAACAGAATGTGCAGAATAGCATTATGTCACTCTCAATCTTATCTTTATTTTGTTGGTTGACTTGGTTATTTGGGGGATGAGATCAAAGTAGGAAAAACACAGCCAAAATGCTGACGTTAGATGAAGAGAACACTTATGCTTGACTTGTCTGATGGGCTGTGTGGTACATTTCAAAACCAGACCAAGTGGATGATTTTGTGATGGCCTGACTATGTCCATATAATGACCAACGTTCTTAAACCATCGAAGAAATTCTTGGTTACTTGCTAAAATGCACTAGGGTTCATTCTGATGAGAGGAAATGTACTCTGCCAGAAAGGAACAAAACTCCACATACACACAGGCCGGGCACAAAAGGCCGCTCCAGAAACACTTAGGGCTCCAAGGTCCAGTGGCCAGCCCTTTCTCTGGCCCTGGGTGGGAAGCCCCACCGAGCTGCTACCTGTGTGTGTCCTTCGTGCGCCTTCAGGTGAGAACTCTTTGTATACACTTTGTTGCATCCCTCAAAATCACATCTGTGGATACGCCGTTTTCTGGAGTCAGGTGATTCAGACCGTCTCTGGCGTCTTGTGCTCTCAATACTAAACGGTGAAATTGAACTGAAAAAAGAAAAGCGGAGTTCAATGGTGAGAAACATGGCCGACCTGACTGGTCTGACTGACATGAGATCCTGGGCTCAGTTATATAGATTAGAGGCCCCACGTCCACACTTCCTGCTGCCAATTTCTCACACATATTTCATGTTGTATCAAATATCAAAATCATATCATAATTTGATATGCCAAATACCAGTAACAATTATAGACCTCATTCCCACGACCTGATGGAATGGTTTGAAGCTCTTTATGTTCCTGGAGCAAGCAGGTGCCCTTGGGCTCTACTTGCATGAGACAGGTCATATGGAGATGTTACTGGTGCCCACTCGAGCAAATCGATGATGAACGGGAAGACAGTGATTTCATGTTGTAAACATTGAATGTCTTATCTTGAAGATCTAAGCTTGGTCTATTTGGGGAGACATTGCTCTGGAAAGGCAGAGCCTTAGCAAAAGGAATAATCTCCGGATGTAAAAATTCTTTCTCAAAATTTAACTTCTGGATATGCTTGGAATAGTTTAGGAAGTCTTGCTATAGACAACTTAGTGCATTTAATAAGCAACATGGGGTCTGGATTGCATGTGACATTTGAAATCATGTAAAATCACAATGTACATTTCAAAAGATAGGAGGTTGAAAAAAATTTCATCAGAGTATCAATCACATGACTCATGACAAGCTATTTCTGCTTTGTAAAATGCACCTGACATTTAACTTTTCCAGTAGGTGGTTTTTCTGTGGCAAGGAATAAAAGTACATTGTATTGAAAGATTAGCTGTACCACCATTATGAAGAAAAGTTTTAACCATGAAATTTGGCCCCAACTTGCACGTTGTTTAATCTTAATGCCACACTAGAAAAACAGGATTAGTTTGTAATGTCAGGTAATTGATTAACATGCATTTCTTCAAGTCTTAATCTCTTTTGATTGAGATAGAAATGAAGATTATGACTCATTTTTTTCATTCTTCATGAAGTTCCTTAAAATTAAAGTGAAACACTACAAAAGCATTTCCCCTGTAGAATTTTTACTACTTAATATTTTGGTGTATAATTCTAGCCTTTCCTTTTTTTTATGCTGCTGACAATTACTTTTCATTAATTACCAATCAAAGAAACAGTAATTATAATATAACAATGAATCATCTCCTATTCTTCTACTGTCATCCTGATTCCATCTCCTACTCCCAGGGAAAACCTTCATCATAAATCTTCTTTCAAATTGTCCAGTATCTTTACTCACACAATTCTCCATTCAAAAATGTCTTTTTTTTCTTGGTAGTGTGCGCCAGGAAGCATTTGAGACCTACCCAGGTAGACACAAACACTGTGATTTATGTGAAGTTTTGTATATTATAAGGACTCCAAGATGCATTTTTCCATAATGTCTCTAAAATCGGGACACTTCCCACAGTTGATAGCTTATCATTGTTTCATTGACTAAGTGACTTTTCCTATTGTAGAACATAAAATAATGATGTATTTTATAATAGGCACTATATTAATTTAAACCAGAGTTGGTAAGTTGTTTTGGAAGGGCTAAGAGCTAATTTTTTATCTTGACTTTGAAAGTAACAGTGTATGTCCTAACAAATCAACTTGGTAGTTCTAATTTAAAAGTAGATATATACAGTATGTAAACAAATGAGTATGGCTATGTTCTAATAACACTTTATAAAAGCAAAGTATATCAGTGCAATTACAAAACAAAATATATTACTGTAACAGTCTACATTTGTACATGGGCTATGCATTGCTAAAGCCTGACTTAGATGCCCTGTAGTCTATGGGTATTCATCAGTTTTAAAACCCACTTCCTAAGCGGTGGATATATTGAATATTTCTAATATTTCTCTATAATATTTTTCATGTGAGGTTTATTTTTAATTTTTTTATCGAATCACAGAGAGATACACAGTTACAAAGTTGTGCATGGTTGGGTTTCAGTCATACAAAATTCCAACACCCATCCCTTCACTAGCATACATTTCCCACCACCAATGTCCCCAGTTTCTCTCCTCTCCCACCACTGACTGCCCCACAGTCTGCCTCTGGCTGACACCAATTTTCCTCTCTATGAACTTTTTGAATGTCCCCTTCTCTCTAGATATGTAACTTTAAATGTTTCACTATAATATTTTCACAGGTACAGGTAACAAAATCAGCAAGCAAAGCTCTATACTGGGGAAGATCAAATATAAAGGAGATTCATCTATCCGTGTCTTCAATAGTTTTATGCAAAGCCCATATTAATAGAATGAAAGAACTTAAGGGATGGCCAAGCCACTTTTAGCTTATCAGTCAATGTGGATTTGTGGTTTTCCACATAACTGACTTGGTTGCAAGCACCTGAGTCTATTGTGAAGAGTCAAAATAGTGTGACTGGTCTGTCTGATGAAAGAACAGCTTTATTCACTGCTGACAAGGTATGCCCTGGCACAGGGTGTGATTCTTGAGAATAGGCAGGCCTGTATTGTAGTAATACGGGCAACAGTAATTCATTTCTTGAATATCTACTCATGAAAAGGAATATAGATCTTGACCTAGGGGCCCCTCAAAAATAGAAACGTTTGTGTTGTTATGTTTGACAACTCACAAGTAAAATATGACACAACATTGTTTCCTTCAAATTATAAATAATGACTGTGTTGATACATGTATAATACTTTATACATGCCAGGATGCAGAACTTTTTTTGAATTTTTAAAACCAACTTTATTTTAAAAGTCATTTCCACATTTAGGTAAGACCCTAGACCTGAATGAAAAGAATCAGTCAAATTACTCTTAACTATTTTGAAATGGAAGGCAGTGTGATTAAAATAGTCTTGTGCACATTTAGACATTACTTATCAAAGATAGTAATGAAGGCAGTGTAATCAAAATAAAGTCACACTGAATCAGAAGACATATTAATGGATTTATAGAATTTATGTTTGGAATTCACTGTATCACTATCTTCCCGTTCATCATCGATTTGCTCCAGCGGGCACCAGTAACATCTCCATATGACCTGTCTCATGCAAGTAGAGCCCAAGGGCACCTGCTTGCTCCAGGAACATAAAGAGCCTTAATCCATTCCATCAGGTCATGGGAATGAGGTCTAAAATTCTTACTGGTATTTGGCATATCAAATACGACATGGGTAGCTTGCCAGGCTCTGCCGTGTGGGTAGCATACTCTTGTAGTCATCTCAAAATCCAGCATTTATTGATGAACCGTGCGGCCGCAAGCAGCGCGGGGAGCCGGGCTGTGATAGGCTGGTCTGCTGGGTGGAGTTCTGATGAGGGGGAAGTCCAGATGTGGAAAATGGAGGTCCTCATGGAGTGGGGGGGGGTCGTCTGGCTTGCTGCGAGGCTCGCCTGGCATGTCGGGCCAGGACTAGAACCTGACATCCCTCCCAGGCACCTCGTGAGTGGCAGGGCACAGGGAGAGTCAGTAGCAGCTCTGCCCCATGTCTGTGAGTCTCTGGATCATCATACCTGGGCGGATTTATAAGACTACTGCAGGTTGGATCTCTATGATCTGGACTGTGATAGGCTGGTCTGCTGGGTGGAGTTCTGACGAGGGGAAGTCCGGATGTGGAAAATGGAGGCCCTCATGGAGTGGGGGTTGTCTGGCTTGTTGCGAGGCTCTGCTGGCGTGTCAGGCCAGGGCTAGAACCCGCCATCCCTCCCGGGCACCTCGTGAGTGGCTGGGCACAGGGAGAGTCAGTAGCAGCTCTGCCCCATGTCTGCGAGTCCAACATGAATTACATGACTATTTAAATTATTAATTCCAAACATGACTCACAAACATGTTTGAAATTAATAATTTAAATGGTCATGTAATTCATGTTGTACTCCAATATTTAACTAGTATAGGGAAAGTGCTTTTTATGGTTTCAAAATATTTATTTATTTTTTAATATTTTATTATACCACTGGGAGATATACATTTACAAAGATGTTCATATTTGAGTTTCGGTCATACAGTGTTCTAGTACCCATCCCTCCACCAGTGCCCATTTCCCACCATCAATGTCTCTGACTCCCTCCCCCTCCCTAGCCTGCCTCTATGGCAGGTTATTTGTTTCTTTTCTCTTTTCCTTCCCTTACACATTATAGATTACAATAATTTAGAGGTTACATTTACATTTAGAGGTTATCATGTGTATCTTTTTGCCTGTATTTAATGCTCAGTTTTAGGTTGGTATTAGCACTTTTGAAAATTTTTAGCACACTGTTCCATTCTCTGTCTTACCTAACCTCTGATTCCCACACGTTTGTGATAATTTCCACCTTTGACAAGACCTCCTGATCTATGTTTCACCTGACCTTGGATATTGGTATCAAAATATATATATATATATATATATATATATATATATATATATATGTGTGTGTGTGTGTGTGTGTGTGTGTGTGTGTGTGTGTGTGTGTGTGTGTGTGTGATAGGGTCCAATGGAAATGTTACTGGCACCCGCTCGAGCAAATCTATGAATAACGGGATTCAAGTGATCAAGTGATATATATATATGTCATAGGATGCAGAATTCTGTTACTATGCACGATCACACAAACCATTTGCCAATACTTGATTTTAGAAATTTATCTGGCTGTATATGTTTATATTAATATAAAATACGGCAAAAATATAGCCAAAAAAGTGGAAAATAAACATCAAATCAAAACCAAGTAAGTATAGAAGACTATTTCAAAGGGCTCAATGTTTAATACCTCACCCAGTCCAAGAACCACAGACCCATGTGGCAGGTGATCAAAAACCAAAGGCTGTGGAAGGGCAAGATAAAGTATCACCAAGTTCTAAATTTACATAAAAGTGAAGAGAATTTAGGTTTATTGCTACAAATATATTCACTTTTACCTTATTTTGTTATTTTGCTGTTGTTGCTATTATTGTAGGTGCCATTCCGATGGTGCCTGGATTGGGGAGCCCAGTTCTCTGTGCCATCATGCAGGGCATAGGCCATTACTTGAGCCAAATTTCCTTCCTCTTATTTAAAGTAAAAGATAGAGCTGGAGTGAGAGAACAGCAGGTACGGTTCTTGCTGCTGGGACAGTTCTTGCTTTGTACTTGGCTCAACACCCAATATCCTATACGGTTCCCAGAGCTGACCAGTGGTAATCCCTGACCACAAAGCCAGAAGTAAGTCCTGAGTATTGCTGGCTGTGCCCCTCCCTGCCAAAAATCATAATCTTTCGAACATTATAAGGAACAACCACTTGAAAGTATCTTTGTGGGAAAAAAAATAAAAATAAAATAAAAAGGATTCATAGGGGTGGCTGCACCCAGCAATGCTGCTTTGAAATGACATTCAAGAGCTCCATTTTTGCATGGTCCCCCTTTTTTTTAAATGCAGAGAGAGAGAGACAGCATCAGAAGGTGTCAAAATATCCTCGGCTAGGCTTTTATCTTTCAGAACAACTTATTTGATCATTTTGTGGAAAGGGAAGGAAGGTCTAAGTTGGACCGAGGTAAAATGAAATAAAAAGTACTAAAGAACCTAATGAACAGTGGACAAAGAAAAGTGTTCAGCTGGCACAGGACAGTGATTATACTATGGCCCGCAGCATGATTTTGCAGGGAGCAATAACTGAAGGGGGTGAATAACAGTCTTGGGGTGAAAATTTGGCCAAGGCAAGATCATAACCAAGGTGCTGGGCATTTTGTGAGCCTGGACTGTGGCCATTCGAGAAATGCATCCAAAGGAGGAGGAATAAATGAATGCATGAGTGGGTATACTGAGTTATGCATTTGTAATTTTTAATTTGATATAATCAACTGATTCATTATTAACTGGTTAACCCTTACTAGGTCACTTAATTCTTTTGTTCTTAGATTCAATTCCCCAAGTCTCATTATTTTAAAAATTACACAAAATGGCTACCGAGTAAAGATGTATCTGGGTGACCATAAAAACTACCTACTTGTAAATGTCTCAGTTCTCTCTGCGTTCAAAAGAAAAATGGTTTACAAGAAAAAATCTCAATGAGATTCCTCTAAATGCCTCTACACACAGGTAGGATGCTGGGGCACTGAAATAAAAATATTCTCTTTGGTTTTGGATGAAGCATTGCGATAAGCTGGAAAAGGGAAGGAATGATCTTATTTTGGGGGTGGTGGGAGGTTTAGTTTCTGGACCACATGTCAATGCTCAGGTTTTACTCTGGGTTCTGTGTTCGGGGATCACTCCTAGGAAACTGTATCAGGGATCAAGTCTGGGTCTAAGGCAAGTTTCTTACCTGCTCTACTACGCTCCCAGCTCCAGGATCCTTACTCTTGATGCCAGGATCTCATCCCAAAGTCTGGCCAA
Source organism: Cryptotis parvus (assembly GCA_021461705.1). NCBI lineage: Eukaryota > Metazoa > Chordata > Mammalia > Eulipotyphla > Soricidae > Cryptotis > Cryptotis parvus. The sequence goes on from JAJIBD010023929.1 coordinate 124,804, forward strand.
AACACATGGACATTTGATAGCTGGAGGCCAGAATCACACTTGGGGTTTTCTGTGCATCCTTTCTGTGCTTTTGGAGCAACGCATCCTTTATTTCTAAGGTACTGAAGGTGCTCTCAAGTCAATACAAGCTGACACATGTGCTTCTATCATCAGTTAGGTTCAAAAGCATGGAAATACACAAGAAGCTCCTTCATAAGCCACTGGAGGATTCTTCCAAAAACCCTTAGTAATAGGCCTGGTATGATGAAAATGGTGACTTATCGTGTTCTCAGAAACTGTACCAAATAATCCGTGCTGTATCAAAGAACAATAACTAAGGGCTGACACCCTTTCCCCAAAGTGAGACCACTTTGAGGAGTGAATGAATGTTCGAGGAGGCCTTGTAGGCACAGTGTAGTAATAATGAGATGCAGCAGGAACCAGTGAGGGAATCAGGACATTAAAGCACCCAGTCCCACCTGGACGGTGAGTTAAATTAGAATTCAACCCAGAAAGACTCACAAAGTCACATCCAGGAACAGCTCTATTTAAATACAAGGCTCCACATGGCTGTCATAAAAGAAATTAAGGTTAACTGTAATCAGCAGGTAATGAAAGACCATTAGTCACGTGTCACCTTAGTGGGATGAGATGACCTTCACTGAAATTGGAGTTCCTATAGGAGTTGAAAAAGAAGAGAGAAAAGAAAGCCCAGATGATTTTTCAAGGCTGGGGGGTACAAGCATACCAGATTTAAAAGTAAAAGCAGAAAACTACTGGGCCGGAGCGATAGCCCAGCGGGTAGGGCATTTGCCTTGCACGAGATCCCCGGCATCCCATGTGGTCCCCTGAGCACCGCAGGGAGTAAGGGAGTAATTCCTGAGTGCAGAGCCAGGAGAAAACCCCTGAGCATTGCCGGGTGTAACCCAAAAAAACAAAAAAACAAAAAAAAAAAAAAAGAAAGAGAAAAAAAAAAAAAAAAAGACAAGAAAACTATGGAATGATGGGTTCCTAATTGGCTTGGTTGCTTTTGCTTTGTTTGCAAATTTACACACATGCAAAATCTCAACAGAATTCTGGTGGAGCTTCAATGAGAATAATGAAAGGTGACATTTGCCAAATATTTGATCAGACTCTGGCCAAATGCGGTAAGTGTGAGACCACAATTGGAGGCGGGTCTGACTAGTATTTCTAACTTACAGATAAGGAGACTGGAACAGAGAAAGATTTAGGCCAAGGTCAGAACTGTCAAGCTGGTGCTTTTATCAGGATAGGAACTGATGTGTTGACTCTGGAATTCAATTTAGCTCCTATGTTATATAAACACAGCTACAGGCAATATGAAAGAGCATATTATAAAATATCAGGGACTGCAGCAATAGTACAGCAGGTAGGGTGTTTGCCTAGTATGTAGCCAACCCGGGTTCTGTTCTCTGGCATCTATATGGTCCCTGAACAATGCAAGAAGTAATTTATGACTGCAGATCCAGGAGTAACCCCTGAGCAAAGCTGGGTGTGATTCAAAAGCCAAAAGAAAAGGAAACTATTGCTCCCCAATCCAGATAATTGATATCTTTTAAAGGATTCACTTAACATAGTTACAGAAAACTAACAGCATACAAGAGCAGTCTTATATGTAGCTACTAGAAGTCATATACTTTTGAGAATTTTAAGGCAGCACAGTTTATAAATATTGCCAATAGAGGTATTCGTTGTAACTGCTTACTATTACTCTACCTATTCTTTCCAGAGATGACTGTACAATCTCTCCTCACACCCCGCCCCAGGAAACACATTTAGAAGCCTGAATTTGGCAGGCATTGCCATATTTGTCTTTCAGTATTAAAGAACTAGTTCTTTCCCTGATCGTAGCTTATTTACAGTATCACCAAAAGGAACTTTGAGGAGGCTGCATGGTAGAGTTAAAGGGGCGGGAAACATTAACCTTTAAAAGTCTATTTTGCACTCTTTCCAAACTTTGTTTTAATTCCTTTGCATTTACATTAAATGTCATTTATGGGAATTCTGAATTGTTTTGCCACAGAATACATGTTAAGAGAACCATGCCATCATAAATCAAATACCACATTAGGAATGAAATATGGAGGTCACAAGCCAAAGGAATTGATGAGACTCTCTGTTAACCAGGAGTCACATAAATCTCTAGAAAAGAGGTTGTAACATGCTATAGAGTGACTCTAGCACTACGTGCTGGAGAGGACTTCCTTGCTCCACTGAATACATTTGCTCTTTTATCAAAGATGAATTGACCATATACCGAGAGTCTGCATCTAGATTTTTGATTGTTCAATTGAGCTGAGAATCTGTTCATATCCCAGTAGTATACTGTTTTAATTATTATCCTTTTGTAGTACAGTTTGAAGTTAGGGAAAGTCTTACCTCTCAGCTTTTCCAAGTACTGCTTTGGCATTGAGGGTGTGTGTGTGTGTGTGTGTGTGTGTGTGTGTGTGTGTTTACTGATGCATATGAATTTCAGATCTATTTTTTGAAAAATGTCACTGGTACTCTTATAGGACTGCACTGAATCTCTAATGCTTTAGGAGTAAAGTTATTTTGACTATGTTAATTGTAGTCCTGCTGAAAATTATTATAAATGACATAATGATGTAATATAAAGTGATTCAACTAAAAATCTTTTTTTTTCCTTTTTGCGCCACACCCGGTGATGCTCAGCGGTGAGTCCTGGCTCTGCACTCAGGAATTACTCCTGGTGGTGCTCAGGGGACCATGTGGGATGCCGGGGATCGAATCTGGTTGGCCACGTGCAAGGCACACAGCCTACGTGCTGCACTATGGCTCCAGCCCCTAAAAACATCTTTTAAATGATTCTGTTTGGTTACAACTTCCAACTTCACTCCCATACTTACTTTTATTGCAGATTTTATTGTGGCCAGCAGATGGCGCGCTGAAGCAGGTCTCAATAACTTGTTCATAACATAAGACATCTAACTTAGCACCCAGCAAACCAAAACATTTTCTGTGACATGAATAGAGAAAAGGTACTGCCTTCACTAATTCAGAAGCTAAATTCCAAGGAAATTCAGATTCACTGTCATTAAATTTGTCAAAGTGTCCTACAAAAATGGTCTTGAACAGATAGTCTGAAATGGTAAGACTAGTAATTATCAACCACCTTAAAGCTTATGACTAAGATCTAATTTCAATTCATGTTCATGTTTGTGCTTAACAAAAATACATTTTCACAAAGTGAATAAATTTATAATATTACTGTTGAAAAAATATAAAAATAGCTCATTGCAGCATATATTCAACTAGAATTCAACTTCTATCATATGAATAGAGTAAGTCCAAGGTGTATTTCTAATTATTGTTTATTTTAATAAATAAAACCACCAAGTAAACTAAGGAAAATGAGGTACCAATTGAGATTCTTTGGGGAAAGTGGGTCTAGATATAAATTCACAATATATCATAGTTTTTTTTAAACATAGCAGCTGTTATTAAGAATTTATCGTAACATTCTAGACCATTAAACACTCAAAATGCTTACATTGCTACAGGTTCATATTTGGTCTCATTTTTATTCATTAAACTTTACGAAATAATGACATAAGTCTCTTTAAGCAAAAGATATAAATATAAAAAATGAGTGATTAATGGTATTAGCTATAACTGGTTTTATTATCAAACTTTAGCAGGAGAGCATTGATAGAGGATTATTTGTTAAAAGAAATAATCCATTTCTGATAGAGAGTGTCTATTTAGAATAGTTCCATTTCATGGAAACACTATATACACAGCAAAGTCTTAGAATCTATATCAAACACTTCACAATGTAGAATGAAATGGGCTCTGAAACAAGGACTTCTCAATTACACTGGCCAAAGATCTCCATCACAACACACTAAACTGAAATAGGACCAGAGAGACAGACAGGGCACTTGCCTTACAGGTGGCCCATCCAGTTTGCCTGGCCCCAAATGGACCCTGAGCATTGTCAGCTGTGATCACTGAGTGCAGAGAAATATGCACCGAAAGATAAGCTCCAGCCTTTTCAACCAGGGGCTTGGCCCCTCTTGTTAACATTTCTTTTGGGATGGAGTTGTGGGGTGGGGGGCACTGCTCAGGGCTTACTCCTGACTCTATGCCCACGAGTCTCTCCTGATGGTGCTCAGGAGATCATATACGATTGCCGGGAACTGAACTGGGTCAGCTGTTATGCAAGGCAAGTATAAGCCCTTAACTATCTGTCTGCACTTCCCTGCTAACTTTACAGAACTACATGTAATCAACTTGATAGTCATCATAATGGTTGTGCCCTAGAATCCATGTGTATTTGAGGACATCTATATTTATGCTACAAATATATGCTACATTAAAAAATAAGTTATCACTTCTAAAGACAAGTTTTAAAGTTCTCAAGAGGAGAGATGAACACACGTCTCTAGAAGCTGATGGAACAGCGGATGCTTGGACAGTGGAGGGAACAGCAGGAGGCCAAGAGAACAGAATGCATAGTCAGGCTTTCAACTGGAGCCTTACCGGAACATTACTTAGGAGCAGGATTTGCGAGGAAAAGGTTAATTTTTATGCAGGAGAAAAATCTATGACAGGCTTCCTAATAAGGTAGTCCAAAGATGTGCCCCAGGCAATGTCATATATATGTACTGAGATTGTTTTAATTATTTATATACTAAAACATCTGAAATGTTCCAAATACACGGTTCTAATAGGATTTTATGGTGTACCATATATAAACTTTTGAGGTGACCATCAAAACGGGTTTGCCTCTATTTCATGCTCATCATTAACCAGGTCTATGATGTTACACTAGAGACTTGTTTTATGAAAGAACACTGAAATTATGCCAGTTAAATATCTCCAGTATTAAGTTGACATAAATTACTGGAACTTTTTATGGCACATAAGAGGATAAATAACAAGACCAAGGGAAACTCATTGGTAGTGTTTTACTTGAGATTTTGCTAGCTGAAAGAGCTATTTCCTGCCCCCAAACAGGCATTTTTCTAAGATATGAGCAACAGTCATGTTATTTAACTTTTTGGAGCAAAACATAAAAATGTTTTTACCATAATGTCCAATGGGAGAGAGAGAAAGAGAGGGAGAAAGAAGGAAAGTCTCTGCCACAGAGACAGGCTGGTGGGGGTGGTGGGAGGGTAAAGGGCATCCTGGTAGTGGGAAACATGCACCGGTGGAGGGATGGGTGTTATAACACTGTACGTATGAGTGAAATCCAATCACGACAGCTTTGTAATGGTCTATTGTACGGTAATTCAATTACTAAAAGTTTTTATATGATGGAGGGAATGTTTCACTTAACTTATTTCCTTTCCAGGAAAAAAATGGGTATTTGAATGCCGTCAAATTATTGTTGGAATATCAGGAGAAATGAGATGGTGGCACAGGTTTTTATTTGAAAAACATTTAGAAGGTAAGGAAACAGAAGCTTTCGTTAATTACTGCACCAAGGTCAGATAGATAAATAATGGCAGAACTGGACTTAGATTCCCAGTTTCCTGACTCAGGACTTCATTCTCAAGTGAGGCTGTAGAAGAGCTGAGCTCGAAGTTTTATTGGTATGAAGGAAAACCTTCTCAGCGACACTAATATCCTTTTATCCCCGCATTCTTCATCAGACAAAACTAAATTCTTCCTGCTTCCTTCTGCTTTGACTGAGAAAACTCAGCTATAGTAAGCTGGGACCAAGTGGGTTTATTTTCCATTAGCATCCTAGAACTTCCAAAGTCTTTAACTTTGGGAGTTAAGTATTTGTCTAACAATTTAAGTATACTGTATAACTTAAATTTTAAGACAAATATTTTAGGGGGTGTACACCCAGCAATGCTCTCCGGCTACATTTGGCTCTGCTCAGGGATCATACAGGTGCTGGGATTCAAACCAGTGTCTTGGCAACAACTCCATTCTAGCCAAGTGCTTTAGCCTTTGTACTAGCTTTCTGCCCCCCTGTATAAACTAATTTTCATATATATGGATCACGAAATTTTAAAAGGTGGTAAAGTAGTAATAATAAACAAGGAAAACAAAATGAAAGATAGGACATTCTTTTCTTGTTTTTTTTTTTTTTGTTTGTTTTGTTTTGTTTTTGTTTTGTTTTGTTTTGTTTTGTTTTGGTCACACTCAGCAGTGCTCTGGGCTTACTCCTGGCTCTGTGCTCAGAGATCACTCCTGGTGGATGGTTGGGTCCAGAGAACCATAAGAAGTACTGGAGAAATTTTGGTCAGCTGTGTGCAAAGCAAGTGACTTACATGATAAATTATATCTATGGTCCCAGCACATTACTTTCCTAATGTGGACAAAAAAAAAAAAAAAGCAATTTGAACCTCAGTTTTAATATGCAGTATTCAAAATTACAGTTTCGTTATCCACAATGTTTACATGATTATCCTGGAAAAAAAAAGAACTATATTTTTTGAGTAGCTCCTGAATAAATATCTGAAACTCTGTGTGAATCATATTTTATTATATTTTATCATATACGGTAGCTTGTACATCAATAAAGACTCCCATATTTCAAATAAGGAATTTTTATGAAGCTAAGTCTAGGGACATACAAATCTGACCCAATGACAAATATATCCATAATATTTAAGTTTGGGCTTCTTCTCCCCATTTTGGTTAATAACCACTTTAGTATTAACAATGCACTTACTTCTAAATAAAATTCAGTAAGGAAATCTGCCACATGTGGGGGGGAGGACAGTTAGGACAGAGAAGAGACCACTATGAAAATGACAGCTGGAAATGGTCACTCTGGACAGAAACTGAGTGCCGGAAGTAAGTAGATAAATGTTCAGTAACAATATTGCAAACCATAATGCCCTAAAGGGTGTATGTGTTGGGGGCAGTTAGTGAGAAAGAGTAAGAGAGCGATGGGGACAAGAAAGGGGGAAAAGGGGGAAAAGTGTTTTCCACAGAGGCAGACTGTGGGGAGGGGGGCTGAGGGAAAACTGGGAACACTGGTGGAGGGAAATATATACATATATGGGGTAGGAGCTGGAACTTTTCTTTTCTTTTTTGGGTAACACCCAGCAATGCTCAGGGTTACTTCTGACTCTGTACTCAGGAATCACTCTTGGCAGTACTCGGGGACCATATGGGATGCCAGATATTAAACCTGGGTTGGCGGTTGGCCATGAGCAAGGCAAATACCCTACCTGCTGTACTATCTTTCTGTTCCCCAGGAGTTGGAATATTATATGATTGAAACCCAATCACGAGCAACTTTGTAACTGTTTATCTTATGGTATTTAAAAAAAATAGCTGCCCCTTGAGGAGTTGCAGGTTTGGCTGCAGTGCCTGTCTGTGTTGGCAGAAGGCTCTGACCCTGCGGGACCTAGATGGTTGATAGCCTGACATAGAAAAAAGACTGGGCCCCCTGGGATGAACCCAGAGTCACGGCAGAGCCTGGCAAGCTACTATGGTGTATTCAATATGCCAAAAACAGTAACAATAATGAAACTCATTCCCAACTAATGGAGACGTTACTGGTGCCCGCTCAAGCAAATCGATGAACAACGGGAAGACAAGTGACATTTAAAAAATAACATAAAGTGCACAATCCAATAGTTCTCAATACACTCACAATGCTCTGCAACCATGGCCTTTATCTGACTCTGTAACATCTGCCATCACTGCACCAAGTAACTCTATCACTGTATCACTGTCTTCCCGCTCATCATCGATTTGCTCGAGTGGGCCCCAGTAACATCTCCATATGTCCTGTCCATGCCAGTAGAGCCCAAGGGCATCTGCTTGCTCCAGGAACATAAAGAGCCTCAATCCATTCCGAATGAGGTCTATAATTGTTACTGGTATTTGGCATATCAAATACAACATGGGTAGCTTGCCAGGCTCTGGCAAAAAAAAAAATGTTTCAAGTAACTCTATACTAATAATTAATATTGAATTGCAATCTACCTATACATTCTGAATACAAGTCCCTTATCAGACCTATAGGCTGAAATTATTTTTTCTCACTTGGTAGGTTATCTTTCCTCTTTCTTGAATGTACCCTTAAGGCATAAAAAATTCACTTTTTAATTAAGTGCAATTTAATGTTTTTAGCTGTATGCATGGAGGAGGCTTGTATCTATGAAGGCTCTAACTAACGTAATTTATTGCTAGGTCTTCTAAGAGCCTTATAGATTTAGCTCTTTTAATCTACGATATATTTTTAGATAATATTTTTGTATAGTAAAAGAACGAAAGGAGTCTAAGTTTACTGAATTGTGAATGTGGCATAGAGCTCTCCTAGTATCATTTGAAGACTGTTCCTTCCTGATTGAAATGTCATGGTGCCATTATGAAGATCGCCTGGTCATACATTCCAGGATTTATTTTAGAACTCTCAAGCCCACTGCACTGATACATCTACACTTATCTCGGTTTTATACTGTATCAATTTCATGCTTTTGTGGTAAAATCTGAAAAAAAAAGCATTAGTATCCAAATTTGTTCTTTCTGTTTTAAGATTGTTTTCATATGAACTCTAAGGTCAGTTTCTCAATCTCTTCAAAGGAAAATGAAGTTAGAATTTGCATAAGGATTACACTGAATCAAAATTTCAGCTTGGGGAATGCTTCCATTTTATCAGCATCAAGTCTTTTAATCCATGAAAATGGATTAATTGCTCTGAAGAAATCAAAATTTCTTCAAAGGAAGATTTATTTTTCCCTATTACGGCACTGTAATTTATAGCACTGTTAATGATAGAGCTCCAAGCATACACTGTTCTAACAGCAAACCCTCCACCAACACCTTCTGTATCAATGATCCATGGAATCCTCACATCCAGCACTCCACCCCGCCCTTGCCTAACTCATTTCTATAGGCTAATATCAGATTTCATTCTTTCTGACCATTTGCCATTTCTTTTTTTAAAATGTGACATGGTTTTATAAGTATAAATCTTGCACTTCTGCCAGAGCAATAGTGCAGCAGGTAGAACATTTGCCTTGCACGTGGCCAACCAGGGTTCAATCCCCAGCATCACCAGGAGTAATTCCTAAGTGCAGTCAGGAGTAACCTCTGAGTATCAACAGATATGAAACCCCTCCCCCAAGAAAAAAAGGACAAAAAATTGAGTTTCTGTTAAATATAGTGCTAGGATTTTTTCCTATTTCAATGTAATACAAATTGAATTACCTTTTTAAATCCATTTCAGATTGTTTATTGTTAGTAAATATATATACAACAGATTTTTTGTTAGTTGGTCATGTGTCTAGCAACCACGATGAATTAATTAATTTTTAAGTTTTTTTTTTGTTGAATTCATTGTGGTTCTGATATCCACAGACATATCAGTTACAAATAAAAATAGCTTCACTTCTTCCTCTTCAGTCTTTCTTTCATTTATTTTTCTTTTTCTAGTTGACAGGTGAATGAAAATGGTGACTGTGAATATCCATGTTTTGTTTCTAATCTTAGATTATCACTCCTCTGCCTTCTGGTTAAGTGTAGTATCCAATGTCAGAACAAGGCACTCAATCAGTCATCAATAGAAATGTTAGATGTGAGTTTCTCATAGAGGTCACCAATTAGGTTGAAGGCATGTCTTTAAATTTCTAGTTTATCCTATGTTTTATCACAAAAACGTTGAACTTTCTCAAATGATTTTATTATACATTGAGATGACATTTTTGGTCTTCTTTTGGGTAGGGGGAGTGGGAGGTGGGCATACCTAGCTAGGAGTTATACCTAGCTCTGTACTCAGGAATTACTCCTGGAGGTACTTAGGGGACAATAGTGAATACCAGAGATTGAATCTGGGTTGGCTAAGTGCAAGACAAGTACCCTACCCACTGTACTATCTCTCCTGCCTGGCTTCTGACATTTTTATACAGCTTTGATTACAAAGTTGGCCTCTAGAATAAGTCACAAATATTCTGGATCCTTTCTTATCTGGAGCTCCATAATGTCATGTTTATATTAAGAATCTGTCTTTACTAGGTTGATTATTACTGTTTGATGATACCTAAATTTCCAATCTCAGTTTTGTTCTTTGCCTACTTCTATTAAACTGTTATTTCTATTACTTTCGCTCTATGCTTACCCACAAATTCTCCCATAACTCTAGAGACTCAGATACAAGGGGCAGAGCTGCCACTGGCTCTTCCTGTGCTCAACTGATCATGAGGCACCCGGGAGGGAAGGCGGGTTCTAGTCCTGGCTCGCCATCCCAATAGAGCCTCACAAGAAGCCAGAGGAACCTCCACACCATGAGGGGCTCCACCCAAGAGAAAAGCCAATTTCTCCCCATAGTGCAGCCCTAAAGTGGCTGTGTAGTTCATTAGTAAATGCACAAGATGAGAGCCTACTACTGGGAGTATACCACCCGCATGGCAGAGCCAGGCAAGCTACCCTTGTTGTATTTGATATGCCAAAAAAAAGTAACAATTATAGACCTCATTCCCATGACCTGAATGAATGGTTTGAGGCTCTTCGTGTTCCTGGAGTGAGCAGATGCCCTTGGGCTACACTAACACGTGCAACAGGATATATGGAGATGTTCCTGGTGCCTGCTAGAGCAAATCGATGAACAATGGGAAGACAAGTGATACACGTGATACAAATAAACTCGAGAGACTCAAAGCCATACTGTTCATGAAATGTTCAATTCCACCCCATCTCATTTTACTTCTGCTAGTTAAGAACTTTGCAAAAAAAAGTTTCATGTAAATATCGTCTACGGCCATTACCACCCTGAACAAGCCCGCTCTCGCCCTAAATAATCATGCAAATATTAATACATTCCTAATTTCAGTCTTCTCCATTATTTGACAAAAATTAGCTACAGCTCTCAGTATTGCTAAATATTACTGGTAGTCTCTCAATGAGTACTGTACTACTTATAGTAAACTCATGGTATCCTGTGAAATACCTAAGGTGCCCAAATATGACATACATCACTATAAATAAACTCAAAAGATTTCCATAAAAAAACTGGAAAAAAGATACAAAGATTGCCGACATGATGTTTGAGCACAGGAAAGAAAAAGCCAAGAGAAATGCAACTCATATGCTTAAGTGCCTGAGAAAATGATAGATTAAGAGCTCCTGTCTACACTTATCTGTTCTATAACATATCTTTAGTCTGGAAAAATGGAAAATCTTAGATGGACCAAGATAACAACATTAAGTCTCCCATTCTATATTAATCAGTTACTACTGTAAATAACATACTTGTTATTTAACACAAATTTAATAACAATACACTTTATGATAGGTTGTTTTCAATTCAGAAATCAGAGTGTTAAAAAAAAAGAAATCAGAGTGTTTCTTGGGCAGTGTTTCTATGGTTTGTTTCCCCCCTAGGCTTGGGAAGTTTTCACCTTTTTTTTTTTTTTTTTTTAAATATAATCTCTGTTCCCTTCTTTTTCTACCTTTGTCCTATATTTACCTTTTTAAAGGAGTCTAATATGTTCCACGTATATTTTATTAATTTTTCCTAAATCTTGTTTAACCTGTTCAATTTAAGTCATTACTCTTCTTTTTTTTCTGTAGTGTCTGTTATAAGAATGAATACTTCCTATGTTTTCTGGGTTGAACTGAATCTCATCCAACGTGTTCTTCATATTCAGTACTCTTGCTTTCTAATTAGTAAACACAAGAGTGGAATTTACATCAACACTTTTGTTCTTTAGGTATCATGGTTTACGAGACTGTTAATGGGAGGGTTTCTGGCTTGGAACATCTCAGGCTCAGCACCATACCTGGTGCCCACTTCCGTCCAGCACTACCCCACCATTCCTGTGCCCACCACCACCCCCCAAGATAAGTTTCTTAAGACCAATTCTCAGTTTCTATTGTCTTTGGGCACTTATTATTTCCCTATTAGGTTTCTTTATATCCCACATTGTAAGAAAGGTCAGATTTCCATCCATAAGATTGCCTTTATCAATACCATCAATTCCAGTCCTAAATACAGCACCTTCTCATCAGGAACAATGGGAACATACTTTGGCTTTCTGTGCCTGGTGTTCCCTATATTTGAAAAATACTTCTGTCTACCTCAGTGGTACAGGCTGGTCCCATTCTGCCTTGGGCTTTGTCTTACTGACATTTATTCTTTCCCTTGATTTCATCTATTCTTCACTGTTTTCTCTTTTTACCTTTTTAAACACTACAGAAGAATAAAAACACAAATAGCTTCCTTTGTTGACAAATACAAAGTTTGTTCCCTTACCAAAAAGTCTCAGGGAAACACTATATCCATGTCATCAGATGGGAGTTAAAATGGAGTTTGGTTTATAGTCTACTTAAGGCACATTTCTAGACCAACAGTTTTGTTCTGAAGGAACTTGGTGTTGGCTTTTAAGCTAATAAAAATGTATTCAACTTAATACGTATGTAAATCATAATTATACAAGTCATAAAATGATATGTAATAGAGGGGAATAATAAAGTACTAGGGGGATAGGAGGGATGTCTGAATCTGCTTGAGAAAATCAAGGCATGCTTAATGCAGGACGCCAGCAGGCAGTTTCTGAAGAACACTTATACTAAAACGACAAGAGGAGACAGATAATGAAAACTAACGAAGATGGTCTGTGAAAGCTGCCTACAGGAAACAGTATCTTTAAGTCACTGAAAGTGTAAGTTAAGATTTGATTTTTTTTCAGTCTTATGAGAAAAACTGGTGGGGTGGGGAAAAAGAATACAGTGCCAAGTCAAAGCCTGATTCATTGGTGAAGAATGAATGAATGACTTCTTTGGTAAAGACCTCAAAAGTCAAGGTCATTTATCAATCGATCTGCAAACTATTCATTGTCTTCACCTAAGCAGTGGGTTCTACCTGAAGATTTTTAAATCTGAAACTTGGAGGACCAAAGCATGTTAGCAGGAATGAGAGTCAAGAAAGCTGAACCAAGAAAACGGAGATCAGGAAAATAAAACTGTAATTCCCATGGATTTCAGAGCCACGTAACAAAATAAAACGCCTATAAGAACAAAACAAAGCAAACTCTGTCACTAATTAACACAGAATGGACAGGGAAAATGGCAAGATAGAGAAGCTAATGATTAAAAGTGATCTATACTAAAATGACTGATTTTATTTAAGCGATTGCAGATAGCACTTGTCATTTTATTAGAAATGCAATAATTTAAAAAGGGTAGAAGAAATTGGGGAACAATGTCTTTTCAGGAATAGCCACTGCATTACATAAAATAAGGTCATAAAATAAATTTAATGGTAATAGAATTTCATTAGTGGTGTCCAATCTGTAATTCAAAAGGCCAGGTACTTTGTGGAGAAAATGAGACTAAAAGCACACAGTTTTTGTTTATTCAGTCAATTAACATTCATTAAATTCATTCAGGGGTATTACTAAGTTTATAGTTGGCAGTTTACATACTTGATGACCTAGGTGATTGCTTTTCTGATTGGTTTTAATTATAAGAGTTTATTTTTCAGGACCTCAAAGAGATCCACTTAAATGGAGGGGAGGATGAAGGGATGAAAGAAAAACATTTAGAAGCTCTTAGTATTGCCTTGGGCTGCTTGATGAGTGTTTTGCATATTAGAATAACTCGGAACAGTGCATGCACCAAGTCCTTTGCTCAGAAATGCTACAGTAAGAAGTTGTTCTTGTACTGAGCGACACCCTGCTGTGCTCAGGGCTTACTTCCTACTCTGCCCAGGGGGACAACTTCTGGCAGTGTTGGGAAGACCATACAGAGTGCAGAGGATTGAACCCAGCTCCACCTCCTGCAAGGCCAATGTTCAGCTGTCCATCTTTCTAACACCTGGGGTAAGAATTTTGCCAATGATTGGGGCCGGAGCGATAGCCCAGTGGGTAGGGTGTTTGCCTTGCACGTGGCCAGTCCATGCCGGCCTGGGTTCGATTCCCGACATCCCATATGTTCCCTGAGCACCACCAGGAGTAATTCCTGAGTGAAGAGCCAGGAAGAACCCCTGAGCATCGCCGGGTGAGACCCAAAAAGCAAAAAAAAAAAAAAAGAATTTTGCCAATGGAATTTTTTTTTAGCTATGGTTAAGTTAGAAAACTAAATTAGCTTCCCTAAACTTTGAATTCTTTTGCTAGAAAACTATTGCCTGCCTTGCAGAGTTATTATAAGGATTAGAAGTATGGAAGTAAGCACCTTGTAGGATAGGTAAGCAGACAATAATCAAGGGAACTGTCCTTTGATCTTGGGTCAATCTCCATCATCAACTCCATTTTACAGAAGAGAATCTGGGATTCAGCCAAGTAACTCGCTCAAGAACACAGATACTGAGAGATGAGTGGTGAGTGCAGTCACCTGAAACAGCCCATCTGAAGCAGGAGTCGAGGAAAACATCTGCTGAATTTTAATAAAAGCACTGCACATCTCTATTCTTCCTATGGTCTTGTTCCCTACTGCTAGATGATCCTTGTGCTCAGTTAGTTCTCTGGACATTTTTTCTGCTGCAAATTTCCCCCCAGGGTGACATGTTCATCCCCAAGCTCTGTAGAATGCCTCACTCTCCTCTTCTAACAGGTTTCCATTTTTTTTTTTTTTTTTGCTTTTTTTGGGTCACGCCGGCGATGCTCAGGGGTTTCTCCTGGCTTTGCACTCAGGAATTATTCCCTGGCGGTGCTCGGGGGACCATATGGGATGCTGGGGATTGAACCTAGGCTGGCATGGGCCAGCCGTGTGCAAGGCAAACGCGCCTACCTGCTGGACTATCGCTCGGTCCCTCCACTTGTATTTCTATAGCTTCTCTCCCTTGGCCTATTCACTTCTTTTTTTTTTTTTTTGGGTAACACCCAGTGATGCTCGGGGTTATTCCTAGCTTTGTACTCAGGAATTACTGCTGGCCGTGTTGGGGGACCATATGGGATGCTGGGGATTGGACCTGGGTCAGCCTCTTGCAAGGCAAACACCCTCCCTGCTAGACTATTGTTCCAGCCCTGGCCTATTCTCTTCTGTATCACTTAATATTACTAATATAAGGCACGAAAAGCTGATCGTGTGACATCTCTCTCCAAACTTGCTCCTTCCCAGTTTTCTCTGCCTCAGTAAACGCCCACCACTCTCCTGATAGGTAGCTCAGAACAAAAACTGGTGCCTTTGTGATTATTTTCATTGATAATTTATATATAGCCTGCCAACAAGGTCCATTAGTTCAAATTTTGAAATGGATTCCAAATTTGCCTACTTCTTATTATATCTGCAACCAGACTCATGCCATATTTTTCCCTGACTTCCTGCCATTGTATCTAATGAAAACTGCAAAAGTTTTATACTCTCCCCTTACACCTCCTGGTCCTTCACTTTTTTTTTTTTGTTTTGTTTTGTTTTTGGATCACACCTGGTGATGCTCAGGGGTTACTCCTGGTTCTGCATTCAGGAATTACTCCTGGCAGTGCTCCGGGGACCATATGGGATGCCGGGGATCGAACCTAGGTTGGCTGCGTGCAAGGCAAACGCCCTACCCACTGTGCTATCACTCCAGCCCCGGTGGTTTACATTTTATTATGAGGAATATTTATAACAAATTTCCATTGTGGGAAGGAGGGCTACACTCAGCAGTGCTCTGCTGCTAACTCTGGTTTGACGCTAAAGGTCATTCCTAGGGGTACTAGGGGAACAAAGATCAACTCCGGGCCCTTGTATGTAAAGCAAGACTCCAGCCCACTGAGTGTCACTGGCACACAGGCACTTCTTTAACTATTTGTGGACATAATTCAGTGGCTTGAAGTAAATTCACATTATTGTATAATCTTCACCACCTTCTATCCTCAGAACATTTTATCATTCAAAATACTTTGTTCCTCTTCTATAATAGTTTCTTTTGTTTTTTAGGTTCCATACCCAGTGATAATCTGGGGTTATTCCTAGCTCTGCATTCAGGAATTAGTCGCGGTAGTGCTCAGGGGGACCAACTGGGATACCGGGATTGAACTGGGAGGACCGCATGCAAGGCAAATGTATACCTGCTATACTATCACTCTGGCTCATCTAACATTTTCTCATTCTCCCCTTTCCTCAAGTCCTAAGAAGTTCTACTGTAACTTTGGACTCAGTAGATACCTCTAATAATTGGAATCATATATAAAATTATGCACCATTTAATGGCAGGAATCCATTCTGAGAAATGTATCACTAGGTACTTTTTCCATTGTGCAGAAACCAGAAAATGCAATTATATAATCCTTGATGTTCCAGTTGGCTATATAGCTCAGCCATATGAAAGCCTACTTACTTAGATCACTGCTGTGACAAGTGAATTGTCAGTGACTAACATTGTTAAATGAAATATAACTGTATTTTTCCTTCTGATTCTGGTTCATTTTACTTAAATGTTTTCTGGTAGTGTGCATCCGAATCTGACTCCTTTTGAGGAGTCAGGCTAAATAATGTTGCACTGTACAGCAATGCCACATATGGTTTACCCACTGACACACACTAAGTTTCTCTCCATCTTTTGACTAGTTGTGAATAATACTGATATGAAAACTGGTCAACAAGCATCCTGTCTTCTGTCTTGGGGAATCCTCCCAGAAGTGTTACTGCTAGCTCTGTGAATAAGGTTTTGTTTAACTTTCAAGAAAACAACAAACAGAATTCCCTAGAAGTCTCACTACTTCACAGTCCCACAGCAACATAGAAAGGTTCGAAATTTCTGAAAACCTCAAAAGCACTTGTTATTTTTCCTTTGTTGAAAGAGATAACCACCCAATGGCTGTCTTCTGAGTAAGTCATAACTGGTCCACAGTCTGACTATCTTCTATTGAAATTCCAGTAGTTTCTAATTTAGTCAGAAATAGTCAAAGTCTTCATTAATACCTTCAAAACTATGTAGGATTTCTCCAACCTGGCCATATTTTCCAGCTTACTTCGCCTC
The DNA here is from genome assembly GCA_021461705.1 of Cryptotis parvus. NCBI lineage: Eukaryota > Metazoa > Chordata > Mammalia > Eulipotyphla > Soricidae > Cryptotis > Cryptotis parvus. The sequence goes on from JAJIBD010023929.1 coordinate 141,638, forward strand.
CTAACTGTTCCAGGAATATGTAAAAATCTTTCCAACTCAAGCCTTCTCTCTTTTCTTATTGTTTTGTGGCCACACCCACTGTGATCAGGCATTACTCTTGGTGGTAGGGCCATAGAGAGCCAAGGATCAGTACCAGGGTCTGCCACTTTTAAGGCAAGCACCTTTCCTTCTGTACTACCTCTCCAACCCAAGGGGCTTCACTTCCGCTCCTCTGACTGAAAGTATTTCTCACCACTGTCATTTGTCTCCTGGTCTCAATTACTATCTCTAAACAATCGTCACTTCCTCAGGAAGGACAACCACAGCCTCTTCCACCCTAACTTCCAACTATCTTTCATTTCCTTATTCATTCCCAACATTACATAGTTATTTGTTTGCCATCCGTCTTTCTTTACAAGTTGAAAAGGTCTTTAACAGTGGAAACTTTTTCTTATTTTAGCTACCCATGTGCCTAGAACAGCAGCAGGCAAGCCATAGGCACTAACTATTGAATGTGTAAGCCTGGATAAGTCTGGGGTGGCTTGATAGTTTGTATACTGAAGACAAAGAATACTAATCTATTTATTTTTGTCAGAGATGCTCAAGTAATGATTGATGCCTGGTATTAGATATATATGTACACACACACACTTATTTATTTACCTTTATTTGGGGAAAGGAGAGGGATTTTTGGTATTTTGGGTCCCAGGAACATGGATCAGGGTAGAGCACCTGCCTTGCAAGTTTAAGGCTCCAAGTTTGATCCTATGTCATTGAAAATCATCCCAACAACACTGCCATTGAGACCCCTAGCACCACTGAAAGTGTGAAATTTCTGGCATATAGCAAGCATTTAATTCTAGGAAACACTGCAACCAAAGTGTGTGAGCACCTCAAGAAAGAGTTCTACCTGAAGGAACATACTGTTGGATGTATGACAAGGCACAAACCTACACACATAATTCAAAAGATACCCAACAACAGAAAAAAGGATAAACTGAGTTCCATCTATTGTGGCCCTTGATAGAGGACGGAGCACAGTGATCAGCAAGACATTCTGGAGGAAGCTGGACTTGAGCAGAGACCAGAGTTGGTTGAGAATTGAAGGAGGGGGTGTGAAAGGAGGCAGAGACAGTGACTGACTCATCTGAGTATTGGCCCTAGGGCAAACAGCAACAGGGACCTGTGCTCCCCAGAAACCTAGAGTCCTGGAGGAGCGATGGGTGAGGGTGCATATTAGCAGATTGCTACTGAGCAAGTGGTAATTGATGCCAAGCAGTCTAAGAGTTCAAAACCAGCCCGTAACACTGAGAGTCCTAGCTCTGTTAAAAAGGCGTGGGAAATAAAGTGAAAGGTGAGAGAGGTTTGCAGAAAATGAGAAAATGATGCAGAGGCAGGCTGGCAGATTTGAGTATTGCGATATGTTCCTTGTCTTCCTTCTACATGCACCAAGGTCTTTTTCCCATCTGAGGTTTTCCTCCTATCTTAATAATAATGACCAATGGTAGTAACTTAGTCTGTCCTTCCTCTTTCCAGTGCCCTCATCCTCAAACAATCCTCAACACCACACCATCACAACTTGCTTACATAATACCGTCTACCAGCCTGGGTTTATTCACTTTATTACCATTTAGTCCTATTTCACATTTCTTAGTTGTTCCCTAACATTCCCCTTGGTTCATTGGTGCAACGGCCTATCTTCCAACCATCAAAATCCACATAATTAACTCATTTACAGGGAAATGGTTGGGTGGTGAGAGAACTGTTTCATAAACTAGTGACATTAATTAAGGAGACTGCCTGGAGTCCTGTGAATCACAATCTATTTCTCCTAACACAGAGAGTTAATTATCAAGATAGTAAATATTTGATCCTTCCAGCTGCCAATATAAGCTATAGTTCTTTAAAACTCTAAGCGACAAGCAAAATGACTAACATGCTAGAAAATTCAGTACTTCACAATTTTTCCTGTATTTCCTCATAATTTACATTAAGTGACAAACTATCTACAAATTAAAGATTATAATGTCAAACAGGGACTTTATATATTAATGAGCATTTGTGGCACTTACATTATACATGATGTGTGCACAATAAAAGTGCGTGCTATGCTTATAAAAGAAGCAACACATAGGCCGGATGTTTGTAGGCGGGTACCAGCAAGATTATGGGGTATATTGTGATCTATTATTCAAACATTTGATATAACTGGTGCAAATGAATTTTTTCATAAGCAGGTAAGCTAGAAAAATAAACGGATGTTTATACGGAGTAAATAAACTTACACATATGTCATATGGTATTAGACTGTCATATACAAATTTGTTACAGTAAAAAATGAGTTCCTTATTGGCTTTATAGCATAGGCTACCAAAAACACAGTATATGCTTTATTATATACTATCTTGTAAAAATCAACAGACATCTATTTAATAAAAACTATTACAGACCACTGATCTCTGAGATTTCTTTCAGTTTTTCTAACCAACATTGCGTAGTTTTCTCTTTTGGTTTCAAGTAGGCTACCCAAGGGCAACTTCTGCAGACTTCATGAAGCTCGAACCCTAACTGATGTAGGCGATGGGCTCCTGGCAATGACTGAGCGGGATCGAGGATGAGGTATCTGAAAACATTTGTGAATTCATAATTTTGCAAACATTTGCAAACATTTGCAAAGTTCATATTAATACCTTGTTTGGAGGGTAATTAGAAATATACTTCAATGTTAACTACCAAGGCTTTGGTATGTTTCCATTTCATGCATTTATGAAAATATATGACACTATCTTATTAAGCTTCATAATTTTTAGTTAAATAACGACAGCCACTATCAAAGTAAAAAGTACTTAGCCATCTTTTTTTTTTTTTTTTTTTTTTTACTTAGCCATCTTAACTGGAGGAATGTGCACATCTCTCGGAAGATGACTGAACTGGCCAAGCAGACTTTGGCATCAACATGGGACTATAAACTAATCACATCAAAATATCTGAAGATTACATATGGGTAGACATAAGAAACAGCTTATTAACAGCTTAGTGTGTGAGAAACAGCTTAACAGACTCAAATTGTTTAATGCTCTTCAATCCATGTCATTCTCATACTGTTTTTTCAGGAAGAGCCTTCCCAGCAATACTTTGGTATCTTGGGGCCCTTCATGGCAATACCAGCCCACTAGGGAGAGCCTCCCACTTCAGCAGGACTTGGTGCTTTGGTTGTTACTAGATGTCACCAGGACAGTATCTGAGGACTGGGTGATGGATGGGTTGTGGGAGGTGACTCTGTGGTGTGTGATATCAGATTCAGGACTTCTTACATGCCAGATACGTGTTCTATAATTTAAGCTGCCTTCCTGACTTTTGAAAACTCTTTCTTACTAGTTATTCTGGCACACACCAACTGTGCTCAGGACTAACTCCTGGTTCAGAGCTCAGGGATCACTCTTGGAAGTGCTCAGGGTATACTGGCTCTGCTCAGGGATCACACCTGATGGCTCTCAGGGAACAATATGCAGTGTCCTAACAAAGCAGAGCAGTATTATGTAAAGCAAGCACCTTAACCCCTATAGGAATTCTTGGGCACTTCTTCAGCATGTTTCCCATCCTCTTTGGAGGGTTTCTGTTTTGGAACACACCTAGCTGTGCTCCTGGCTCTGTGTTTAGAAATCACTATTGGTGGGCTCAGGGGACTCATATAGGGTTCCAGGGATCAAACTCCAAACAGCTGCATGCAAAGCAAGTGCCTCAGCTGTTGTACTATCTCTCTGCCCCCTGCAGCATTCTCTTTTAACTGTTCACTCTATACTTGCTTTGCCAGGACTTTCTGGTGAAAAACAGACAAATAATAGAAGACACTGTTTCTGGTCTTTAAACTTAAACTTGAGGTAAGTAACTGTGATGTTTGTGAAATAACAATAATAACAGAATTAGTGCAAGAAAACCCAAATACAATTGGCTATGGAAAGATTCACACAGAATCTGTGAGTGCCAAGGTAAATGAGGTAAGGTGTAAGGTTATCCTAAAGGGGCTATTGAGTTGAAAAGTTACAAAGAAAACTAAAAACCATGGTAAGCATACCATGCATGCCTTATGCATTTGTGGTTATTTCTGAACTCTGGACTGCCATTCAACTGCTATGGGAGGAGGAATGTGGTTAAGGGTTTTGTGTACCTGTCAGTCCCAGCCTGTCTAACCAGGTAACCTGGGCAAATAACTTACATCCTTAACATTTTTTTCAGTTTTCTGTAATTTAAAATGGGACAAACAAATGTACTTGAGTTAAAGGTTTATTGTAAGGTTTCAATGATACAAAAGCCATTTAAAAACAAAAAGCATTTAAGATAGTACTATGCACTTAATTCCAATAAATGTCCCCAGTTCTGATCTGAGGCTACATTAAACATTATTGCAAGAGAAATTGCAAAAATATGCAAGAATACTCAGGTAAAAATGTCAGTATAGTCATCAATATAGTTAACAATATTATAAGCTTTAATGATGCTGAGACTAGATTTTATCATTTCTCACTACATACAGAAATGTGTTAATTACATGACGTGACAGAGGTGTTAGCTGATACCATGGTAGTAATCACGCCACAACACAGAAGAAACGTATCAAACCAACACGTTATGTCAATCACAGTTGAATAAAAATAAATTCAAGACGATGTCATACAGCCCACCTAGGATGCAGAGTGGAGCTTCAAGTATCTTCTTAACCAAAAAGAGAGATTGACCTTAGGTTCTGGGGCAAACGTTAGGTAAACCTGTCTCTATCTTTACACGGTTTACATGCTAGTCTCTAGAATGCTTTTGTTCTATTGTGGACTATTAATCCACTACCACCAAATAATGTACAAACACCACAAGGAAGATGAAGTGTGACCTCTGGTTAGTGCAACAAGGCAGGGAAGAGGAGTGGGGCAAAAGAAGCTACAGCGGGATTGCCAAGCCCTGGCAGATGCTGGCTCGGACCGGCCAGATCAGTCTGTCCATGACTGTTCTGAAATCACCCCGTGCTTGGTGTTAGGAAATGAGCTCCACAGTTTTAAAGCAGCACCTTTGACTTTCTTTTGCCAAATGTTCTTCTAGGTCAAGAAGTGGGGATGGGGAGAGCTTTAGCAGAACAGCCACATAGAATCCTCATGGGAAAGCAGTGTGTGCTCTGGCATATGTCTATGGGAGAGCCACTGAGGAACAGCATGGGAAGACTCTGGGGAAAGCTCGGTGGGGACGGGGTGTGGTCTGCTCTGACAGACAGTGCTCCAGATGCATGAGGAGCTCCCCAAGTGAAAGTGATGAATACACCCGTAATACAAAGCCTAAACCTTCCAGGAGCAAAAGCAAAAACCCAGCCTGGGCCACTGGTCACTGGTCCTGAGCACCAAATATAGGCTTAAGTACTGGATCTTTCTCCAAGTTTCTAATATGCCTCTTTCCTACTGCATCTATCCTCTAAAAGGGATTTGTTCATTTTGCTTCTTTGTTTATAGGTGACACCTTGTGATACCCAGGTTACTCCTGGCTCTGCACTCAGTTATTAGTCCAGGTGGTGCTAGGGGACTATCTGAGGTGCTGGGATCGAATCCGGGTCAGCTGCATGCAAGGCAAGAGCTCTACCTGCTGTACTATCTCTTTTGGCCCTTCTTTATTTTTAACTTTCTAGTTCATCCTAGTAGGATTTCCATGAATTGGGAGGGAACTGACTTACATGTAATATATGAGAAAAACAAAATTTCAGTTCGATATTGGGGTGCATAATGGGAAGTGAGTGAATGGCAGGACGCTCACACAGTGCTGCCAGGGAACCCGCCATGCTTCCTCACAGGGACACCAGCAGTGTGACGTCACGTCAACAGTAGTTTCCTCCATGCTCCCAAGAGTCACAAATGCTTTGAACTGGTCAGCTGTAGCTGTGGTTGCCAGGCCTTCGCCTCTGACGAACGGGTCTCAGATTTCCAGAGTATCAACATAGATTTCTCCCTGGATTGCAATCATTCTCACCATCCTCTGGCTAACAATGTGTCCTCTCTTACCTCCATGACAGCTGTCTTAAACCATGTTCTATGGAGCCACTGGAGCTTCCTATGTCCTATTTTGTTTTCAAGGATGAAAGGTAATAAATATAACAGGGCAACAGTCTTTTCATCTTTGATCACCCAACTCATAAATTTCACCATCATCCGTGTCTCTATTGCTCTCTGTGCCTTTAAGTTAGAAAGCTACAGTTAGAGAAGATAATATATAATATTAAGACAGTACCACTCTTATTTCCTTAAATAGTTCAGGAGAGGTTAAGCTTTAAGACAATAACTGCTGCTTTTCAAAAAGTGTCAAGTAATGTCACTATGAGATACCGATTGTCAAAAGGTACACTAACAATTATTAAGCCGTAGCACTTGGAACTCAGCAGTGACTGGGCCAGTGGCATCCCTCTTTTCACCTGTTACACATCTAACACAAGTCACCAAGTGACAAGAAGCATCAAATGCCTGCATCCTTTTACAACAACCTTTTAAAAAATAGTTGGAAAACTTATTGACATGGGGTGTTTCCAGTCCAACCTGTGAAGTGTTCTCTCCTTTTATGCTTGTTCAGCATAGATAAGAGTGAAAATATTTTTTTAGTATTCGTGAATTAGAGATATAAGCAAGCAAAAATAAAAATATGATAGAAGCAAAGATCAGTGTTGATTGTTTCAGATTTTTGCTAAAAGTTTGACTAGAAGAAGATCCCTGAACTCTTAAAGTATTCTGTGGAACATGCACAATTTTTCACTTGGAAAAGCAGAAAATTTTAAGAACTGAACCAATTCTCAGAAATTACTTGGCAGTTTTATTCTGGTCAAACCTGGAACTCAAAAGATAGACTGTATATAGATTTCACTCTCTACTTAGAGCATTATAATAGTCATTTTCTTTTCACTGAACTTCTTGGTAATCAAATCATAACAGCGAACATTTACAGAGCAATTCAGTGTTTGCCAGAGCCTTTTAACATGTGCTATTTGATTTAATTCTTCCTACATTCTAAGATCCATTATCATCCCCATTTTACAGACAAGTACAAGAAAACTTAGGCAAATTAGGTAGCCTCTGAGAGAATACAATGAAGCTGTATAAAGCTAGTTACAACCCTCTTATTGCTGAGGCTATACAAATGCAGCGCGCAGGTCAGATGAGAGTGCAGGTTGCCATTTACTCATCACAATCAGAAATATTTCAGCCGCCTTATGTAAGCCTTCACGGGGCTGAACCTCTCACAGTGCGCAGAAGTGACCATCCGCTACAGCACTGTCAGGGTGCTGGGGCACAGTGTGTGACCTCCACTAGTGTGCAAGGACCAGCACGAAATCTGTGAGCCCCAAACGCTGCAGTAATGACAATTAAAACAGAAAATGGAAGGAGAAAAATAAGACAGCAAATGCATTCTAAAAAATCTTTTGGAATCACCAATAATTTCAGAATAATCATGTTATTTTTCAAAAGTCCTGCTGTGTTTTAAAGAAAAACCAAAGTTTTCGTTTCCAATATAGTTGTGGCTTCCAAGAAACGGAAACCCTATGACTTGAAAATACAGAAGGTTTCTCTACTTCACTAGTTTCTTGAGGGAAGAGTGACTGAATTTCCAGCATTTCTGAGAAAAAAATAATTTATACCTTTACAAACATTCTGAAAGCACTTTCATGAAATTCAAGTATCCTCTTGTCTTTACTTGAAAACTCTTCTTTCCAAATCTATAAAATCCCCATCCTTCACGCAAAACCAAGATCTGTCCATGACTGTTCTGAAATCACACAAAGTTGGTTTGGCTACTTTAAAATGTTCCCTCGCATACTGGAGAGGTAGCACAATGGGAAGAATCTGTACCCATTGTACATTCTCTTTTTTTTTGTACAATTGCCTTGTACATATCAATCTAGGTTCAACCCCAGCGCTATATATGGTCCCCCAAACACTGCCAGAAGTGATCCAAATGCTGCCAGAAGTGTACAGCCAATAAGCCCTGAGCACTGCTGGGTGCCTCACACCCATTCCCTAAGAAAAACAAAACATTATAAGGTGTCTTCACACAAATAAAGATTCAGATATTATCTGGGGCAGTGTGATTTTTTTTTTATTGCTTGTTTTGGCATATCGAATATGCATCAGACAGCTTGGCTGCCCACCTACTGAGATGGTCAGACTTCTTCGTCAAGACCCTAAATGAATGGTTTGAGGCTCTTCGTATCCCTGAAGCAAGCAGATGCCATTGGACTACACTGGCACGTGATAGGGTCAAATGGAAATGTTACTGGCGCCTGCTCGAGGAAATTGATGAACAACGGGATGTCTAGTGATCTAGTGATCTAGTGTGAGTGAGGGGAACCAGCCTGAGGTGAGAAAGCTTTATTGTACAGAGGTTCTGTGACATGGGATAAATCACTGACTCTCTATGCTGATGCGTCATTTTATCACTGACAACAGGAAGTCAATGTTATATGACCTGAATTTTGACTGTACTTCCCCACAAGGGGAACGGATGAAGCAGGACTGTATGTATAAGCCTAGGTCCCTTCTGGTAGAGAATCTCTTCAAGACAGGTCTATTCACACTCTCCTGGTAAATCAGGGGCAGGAGAGAATATAGGATGTGTGACCAGTGGACATCCCCATGCCTTTATCAGCTACATAGAGCAGGCCTGGTAGTGGAGGAGACCAGGGCTGCAGTAATAAAAACCAAACCTGAGAAGGAGCACACAAAGAAGTGCTATAGAGCCCCAAGACTAGAGATGTAAGTAGGCAGGTGCTGGAGGGCAGGAAGGGAAACTGGCATCGAGGGCTCACATTACAATTAAATACACAGCACTTGCAAACCCTGTGTTAGGATACTGATAAAACAAGAGTTCAATATGTATACTACACACATCTATGATACAGGCATACATATGTGAGCTAACATGTTTCCACACATCCTCCTTTATTAGATTTGTGAGGGAGCCAATTGAGCTTAACTTGTATGTACTCTAGCATTTCAGAAAAGAATGTCAATGTTATATACTGGAGATGATCCTAGAGTACAGTCTTCTCTCTCTAGACAGCTATATACCCTCTGGACCAATGCTTGCTAACTAAATCAGTTGCTTCTATGAGCACCTAAAACTGTTGATCGGAATAAACAGTTTATTCATTGATTACTTATGAGTGGTTGTGGTTAATATTTCTCTGTTCATCTTAAAAGTATGGCTAATTACCACAAATCACCTGCAGAAGAGGCTCATCTTCTGTGTTTGTGCTCTATAACCAGGGGACAAAAGAGATCACAGATTGTAATTCTATATTCATTTACAGGATAGTTTTTATGTAAGAAGAAGATACTTTTGACTCTGTCCTAGTTTAACAAAAATCATGTTTCACTATGCAGCCAAAGTACTCCATGCCAAGTGGGGGAAACGCCTCCTTGATCAACCTTGTCATTGTGCAGAATATCTGTAATTTCCAGAATCACAGGCCTCCATGCTTATGGATAAATACCAACTTGCAAAGGGAAGGCACTATGTCAGAGAATATCAAACAACAAAAGCTGCGTGATTCTGAATTCAACTGATGCTATTTTCAGGACACCTACCGGTCTGAAAGACTCAAGTCAAGGGCATGCCATTATACAGCTCAGACATTGATAAGGGCAGAAAAATATTAGTGGACATGCACTAAATGACGTATCATTTATACATCTCAAGAACAGCAGAGTCCTCAAAGTACTATGGCACATGCTGTCAACATCAGGCAAAAAGTTGTTGCTGACTGTCTGATACCTTCAAAACAGGTCTCTAAAGCCAGGGAGAAAGCAGGTGTTCTAATAGCATACCCCACTGGAGACAATGCCAGGCTGTGAAGCCACATAGAGAGCAACAGCACATGAAAATACTGCATTAGCACCATTCCGAGTATGTCTTTGTGGATGTGGGTCAACAACCCACATCTCAGTTTCTTTTCATTTTCAGTTTATACACATGGTAAACAACAAGAGCAGAAGCACTGAGGGGCAAAGGAAATGGAACAGAAAATGCCTTTTAAAATTCATTTCTGGCATGAAAATCTTATAGTCGTCTATTCAATTATTTCAAACAATGCTAGTTTTCCAGGGAAAGCACAGGGTGCAACATTCCATTTTTTACATGAGTGAGACACAAAAGGCCCAGCCTGTTACAAAGAGGTGACACTACCTTCCAAGAGGCCAACAACACACAGCAGTGATAAAAACAGGCCAACTCACAGAGCTCGCAAGCAGCACCCTGGTACTTAATACAGAGTCCCGCACACTGTCTATACCCTAAGGCACATCACGCTTCTAATAAAAAAAAACCTGTTATAATTATGGGGCTCTAATTAGTAAAATGAGAACCCTTCAGTTTAATGGCATGTTTCCTCTCTAACTCCCTTTTCAAATACTTCTTGAGAGTCTAGTATGTATGGGGAAGCCCTGAAGTGCAGGACTGGGAAGGTAAAAGCATTTGAAAGAGAGAGAGGTGTTCATTTCCAGGCATATATATGCATACATTCAAGGACTGTCACAGAAGATATCTGGTGGGGAGCAAGATGAGGAAGCAACCTCAGATGTCATCAGTAGCATTATGGAGTCGGCTTCGGTTTTCAGAAGCCCTCGATCATGAAGGAAATTCATGATTCATGAGACAGACATTGAAGAACATGAATATCTGAAAGAGGAATCCCAGTGGGATGAAGCAGCTGCAATGCTGACTCATCATACATGGAGGCCAGCATACATGTGAAGGTCTATACATCATGCTGGGATTTCAGCTTACTTAGGCCTTAACGTTGTTCTCTGATAAAGGGTCAAAATACTTTTAAGCTAAGAGGTGAAAAAAAGATTTTTAATCCTGTATCATTTATGGCTCTACATAAACCAATAAAAAAGTTTCATCACTTGTCTTCCCATTGTTCATCGATTTGCTCTAGCAGGCGCCAGTAACGACTTCATTCGTTGGGAAGAAGGTCCATTATTGTTACTGTTTTTGGCATATCGAATACACCACAGGTAGCTTGCCAGGATCTGCCGTGGCTCTGGGTTCATCCCAGGGGGCCAGTCTCTTTCTATGTCAGACCATCAACTATGCAGGGCCCAAGGGGCAGAACCTTGGGGGGTGTAGACAAGCATGTCTCCTGTCTGCCACCTGCTGACACAGCCGGACACTGCAGCCACACTTGCAACATCTTGAGGGACAGAAACCATTTCATATTCCCTTAAAATAATAATAATTAACATTTATAAAATTTGAAGAGCACAGTCCATAGTGCCTTCTATTCTCACTATCACTTTCAATTTCTGGGGCTGCTTATTTTACTAATGAAGAAATCAAGACATAGATGCAACACAGGTTTCAGAATTAAAAGGTGCTCACTGGAAAACGAAAATAAGCAAACTGTTTCTGTAACTGAAGCTGGTTGCCTCTCTTCATTTTAAAGATTAAGATAATGACATCTTTTAAGACCTTTAACAGGACAGTTGTAAGGAATAGCTAAAGTGATACGTACAGGATTGTGTAAGAGTCTAGCAAGCTGTAAAATGTGAAAGTACCACTGACAGGAGGTTGTATCTAACAAAGTAGCCCAAGAATTTCCTGAGGAAATCAGCCTTCACAGCTTCCCTTTGGAGGAAAGGCTTGAAAATGAGACATTTGTGGAGAATCACTTTGGAGACTGACTTCTACCACAGGAGGATGAATTATTTACCAGCAAATAAACAGTCATGCCTGGGAGCGAATTATTGATTAGAGGACCTGTTTCTAATTCTGCATTTGATTCTCTCTATCATCAGGTAGTGCATAAGCCCTACCGAAGGCAAAGCAGACACGCATGACATTTAGATGATTGTTTTTATGGGAGCAGATCATCATGAGCTGGCATTTTAATACAAATGATAACTAACATCTATGATACTGCCCTGGCCAGACCTCTAACCTGAGTTAACACATTTAAATTTTAATCTGCAGAGCTCAAGAAAAAATTCTGTTGCATTTTGTCCCAGAGGGAAATGCTGGTGAGGCTTTGTTCACTTGCTTATGACAGGTTGGCCAATAAAGATCGCAGACAGGATTGGAACTGCCGTCCCCTAATCTCCATGTCTGGGCTTTTTCAAGGGAGTTGCTCAGACTTTGGGTTTTTTACAGTCATTCACCTCAGATCAGTTTTAAAGGCCTTAAACAATTACTAGAGGATAGAAACCTACACTTAATACTTCAGAGGCCTCGTCTCCCTCTGTGGCCAATTACGCCACTATATTTGCTTCGACAGACATTTCCTACAGAGTAAATGATCGTTCCCCGGAATCACGGAAGGCCCTATTCCTGATGTGCTCTGGAACCAGGGACCATAGTTCGTAAGATACCAGGAGAGTTAGCTTCTCAGTTCTTGGAAAGATAAATGATTTAACGTTTCACAGAATCACGGATTGCCACCTTACACATTCAGTACCTGTTGAGTCAGCAAATAGGAGAAAATAGGAAGAATTCCTTCCCATTCTTTTTCCATCTGAAAACAGTGTATGCCCACCACAGACTATTCTTTAAGTCTTACTGCGAATCTTTTATCCAGGGTTGTGATATTTGTGGGTACTTGTGATGTGTGTAGGTGTTGTGTCATTAAAGGCACAGCAACAAAAAACTAGAATGTTGATTTTTCAACCCACTACATACAAGAAATAAAAAAGGGATCAAATTGGCATGTCCAAAGGACAAAGAATTTTTTAAAAAAATATGCAGACAAAGTCCATGCAGGATGTGACCCCTTTTTATTGGACTAATTACAAGGAAATATAAAAGGGCAAGTATTTATTAATCAAGCTCTTCTCACTCAGCCATGAAGAACTGCTAGGCAGGAAGAAAGCAAAGAGACAGGGTGTTAATGTAACCCTGATAATTAAATTCAGAATCAAGTGGATGAAGAGGAAAACTGTAAATGGAAAATTCAGGTAAATGTAAGAACTGAAATCTTAATCCTTGCTAAAACTGTATGGTTTGTGGAAACAAGAAGAAAAAAGGATAGCCATCAACTGTATTTTTAGAAATTATCAGAGGAGGAGATTGTATTCAAGGGAAAGGTGAACCATTACAATTAATATTATTGAGACTCTTTGTCTCCTTTCTTCCATGGCATAACTGTCTTCTCTTCACCATTTCCTCCATACATCTTCACACCATCCCTGTGAAATTGGTAAGCTAAAGTAGCCATGAAGGTCTCAGATTTGTCTCAGATCACATAATCAGAGAGAACCAAATCTCAGAAGTGAAGGTTCACATTCCATTATTATTCTTCAGATGTTTAGCTAAGCATAGCAAATATAAGCAGCGAAAGTATAGAGATGACACAAGTAATTCTTCCAGATGGTTCTAACATAGACAAAAGTTCTTCATATCCTCTGAATCTGTGTATGTATAGATCGCTATACCACTAGACATACCGTTGTTCATCGATTTCCTCGAGCGGGCGCCAGTAACATTTCCATCTGACCCTATCACATGCCAGTGTAGCCCAATAGAATCTGGTTGCTTCAGGAACACAAAGAGCCTCAAACTGTTCATTCAGGGTCTTGATGAAGAAGTCTGACCATCTTGTAGGTGGGCGGCCACATGATCTCTTGACATCCTGTAGGATCCAGTTGGTAACGGCTCTAGTCCAGTGGTCGTCTCCAAATCGCATTACATGTCCAGCCTTTATAGTGCTCAGGGCTTAATTGTGGGTCTGTGCCCCTTAGTCAGCATTTTAAGAATAGTAGACATATATGTCTACTATATATACATATATGTATACTATTGTTTATGTAGACATATATGTATACATACATATATGTGCATATAGACATATATGTATATATATGTATATGTATATATATATATGTCTGCTATGGTTTCAAAAGATGCTGAGGCTGGGAGGAGTGGTAAAGAGGAATAAGGAGCCTAAGAGATAGTACATTGGTTTTTACTATTTTAAGAATAGTAGACATAGATGTCTACTATATATACATATATGTCTACTATTCTTAAAATGCTGACTAAGGGGCACAGACCCACAATTAAGCCCTGAGCACCATAAAGGCGGCCCAAGCCTCCATAACCCACTCACCCCCTGACCAAAAAATATTAACCTAGGAATAGGAAATGGCCACAGAGAGAGAGAGAGAGAGAGAGAGAGAGAGAGAGAGAGAGAGAGAGAGAGAGAGAGAGAGAGAGAAAATGAATCAAATCAAGACATTAAAGTACTAATGTTCACCTTTGGCCAATTTTTTTATATTAAAATCCTTCAGGCCTCAGTTTTCCTAGGTACAGGAAAAGACATTGAAAGTGATTGTGCAGTTCACTGAGCACTAAAGTCCCGAGTCTGCCATATGTTATGTTCCTACCGGAACTCAGGAAATGATGGGTCTCTCATTTCCAGGACTTGCACCTGGAGAGGAGAAGGCAGGAAGAACTCAGGACAAATGACAATAAGCTGTATCAAAGAGAACTGCTTAATACCTAGACTGGCACTGGATCAGGAAGAAAGAGGTTGGTGGATTGGGGACAAGACTGATGCAAAAGAAAATGACTAAACAGTCAGAATTTTCTGGGTGAACATTCATGAGCATATACTGATGGCAACTAGAATGCAGGGTGAGCAGGGAGAATGGAACACTAAGAGAAAGTTAAGTGGGCAAGGGAGAAAAAATCATCTTTCAAGGGGCTTCCTCATACAGTGTTCTAAGAGTTTGAATCAAAAGATGCTGAGGATGGGAGAAGTGGTAAAGAGGAATAAGGAGCCTGAGAGATAGTACATTGGTTCACATGCATGGGCAGCATGTAACTGAGAGCCTGGCTTGATCCCAGACACCACACAGTAATCTTCAGCATTGCCAGGTGCAGTCCTTAAGGTTTCCTGCACGTTATCTAGGTGATCCAGTGCACTCTCAGCACTAGACCTTAGCAACTCCTAGGCCTCCTAAGCACTATTTGGGATCTCGCCAGAAATACAATTAAAAAACAAAAGCAAAGAGGTAAGTCCATTGCACAAACTTAATAGAAGCATCGAGAAGCATCTTGAAAACTAGATTCAGGGAAAAAGAAGAGAATTAATCCAAGGAGCCCAGTAAGGCACTTAATACTTTTCTTAAGAAATAACGAAACAATGAGTCAATATCATCAGTAGATATTTTGGAGGAGGAATACCAGATGTGGGTGGTCAACTGCATATTGGTTTCCCAGAGCTGGAGTTACCATGAGGTTTTTGGTTTGGGTAACAGTGTAAAAAGGGAAGAAGAAGGCAACTGAGGTCGGAAGATATGAGTGAACAGATCTAGAAGCTCTGCCAGTGTTGAAGTTTGCTTGTGGGAGAAAGAAGTCAAAAGATTTGGCATTCAGGGAATGATGCTTTATGCAATATGATCTATTTTATCATTGGATGCTGAGAGCCTCACCAAGAAACTCTAGACTCGACACAGAATGGGGCAGGTTGTTGCAGTACACTGCTCCCAAAGCCTCTGCATTTAGCCTGGAGTTGCCTCCTGCAGACCACTCTGTAGATGAGGCAGGACAGTTTGAATGTGGCAGTTTATCATACCATATATTCTATGCTAGCTGGTATAAAGATTTTCTCTTATGCTGCCACAATCATTGTGGGACTAGCTAGATCTTACCAGTATATTATCCTGGCCACGTTGGATCTCTAAGTAATTAGACCAGAGAGAAATGCTGTTTGCCTGCAAGCAAGCAAGCATGGCTCTTAATAAGTTGAAGTCTAACATATGAAAGAACTATGAAGTAAAGATGAGACTCTTGTGAAAACTACGAGAAATTTATACCTAACTGTAAGATATTGATTGGTAAAGATAAATGCCCCTCCTTCACACTACCCTGCAGGGGCACTTCCAAGGCAGATCTTGGCTGGGTAGCATTAACATCTCAAAGGACCTAGGTGAGGTCCTAGGAGAAACTACCTGAGAGGAATTGACCCTGACTGCTTTCCGTTGGAGGTCTGTGTTGTGGGGATATAAAACTGTAGCCTGCTTTCTTTCCTTCTCTCTTTTGCCTTTTCCTTTTTTGCCTCTTCGTCCCCTCCTCTCTGTTTCCCTTCCTGCTGGGCCTTAACACATGATGGTGGTCATCTTAGCCTAAGGTTCTGAACCTAAACCTGGCCGGGTCCCAGCAGGGAACCTAAGTCTGGTATTTTCCTATTGCTAATTTGTATAACCAGAGCAAGTGTCAGTAAAGCCTCTTGAAACTTTGCTGGATTCTCGCATCTTTCTGTGTTTGCCGGCTACAGGTCCCCTGGGGCAGAAAGGGACCCCCTAGACCCTCCTCCTGGACTTTGTTGGTATGCCCACCAGCAGTGTACTGCAGGTGACAATATTTTACGATGGGCTTTTGCCAGTATGTGGATGTGGGGCAAAGTCATAGTCATTAATAGAAACTATCTTTCCCTTTCTAAGATTGCCTACAGGCTTCATAGGAACAGAATTACAGCTTCTATCTGATTTGCCTGTCTATGTGGTCAACCATTGTATGACTTTAAAACTACCAGATATTTGGAAAGCATTTTACCTTCTGATTTTCTTCCTATCTAAAACACTCTTGGGGACCAGTGCAATAGCACAGCTGGTAGGCTGTTGGAGGACAGGTTTAGCTAACCTGGGAGCTTTGTTGTTTTGCCCACTCACAGCTTAATCTATTTAAGCCAAGGTTCATTCTAATGAGACCTCTCTTCCATGTAAACACTGCTAGAGGGTGTGGCAATTACAGAAGTCACCTTGATTGAATAACTTCTGACTTATACATCTACTAAGACTGCTATGTTTTCTAGATTGGGCACAGCTCCTCTTTATACACACTGCACCCAGCGTGGGACAGTTAGAATTTACCAGGAGACTACCACCCTGCCTACAGTGAGACTATAGGAAGACTATAGAAAGGATCATACTAGTTTGCTCTAAGCAGGAGAGTGTGACCCTTTCAGTACACAAGAACAAGATACTCAGAATCACCCTGGTGCAGATAATAATAAGAAGGACCTTGTGGGTACCATCTCGATTACATGAAGCTCATGAAGTCAAGATGTATTACTTTATACCAGCCCCCTTTTCTCCAGTGTTTTATATAAGAGATTAGACCTTGGCTAACCTTTGTTTATACCTGCAATAGGGTGTGGCACTACACTCTGTTTAGAGTTCTTTGTTGACATGACCCTCCCTGGATTACTTTGGTGTATATAAGGGGAGTGACTTGAGGCTCCTTCAACTTTGGGCCTTTTCGATTTGGCTTTTGGCTTTTGGCTTTTGGCTTTTTGGCCTTTTGCTCCTTCTTCTGGGTAGGACTCATCTCGGGTGAGATCCTCTCTCTCTGTGGTGGGAGACTTAGGCTCTTTTGTATGGTCTAAGTTCGACCAGAGCTAGAGTTCTTTCATTATATTAGAGTGCTGTGGAAGACCTTTTGTACTATTAAAAGCCTTTTGGAACTGCACCGGACTCGTGAGTTTTCATCTGTTCCCTCGGCGTCCTCAGAGGTAGAAGAGAACTTCTGTCCTGACACTGTCAGGGACCCTGGCGGCGCTCCCCGACAGTAGGGCATTTGCCTTGCACTTGGCCAACCTGGTTTCAATTCCCTACACCCACATAGTCCCGGCACAGTCAGGAATAAATTCCTGAGTGAAAAGCCAGCAGTAGCTCCTGAGCATCATAGCCAAGTGTGACCCAAAAGACAACAACAAAAACGAAAAGAACACACACAGACACACACACACGCATACACTCACACACATAAATATAATTTCTATGCTAATGACGTGCACATTCATTTCTGAAGACTTACTCTCTCCTTGAAGCTACCAACCACAACCATAAATTACTTACATAAGACTCAGGTGTCATCTTTGATTCTCTGTGATATTTCTATCATAAGCAACTGCTGCCGACATTCCCTTCATATCATATCCTAATTTCACCCACTCTCCCCTCTCTCCCTTTGAGACTACATTACTCGAAACCACCATCATCTCAATCACTGTCACCGACTTCTGACTCTGCCCCTTGTTTCTATCCCCTATTCCTCACTCCCGGAGCAGCCAGAGGGAACCTGATCATTTCATTCTTCCATAGCTTCATTTGATCCAAGCTCGACAATTGAATGCTTCTTCCCTGAGGTCTTTTGCGTCTTTCTCTCCCCTCCACTTACTTTTTATATGTTACAAAATTTTCCCATTATGGGACTTTTATGTTAGTTACTTTCAGCTCATAGAATAATTTTCCTCGATCCTTATGAGGGCTCCTTAACTTTGTTGTCATTCAGCATTCTTGGTGAAGTTCTTTTGTGAGTATTTTTCCTGAACAAGTTCCTTGGATAGCTTTGCAGTCATCTTCAATTAATACCTTTAAAAAATTTTCATTATATTAGCTAACATGACCAGCTATCTGCAGAGTTGTGTATCTTATTCTATTATCTAGTAAACTCTGGGGAAGCTTGTCTCATCCAATATAATGCCTTTACTCATGTAAAAAGGTGTGTGTGTGTGTGTGTGTGCGTGCCTCTGTGTGTGTGTTCCTGTGTTTTTCACTGTAGCTATTTAAACAGTTAAGATTTGGATACAATCTATGTGCCCACTGACAGATGAATGGATGGAAAAATAACACATTGCTTAAGTAAACAGAATATTATACAGCTATGAAGAAGAAAATCTTGCCATTGGTCACAACATAAGTGGACATTATGCTGGAGTGAAATAATTCACATGAGTAAAAAGAAATACCACGTGCCACATACCACAAATACCACTTCTCTTAAGTGGAGAAGAGAAAGCAAACAAAAAGAACCAAACTTAATCTGATAACAGTAGAGTTTAGCAGAGGAGGAGGAGGAGGGGAGAGAGGACTACATAATTTGAACGAAAAGGGTTGATTGTAATATGGAAGTGACAATGGAAGTCAGAAATAAGCCTTTTGGTGGCAGTTACAATGTAACATATAGACAGATGCTGAAACAGGAAGCTGTATACTTGAAACCTAATACTATAAACTATAGTTTCTTAAAACTGTTATAAAATCCCTAACTAATGGTATATACATGTCTCAAAAAAAAAAACAAAAACACTGGTCAATCATTATAGACTCCATAATTAAAATGAATAAGGGAACAAACTGATGAACACAAAATTAAAAAATACAATGACACTACGAGCTACTAAAAAAGTATAAGCAACTTCTGGAAAATTCAGAAATGATCACTTTTGTCAATGACAGCCCATGTTAATACTTTAGTTGTAACCTTCAGTAGCATCTATAGGAAGAACAACTATAGCAAGTTAGACAAGGAACACAGAACCGAGAGGCAGAGAAAAAAGGTCCCGATGCGTTCTGAAGGGAAAAAAGAGTTGAGATAACTGAGGAGTACTCAGACTGCTATCCTCTTCAGAAACATGCTCCTGATACCTTCTGGTATTTCCCTGAATCTCTTTCCTCCTGAAAACTACAATCATCAACAACATTCAATAGTGTCGCCCATTCAAGAGACCGCGGGAAGACGTGTGAAATTCACACACATATCCCTGTCATATTTTCTCACCTTTCCATGCCAATATGTTTTGCTTTAATGCTCCAGGAGGCACCTTCACACAGATTCCAATGTGAATAGTGCCCCCCTGGGGATGTGCAATATGGCAGTGCTGAAAAAACGAGAATGGCAAGCCAAATGTGGTAGCACTTTTTTGTCCAGAGGGGAGACTTTTAAGTAGAGAGATGATTCTGCTAAAAATGTCCTGGCCAGACAACTCAAAAACAATTATTAGCACAATATCAGTCAGTTCCTAAATCCTAAACACATATAACATGCTATTCTTGAGACCAGAGCCAAGTTCTTTTGATATCACTTAGGTGAATTTTAGGGTCTTTTTGTTCTTGATAGAGTATTAGAAGACCTCTGCTGCATCTCACAATTTTTCTACTTGTAAACCCTTCCTTGGGATCAAGAGAGTTTTAGTCACACAATTTACCGAGAATGTAGCACTGATGTTTCTTCTGGGATAATACATCCAAGAGGAGGGGGCTGGAGCGATAGCCCAGCGGGTAGGGCGCTTGCCTTGCACGCGGCCGGCCTGTGCCGGCCCGGGTTCGATCCCCGGTGTCCCATATGGTCCCCCGAGCACCGCCAGGAGTGATTCCTGAGTGCAGAGCCAGGAGTGACCCCTGAGCATTGCCGGGTGTGACCCAAAAAGCAAAAAAAAAAAAAAAAAAAATACATCCAAGAGGAAACCTATGAAAAACATAGTTTTTTAGTTACAGTAATAAGGGTTCTTTCAAGCAATGGAGACAGTCTTGCACAGGAGGAAGACTTTCATGGACTCACTGTACCTTTTGATAATTGATAATAAGGTTCCTGATTTAAAAAAACAGAAAATCTGGGGATCAGTAACATCTCATCAGGGATACTGGCGCTTCACCAACAAGGAACGTAATGGGGTGAGTCTAGAGCCACTTAAAGGGAAAGACAAGGTCAACAGGCTGTTTTTCAGATCTACGATGATATTACATCAACCACTACTTGCAAGATCATCTCGAGTGCTCACAGCGCACTCAAAATCTATTCACTTTGACCTCTAGGTGGCAGCAACTTTCTTCTGTTTTCAACACCACTGCCTCTGGCCTTTGTTTCCTCCCTTCAATATAATTCCATATTTCCTGCTCTTTCTCAAATAAATACTCCACAGTCTGTAAAGTTTGGGGGAAATTGCTGTAGCCACTTTCACTGTAAGAAATCAGTTCATTTTTGTAGTTAAACTACATGGTTTTTCCAAGAGTACAAAATAATTCAGGTCTAAAGTGAAAAATAAGAGAAAGCTTCTTCTTTTTTTTTCCTCCATACCTATTAGCTCCAAGGAAAACTATTTCTTTTTCTTTACAGAGCACGAAGGGAAAAACAGGCAAGGAGTAGAGGAATAGGAAAACGGATGGAATACGAGACAGCCATTTTACAATAGCACATGGCTGGTTTCAATCCCTGCTTTCTAAAGGTTGTGCCCTGCTATATCCATGTGTGAAGTTATTAAATGTAAGATGGAAGAGAAGATGTAATGATCACACAAAACTGGTTGCAGAGTGACTCTTCTGTTTAAGTGGCGTCTGAAAAATCTTGGGCACGATGGCTCCCTCTACTGACGAGAGATCGGTTTGTCTTACATATAACAGAGAGGTGGCCCAGATATTTATTTATTTGCTGTATTTAAGCCATAGTCCTACCTAAGAACTTATGTTAAACTCTTTAGGTTTCTAAATGGTCAGTGTTAAGAAGGACCCAGAGGACCGGTGAGATCATGCAGGAGGTAAGGTGTTTGCCTTAGGGTCAAAGTGTTTGCATGAGGATCAAACACCTCAGCGTTTGATCCCAGCACCTCAGGATTCCAAGAGTTGAGTGAGCCCCACTGGGTATAATCACCTAGCACAGAGCAGGTAGAAGTCCCAAGCACTGTCTGTGGGGCACAAACCCTCCACCCACCTCCCTCTCCAAAGAAATCCCAAGGAAATTCAAGTAAAGTATAATCACACTTGAGGTTAGAAGAATATTCAAAGAATCACCCAGGTGCTGGGAAAGACTGTCATTTTAAGTGAACTGAAATTGGATCTTGGCGTAATGTGTGGGCTTAGGAAGTTTTCTGTTCTCAAAGTTATACAATGAAGCCTATGATTTCTTCTCTATTATTCCCCAAATCGAATTTGAATAGTTAAGGTCAGACACCATTCTTTCATTTAACAGAAATACCCAAAGGTAGCAGGATACGGATGAATATATACCAGATTCAAGCACACACCCAGGTTCCTGCTTTTCACAGGATATTACTATTTTCTGATTTTTTATAACTTTTTTCAATAAATATTTTATAACTTTTTGCAATAACATAAAAATAATGTTTATTTTTATGTTTATTTTTAAACGTGGCATTTAAAATGTTACACAAGGACAGATTTCTGGGAAGTGGATGTTTTTAGGGGATTAGGGTAACATAATAAGTTTCCAGGAGATCCGGAACTATTTTGATTAACATTCTTGACCATTTACAAAGCAAAAGAAAGATCCAAGAGACCCACTGATTTTAGCTACTAATTGTAGAGTATTTGCATCCTCCAAAGCTTCCAAGTCATGGCCTCCAGGGATTAGCATTATAGTGTGTTAAGGACTTTTAATGACACCTTCTAGCAGACTGAACAGTAGGGTGAACCACCTCCCCTCTGAAACACAGACCTCCCATTCAGGTTTTGGGCACCAGCACCCTTTTCTCCTCCGGGAAACAACCCTCTCCCCATTACATGTAATTTTCAGGAAACAACCCTCTCCTCATTATATGTAATCTTCGTAGGATGTTTATTTATTGGGGCGCACAGCTGGCGATGCTCCAGACTTACTCCTGGCTTTATGCTTAGGGATCACTCCTGGTGGGCTTGAAGGACCACGTGAAATGCTGAGGATCAAACCCGAGTCAGCTGCATGCAAAGAAAGCACCTTGCCTGCTAGAGTATTGCTCCGCCCCTTCATGGAATATGTAATGAATGTTCCCGCCAGATTCTTGGCCCTGGAATGCAGCTGTGGCTCTGCCTCTCCCACCCTGCCCCTGATTCGCTTATTTCCTCGGGTCCAGCGCCTTAGCAGCACACAGTAGGTCCTTCCCAAAATGACCTCATATTTACAGTGGCCTGACTCAGTTTATATTACTTCCAACAGAAAAAGTCCATCTCACAGAAGAGTGAAAAGAAAATTTAGACCAAGCTAATTAATGACTAAGCAGGTCTGGGAGCCTAGCAACTTCTTTTATTTTTGTAAAAGTTTCTTTTCGGGGCTGGAGCAATAGTACAGTGGGTAGGGCTTTTGCCTGATGCACAGCTAACCTGGGTTTGATTCCCAGCATCCCATATGGTTCCTGAGCACTGCCAGGAGTAATTCCTGAGTGCAGTCAGGAGTAACCTCTAACCCAAAAAAGCAGAAATAAAAAAAAACCAATACAAAGAAAACCTCTACCACGTATTACCCCAAAAAGCAAAAATTACCAAAAATATCTTAATTTTATTCCTTCACCGTGAATCACAGAGTTCCTCATAACTGCGTCTCAGGAATGCAGTGACCCAACACTAAGCCCCTCCAGGGGCCCCTCACTCCAACAGCCACACCCCCTCTCCCCCTTGCCTTCCCACCTCCACCCTTGGCCTGCCTTGAGGAGCATTTATCCCCATCAAGTCCTCTGGGTTGAACATTTTTCTCCTTCACCGTCACAGTGTTCCCTGCTCCATTCCCTCACCTCTCCAAGAAACATTCAGCAACTTATTAGCTATGAACTTCATGGGGAGTAGCTGTGATAAAAACTTAGGTAGTAAGAGGGTGGATTTTAATTTTTGAACACATATATGCTATTTGTAGCTATTTAAAACCTATTTATAAGATAGTAAAAGAGATTAATGATGAGGACGCTGAGTCAATCTTCACATAATTTAGTGCTATACTAACAAGTGTACTAAGAAGTCAATTTAAAGAAATTCTTTTTTGGTGGGAAAAGGAACAATTTGGGCCATATCCAGTAGTTCTCAGAGGAAACTCCTGGTTCTGTGCTCAGAGGTCGTTCCTCGTGGGGTCTGGAGCCATATGCAGTGCCAGGGATTGAGCTGGACATTAGGAAGGCTGTTGTGCTAGCTTTGTGCTAGCTCTCTAATCTCAGTGTCTAAAATCCTATAAAAGAAACTTTACAGAATCTAGCGGTCAGTTGCCTGCCCCTTGAGTTGTTGCAGGTGTGGCTGTGGTGCCCAGCTACGTTGGCACGTGGCAGACAGGAGACAGGCTTGTCTACACCCAGGGCTCTGCCCTGTGGGCCCTGGATGATTGATAGTCTGACAGAAAAAAAACTGAGTTCCCTGGGATGAACCTAGAGCCACAGCAGAGCCTGGAAAGCTACCTGTGGTATATTTGATATGCCAAACACAGTATCAATAATGGACCTCATTCCCAATGAAAGGAGGCGTTACTGGCGCCTGCTTGAGCAAATGGATGAACAATGGGAAGACAAGTGACAAGTGGTCAGCTGAAAAAAAATTATAGTAGATGAGAATATATTTAATTGAAAAATGGTCAGTCCATTGTTCATAGCTAGAAATACTGCATTGCAACTGACTGATGGGAAGATGAAAACAAAGTTGCTAGTGCAACTAGCACTTTCAGAGAAGGTTTCACTTTTTAAGATTTATTATCCAGAGTAGAATTCACAGCACATGTGCAAATGCATTTGGATTTTGACTGGGTTCCAATATTTGCTATTAATTTTTCATGTATATATTTAAAACACAGGTTATGTTAGTCAAGTCTTTAGCCAAAACACATTAACTGAAAAAATGCTATGATTAGAGGAGAAAAGAATGTAGCTCTACCTGCAAAATAAAATAAGAGCTTTCTTCATTTAAATCTGCTGTGCTAATTATCACATTTCTTTCACTGTTAGTATTAAACAATTTTTTTCATATTAAGACTTTTTTCTTCATTCAGAACCAATCCTTAATGTCCTTTTGTTTTTAATTACAACACAACGTTATTTTGAAGGCTTACACGTGGTTAGACCCAAAGGCACAAATATACAGGCAAGGAAAGAGAACACAGGCAGCTCATTCCATGACACTGTTTCTATGTATTAAGGGATTAGATTTTAAGGTCTAGGGAGAAACAGAAGCAAAAATGAACAAGTGGTATACTATCAAATTAAAGAAGATTTTGTGTGACATAACAAACCAATACTAAAGTAGATGTCCCACATAACAGAAGAAACTGTTTGTACACTGTATTCTTTGACAAAGGGGTGATATTCAAGTAAGGTGCTTGCAAAGTCCAAGAACAAAACAGTATCAAAACCCCCATCCAAAAAATGGGATGAAGTGGGGGAAGAGAGAGCCCGAAGGACTGGAACACAAGCTTTGAATGTGAGATGCCACAGAATGGGCCTTTGAGTGTGGGCCCCAGACCAAATCCAAATTTTACATTTGGCCAATTTGAAGCTGGAGAAATGACTCAATAAGCTGTGCATGGAGAGCCAGTTATTTTCCCCAGCAATGTGGAGACTTCTGAGTACTGCCATGAATAACCCACAAACTCTAAACCAGGAGCAAACCCCAAGCATTTCTGGGTCTGAGATCAAAATAAAAAAGTGGGGAGAAGAGTTGAGTGGTCACTTTCTCAAAGAAGATGTAGAAATGATCTTCAGGCACAAGGTAAAAATGCTCAGAGAAATGAAAATCAAAATAGTTAAGACCTCACACCAGAAAGAATGTTCTTTTACACCAAATCCAGGAAGAACAAATGTGAGTGAAGATACGAAGAAAAAGGTACTCCTCTGAATCTGCTGGAATGTGGTTCAACTTTTACAGAAGACAGCATGAAGATTTCTCAGAATATTAACAACGGATCTAGTGTGCGATCTAGCAATCTTACTTGTACTCGAGGTGACTACAAGAGTATGCCACCCGCACAGCAAGCCTGGCAAACTGCCCGTGTTGTATTTGTATGCCAAATACCAGTAACAATTATGTTAGGTCATTCTCATGACCTAATATAATGGGTTGAGGCTCTTTATGTTCCTGAGCGAGCAGATGCCCTTTGACTCTACTAGCATGAGACAGGACATATGGAGATGTTACTGGAGCCAGCTCGAGCAAATTGATGATGAACAGGAAGACAGTGATAGTGATAGTATCTAAAGAACATGAACTCATATGAAAGATAATCACAACATTTATTCATTGAGAACACTACGGCTAAGCACAGAGTTAAGAAATAAAGAAAAACTAAGAGAAAACTGACATATCCTCGGGTTCTTACATTAGCTAAGGCAACAATAAAGCTGTGGTAGGTTGATAAAGAAAAAAATACAGATTTCTAGTAAACATAAAGGTCAGGATGTGGAGAATTAATGCAGTAGGTAAGGCACTTGCCTTGCACAAGACCAACTGGGCTTGGGCACCAGCACGATGCCAGGAATGATTCCCGAGCACAGAGCCAGGAGTACTCCCTGAATGGCTCTGATTGTGGACATCATACCAAAAGACTAAATAAATAATGAATAAATTTCAGAAATGGTGACAGGCTCAGCCTGATGTTACATCGTAATTTTCCTAAATTTGAGGCAAAATTGCAGTAAAACAAGTCTGCTTAAAATTTCTTCCAAATCATCTTGATGGTGACCAAAACAGTACTAGACGCAAGAATCAGCCAATATTTAAAGAAAAGTGAAATCCTCTTATCATAAAGTATCTCGTTGAAATTCTTGGTAATAGAGAATTTAAGAAACTTAGACCATAGGTGTTGGTATAAAACCAGAGAGGATGGATGAATTATGGATGAGGCCCTTGCAAGCACGAGGCATTCCGGGAACCCACTCCTCAATGAGTGGGCAGGCTGATGCCTGTCAGTCTGACCCTCTGGAAAAATACTGGCATGCTTCTCCTTTGCTAGTTACCTGTTATCACTAGTTATACATTATCTTTAGTGCACAACCATAAGCTTTCCTCTGCCCATACATCCATTGTCGAGTTTGAACATTAAGCATTAATCTACCTCCTTACGTTTGTGTTCAGGAATGTATGAACAGTGGCTATGTGAAAAACCCCATGTATGGTGGTCAGTGCCCAGCTCCTTTGTTCTCTTTAATTGATGTCAGTCTGTACCTCTATGTCAATAAAAAGAGGGAGGTCCCGACGTTCTGCTGATAGGTGCCACGGATGGCAAGAGCATTGGCCCTCCAGCTACCTCATTTGACTTGCAAACTCTTATCTCAGCACCCCTGACCGAAAGAGATCTTACAACACATAGGTCTTTAAAATAAGGTCAATTGGGGCTGGAGAGATAGCCCAGCGGGTAGGGTGTTTGCCTTGCAGCGCCCATGCTGCCTGGGGGGTTCGATCCCCAGAAGCCCATATGGTCCCCGGGCACCGCGGGAGTAATTCCTGAGTGCAGAGCCAGGAGAAACCCTGAGCATTGCCGTGTGTGACCCAAAAAGCAATAAATAAATAAATAAATAAATAAATAAATAAATAAATAAATAAATAAATAAATAAATAAATAAATAAATAAAATAAAATAAGGTCAATCCAGAAAACAGCACACAAGTTTCAAGTATACATATTTGTGACCAATCTAAGCGTGAGAAGGGGGGGGAAGAAATGATTCAAGAATTTAATAAGCCAAACTATAAACAATTTTTAACAAGAATTTACAGGGATTCTTTCTTTCTTTCTTTCTTTCTTTCTTTCTTTCTTTCTTTCTTTCTTTCTTTCTTTCTTTCTTTCTTTCTTTCTTTCTTTCTTTCTTTCTTTCTGTCTGTTTTTCTTTCTTTCTTTCTGTCTTTTTCTTTCTTTTTTCTTTTTTAATTAAAACTGAAAATTCTTTAAAAAAAACAACTTACAGGGATTGAAATGTAGCAATGCTAAGGGAAGCTTCCTCATCCATTGGAATTCAATAGGTACTCAAAGAACTTACAAGTTGGTTCATGATTACATAAACTAGGTCCTGTTTTCTACTTCTGTTATCAAACACTGGAGACCCCGCTTACATACCAAATCTAAAGACAGCTTGCTGTTGCTCACTTGCCAACACATAAAGATTAAAAAAAAAACCATGAGGATACTCATGCTGGAAACTAGAATTTTCCTGCATTAAAGTTCATCTAGAGCATAATAATTTTTGTCCTATAAGTCAGGAAGCACGGCAGCAGAATGTTTTGGTATTCAAAGCAACACAATCAATATTATCTATAAATAATGAACACGCAAGGATCCACAAGATGGCCGGCGTCAACATTTTGGCAGGGAAGAGCTGCCACATCTTGGAGTGGGCAGAGATGTCTTCATTAGACTCTCCTATTTCTCGTTTCTCTCCTTCATCACACTGATCTCACGGGAATTTCCCAGACGAAGGCCTGCTTAGCTGGTAATGAATTAAACATCCATTTTATTTAATCTTTAGCATTTCTCTTGCGCTGCCAACCAGTAGCTAACTGCCACTAGTGGGAAGACCAATGAGAGGTACTGAGACCCATGCTTTAGCCCTCATCTGGCATGTAACATCTCTGTCTTTGGGTCTCAATTTCTATAGATGTAAAGTAAGAATTGAATGAAGGTTGATGAGGCTACATTTTATTTTCCTTCTGGCTCTGCAACACATCACTACTGCCTTTGGGAATTTTCTGTCTCCCCTCCATTTCCCAGGCCCCAAAGGTCTAGTTCAACATCTGCTTTATGAAAGGTTTCTAATATCAACAACTGAACTGTCTTTCTCTATTAAGTCACAGCCTTCGAATAATCAGGAATATTGTCATTTTCATGGCAGAAATCCGTACCACTTATATCTTTAAAAAATATTTGTGACTTGATGCCTAAAACTACTGAAACTTATTAAAATGCTCTATATCCAATGAAACATCAACATGGGAGAATGTTTTTCTTGCTTTCTCCATTGGTAACATTGCTTTTCCATGTTCAACTGTGAAAAGTGGCATGATTTGCACAGATATCTGCTTTATCGCTACTAGCACATTTCAGCAAACAACAATACATAACCAAGCCCTTTAGGTTCCAGGGATGTGAGAAGAAAGAGTAAAATACTGAAAAGGAGCATAGATAAATATGTGTATCTCTGAAATATACTACCCTGGGAATTAGGGGAGCTTTAAATCAACCTCAGTGTTCAGTTCAGAAATATTCCTCAACAAGCAGCTCCTTGTCCTGCTCCAGTCACATTTACACACTAAACACATGTTCCAGATGTCTATTATATCCCTGGGAATAAAACAGCCAAAGGATAACTTGGAAACAACTACTCTCTGTGGGTCTGATATCAGAACACAACTAGTTCATGCAAAAAGATCAGTAGTGGCTGGGGAGATAGTTCAAATGGTAGAGCATCTAGCTTGTGGGAGGCCCTGAGCTCAGTCTCAGCACTGCCTGACCTCACAGAGCACCATAACAACAGGTGTGGTCACTATAGGAAAAAAGAGGAATCTGTTCAGAATAAAAGCCTATCTGTACATCCAGTTCTCCACTAGAATTTGCCTCATCTTCTTCCACGTACCCTTACTTCAGTTAGAAGCAAAACTGGGGAGTGGGGCAAGAGATATTATGTTTATGAAAGAGTGGTAAATTTATTATTATTATTATTTCTTACATAGTTATTGGGCAGAGAAAGGTGCAATAAATTCCACTTTGGGTCAGCAATGAAAGAAAGAGGAGAGATGTGATGTATGAAATAGAAGATAATTGGAGCTGGAGCAATAGTACAGTGCATAGGGCATTTGCCTTGCAAGTGGTTGACCTGGGTTCGATCCCGGCATCCCATATTGTCCCCCAGCACTGCCAGAAGTCATCCCTGAGTGCAGAGCCAGGAGTAACCCCTGCACATTCCTGGGTGTGACCCAAAAAGCAAAACAAAACAAAAATATGAAATTCACAAATTCAACGGCTTCATCAATCAACCATCATATCAAGTATACCGCAACAGGGTAGAGTACTGGGATGGGGTGAGGGGTCCTTAGGATGGACAATTTTACATATGGCCTGGGTTGCTGTCTCTGATGAAATGAATATAAAGTGAGCCAAGCAATGATCTGCTAAGTTGATTTCACTCTTAAACTTTACTATAGTTAAGGTACCATAGTCACACTAGTGTTAATTGATTGTGTTTTCGCTATACAAAGTTACCACAACTCAGCAGTAGAATGCTAAAGTGCCCAGGACTTTCCTTCAGTGTCTTCATGTTACTACTGGTCCCAGTGACATGCCTTCCCACCCTGGCACCCGTACCCCCACCATTTGGTAATCTCAACTCTGTGGTCAAAGTTAGCATTAGACATTGCTAATTCCCTTATTTATTTTTTAAATGTTTTTACTGGGGGAATAAGCTATCCTCAAAAAATGCTTTAATTCTTTTATTTTGTTTGGTTTTATTGCCAGAGATCAAACCTCAGACTTCAGGTATGTGAAATAGTATGTGAGCTACTACTGAGTTCCAAATCAGCTGAGAAGTACTTCCTGGCAGTCTCTAATATTTGGAATTAGGAGGTAAAAAGTCTGTTCCCATCAAAACATGCATTACTGGACTCACATCCTGTGCTTCTACCTCCTCTCTGGACCTTTCCTCCCACCTTTCCTTCCTTCCTCCCTCCTTCATTCCCTCCCTCCCTCTTTTCTTACATTCTCTTTGTCTACTTTGAGCCAATGTGCTTTCCCATACATTGCTTCAGCTCCAGAGAAAATTGTTGCCACAAGAATGAGGTCAGTAGATGCTTCATGTTAACATGCAAAGAAAAACATTTAAATTTTTAAACTATGTTTACTCAATAATAAACATGAATTTGGTATCTAAACCACAGTCATTGACTCTTGCAACCTACAAATCATCATGCATTTCCTATGCATAAATTCTAACTTCAAG
Organism: Cryptotis parvus; assembly: GCA_021461705.1. NCBI lineage: Eukaryota > Metazoa > Chordata > Mammalia > Eulipotyphla > Soricidae > Cryptotis > Cryptotis parvus. The sequence continues at coordinate 172,073 of JAJIBD010023929.1, forward strand.
TCTTTTCATCCTTCCATGAGGTTTAACTACTTATTTGCTGAGCAGCATTTGGGTGGGGGAGGTAGTTAGTGACATTTGGGTCATATGAAGCAGAGTTCAGGTCTTATTCCTGACTTTATTCCCAGGAATCATTCCTGACATTTCTAGGAAGGCCATAGTGACAAGGGGAAGTGGCAGTACAAGGAAAGAATCTGAACTCCTATACTCTCTGTAGTCCAAAATAAGGCACCTACACATGGTGTAGCTAACTCAAATTGGAACCAAACTATTGTGCAAATGTTCTCTAACTCCATAATTTACAACAAATTTATCTCTCTCTCACTCTCTTTGTCTCTCTCATCACTTGATCACTTGATCACTTGATCACTTGAATCCGCTATTCATCGATTTGCTCGAGCGGGCGCCAGTAACATTTCCATTGGACCCTATCACGTGCCAATGTAGCCCAATGGCATCTGGTTGATTGAGGAATATGAAAAGCCTCAAACCGTTCCTTCAGGGTCTTAACAAGGAAGTCTGACCATCTTGTAGGTGGGCGGCCACGTGATCTTTTGACATCCCGTGGGATCCAGTCGGTAATGGCTCTAGTCCAGAAGTCGTCTCCAAATTGCATTACATGTCCAGCCCATCTGATTTTGAAGCCTTGGCAAACGAGACAGCGTCCCTGATTCTGGAATAGTTGTCTCTCTCATAGCAATGATTATTTTCCCTTCTTCATTGTTAGAATGAACATTTGAACCTTGTAAGGTAAATGTACCACAAAGAAATAGCAAGAGCTTATTACTGAACTAGGTATAGATGCTGGGTGATTCACAGGGCTTCTTCCAAGAGAGGTGACTTATTTCCACACACCAGCTTCATGACATTTATTAGAAGAAGACTCAAAGCAGCATATATAATAGAAATCTTCACTAACTAATTTATGACCAAACGACACATGTATTAGACCCAGGTGGGCTTCTGCTACAGTTACATCATCCTCTCTGTAAAGGAAGCACTCACACTCCTCTGCTTTTCCTATTCTAAGTCATTCCTCAAAAACCTTCTTTCAGACTGAGAAAGACAAATACCACCTAGTCTCACTTTATATGTGAAATCTCAAAAAAAGGCCCAAAAAAACAAGCAATTCAAAGACAAGCTCAAGATACAGGGACTCGACTGGCAGTTGCCAGAGTGGCAAGCACAAAGACAGGGGTGAAGGGCGAGCTTTAAAGTCAGATGCTTCCAAAATCGGTCCTGGGGACTGTGAGGACAGGGGACAGCAATAATTATTAATATTTATTGTATACCTGAAAGTTGCTGACAGATTCCTTATCACAAAAAAGTTTTTTCTGTAAACAGTGGTAGTTTATCAGGCTTACTGAGGTAAACACAATATATGCAAGCAAAGACCTTTTATGTAAAAAACCTGGTACTTACATGTTACATATCCACACAAGCATATATGAATACAAGTGCATGTATGTACACACATGCATACCGTGTGTGTGCTAATGATACTAAATAAAAACCAAAAACATGTTTCTTATCTGAGTTGTTTTCCTGACAGTCCTTGCATTACATTTTTCTTCTTCCCTACTATCCACTCTCAAACAGGTCTTAATAGAATTGATAACATTTGTGAATATTGCATTGTATTATAAATATATCTTCTTAGAGCATTATCTGCATCACTTCACTTGATCACTTGACATCCCATTATTTGTCGAGTTGCTCAAGCGGGAGCCAGTAATGTTTCCATTTGTCCTTGTCATGTGCCAGTATAGCCCAATGGCATCTGCTTGCTCCAGGAATACAAAGAGCCTCAAACCATTCGTTCAGGGTCTTGACAGAGACGTCTGACCATCTTGTAGGTGGGTGGTCACAAGATCTTTTGACGTCCCATGGGATCCAGTCAGTAATGGCTCTAGTTCGGCAGTTGTCTCCAAGTCTCATTACATGTCCAGCCCATCTGATTTTCGATGCCTTGGCAAATGAGACAGAGTCCCTGACTCTCAATCATCCACTGAGGTCGGAACTAAGGGTTCCTTCTCTCGCTTGAGTGAGGTGTGATATTCCAAGCATAGCTCTTTCAATTCATCTTTTGTGAGACCCTAATAGAGTTCTCATCCTGCTTTCATAGGACCCAGGCTCTGAGTCATATGTTACTGCATGAAGAACATTGGAGTTGAAGAGATGTGCCCGGAGCCAGAAGTCCTTTTTCCTTCTAACTATTTCTTTGATGCTCTTGAAGGCATTCCGTGGTGCTCTCTTCCTCCTGTACAGCTCAGGTTTTAGGTCATTCATCATGTTGAGTTCTCAACCTAGGTACACATAACTGCTATATTCAAAGATGTTTGTTCCATTAAGAGTGAATGGAGCATCCAGAACTAGCTCGTTTTTTATGAACAATATCTTGTTGATATTCAGCTGTACACATTCACGGTCGAAGTCAGCCATCATTTGTGCTGCTTGGCTAGTGTTATTATAATAATGTCATTAGCAAAGTGGGGGGGTGGTGTACTTGCCAACTGTCTATCTTCACTCACATTCCTTTCCATTCTAATTGATGTTCTTGAGGGTGGCAATGAAGAGTTTCGGTGAAATGATATCAGCATGCTGTACCCCTCTTTTGATGTCAATGATCACTTCCTTGTAGAATGGTGAGATTCTGGTGGTGAATCCATAATACAGCTCAAGAAGGATCTTGATGTATTGAGTTTGAATGCTCTGTTTGGCTAGGGCTTTGATGACCGCTTCGGTCTCCACAGAATCAAAGGCTTTCTGTAAATCAATGAATGTGAGACAGAGCAGCATCGTGAACTCCCTACAAACCTCAATGAACTTGGTTACCATATGGATATGATTGATTGTGCTGAATCTTTTCGGAAGCCAGCTTGCTTGCACGGTTATCCTTCATCTAATGTTCTGCCATTCCTGTTCAGGATGACTCGAGTGAATAGCTTGTAGATGATGGACAACAGACAGATTAGGTGATAGTTGCCAATGTTGTGGATGTTTCCCTTCTTGAACAGTATAACTGTCCTGCTGTTTTTCCATTGGAGGGCACCTTGCATTCAGACAGGTAGCATGTGTAGAGCCACGCCAGTGTATTGATGAGTACTGATGGCAGATTCTTCAGGTGTTTGGGTCTGACTTTTTCTGGGCCAGGTGCTGTTCACTTCTTTACCTATGAAATGTCATATCAGATTTCAGAAGGGAGAACATTGTGAATGACATATCCATCCTGTGGAATTTGATATATGGGCAGGTGGATAGGTGTATCAAAAGAGATCCAAGTGTAAATCATGGATAATCTCCATTGCATTTCTGGAAGATGTGATATATCCATCAGGATATTGGAGGTCAGTCATCTTGGTCTTATAGTTGGTGAAGGACAGGCCGGCATTGCGAATGTTTTTTCCCGGCTTCTACTGCATCGGCCAGTACTGCTGCTCTTCTCTCTTTGAGGTCTTCCTTTATTGCTCTCTGCATTGCTTTGCAAGCTTGGATGTTAGCTTATGGTTCCCTGAGGCTTGTGCCTTGCCATGTCGGCAAATGAGGTCAAGAATTTTTGAAGATAGGCATCGTTTTTGTGGCTTTCTCTTTCTCAGTGTTACTCGCACAATCATGGAGGTGCTGAACCAGTTGGTTGTATTCTTCATCAATGTAGTCAATGATGGCATCTCCCCATGTTGCCACAATGGTGCCAATGAGTTCTCAGTTGGTGGTCATTCTGGGAGTTCTCTTAAACTTTGCAGCCTCTTTCTCCCTGTTCTGTGAAGTAGAATTGCACAAAGGAGATGGTGTGCCAATCCTGTTTGGAATTTTGGGACAACAGCAACATTAGTCAGGCAAAACTGCCAAGTGAATATGATGTGGTCAATTTCATTGTGGAACTGTCCAACATTTAGATTCAGCCTTCTGGAACTGTGAGTTATCATAAAAGGTCTAGGTTGACATGATGAACTCAGATAGTCTCTCATCCTGTTCATTCCATTCTAGGTCATAGATCCCAATGTGGAGTTCTTTGGCCAATCTTCTCAGTCCTATCTTGCATTGAAATCACCGATTATGATCTTGTAGAAGGTATGATTTTCTTTAAGAACTCCTCCAGCTCCATGTAGAATTTCTTAATTTCTTCTTCCTTTTTATTTGGATGTTGGTGCATAGACAATGAAGATAGAAACTGCCGATAGTGAGCCACATCTCTTCAAGTGTAGTCATCTGATTCGATTTGTTAGGCACTCAAATGAATCAATGCTCATGGCCAGGTTTGTGCTGACAAAGACACCAACACCACCGAAGCCTCTTTCATCGCATGTTCCGAAGAACTGTTCTTCTCTGGTGTCAAAAAAAAATGGCATGATGTGATTGTTGCCTTCTTGTCTCGGTAACACCAATGATGTGGTACTTGATCTTTCACGTTTCCACCATCACGTCCTCAATATATGCTGCAGATGCCAGTGTTTGTGCATTGAAAATACAAATAGTCATTTTAGTCCATCTTCATTTTGGCAACCTAGTTTGGCCCTGAGATTTTATCAGTCTCTCCTTGCTCGTCCTTCTTTGTGCTGTCATAGTTAGGGCTCGTTCAGGGTCAGGGGGGTAGATTCCATTGTTTTTACTGGATTTGGCATATCGAATATGCAACAGACAGCTTACGCAGGCTCTGCTGTGAGGGTGGGATACTCTCAGTAGCTTGCAGGGCTGAGAACGGTGGGTAGAACACTCTTGGTAATTTACAGATAAATCGGGGAGATTTGTAATGGGGAGAGCTGGTAGCAGCTCTGCCTGGTGTATCTGTGTCTCTAGTTCAAGCATACCTGGGCTTGAAATAGGTTTCTCTGTAGGGTGGGTCTCTGACAAGTCGGGCTTGAGATTGGCTTTCTCTCTTGGCTGGAGCTGACAAGCTGTGGAGTCCGGATGATGAAAAAAATGCTGCTAGCACAGTGTGGAGGTTCCTTTAGATTCTTCCGAGGCAATCTTTGATTGGTGGAATTGGGCCAGAAGTCGTTATTCCTCCTGGACCCCTCGTGGTCAGTGGAGCACAGGGAGTACAACAGGGAGAGCTGGTAGCAGCTCTGCCTGGTGTATCTGTATATAGTCAATATATTATCTGCATATAGCCAATATATTGTATACGGCTCATATGATACAATCTGCCTCTGTGACATCATTCTCACACACACACACAGAGATATGTGCAACAGAGTGCTCTTTAAAACCAGAAACTATTTTATATTTCTAATCTAGAGTTTTTCTCAGTGCAGAGGATTGTAAATCAATGCTGCTGGAAAAAAAAATTAAAGCTGAATTTTCTCAAGGCTAGTAGTAAAAATTCCTTTGGTCTTAAAGATTACTTTTCTGGATGACAGTGGCTTACATTTACTAACCATACACTGTGCTCTGAATAATGTAGAAATAAGTTATCATCACACCAATACTCCAGAAAGAAAAGGTGAAGAACTGAAAATGCATTATCACATACATCCATATTCTACACTTAGCTATTGAGAAATAAGTTGTAGTCACTGATCTCATAACTGACAACACTGTACTCACTCTATTCAAAGCTCACATTGTTCACTTGAGCATCTTATATTCTCTTCTGGGCAATAAAGCTCCTTTAGTACAATATGCCTTGTACTAGAAAGGAATATCAATTCCATGCACTTAAGAGAGGCCCTAATTTCTCCCCTTTCCTTTTCTGCAAGGCCAGGAGCATTATTATTCTCTCAGCTTCCCTGATTAGACAAGGGACAATACACTCTAGTCATTGTGAGAAACTAGGAAGGATGTTCCCGCCTGTAGACTGTGTGTAAGCAAATGGCTGTAGCCTCCGTGCTCCATTTCCCTGTCTGGGAAAAAGAACAGCATAATATTTAACAACATTACTGAGCTATTGTGAGGGTTAATTAGATTTAATGGGGGAAGGGAGGTGAGCTGATTAGGCACTATTCAAATTCAAGGAATCATTATTTTGTGTCTAAAAATAATTCTGATTTAGGAATAAAATTAATTTAGAACCTCAATCTTTGGCAATCATCTCCCCATTAAAAAATAACCAGAGTTTTTAATCAAAATCCTGTTCAAACCACAATTCAATGAAGTGAAAATGGGGGAATGTGGATTTCTTTTACAGTTCAAGTAATACTGTACATAACGCAGTTCAATTCTATCTTTTATTTAAGAAATTTCATTATGTGTATAAAGGTTAATTTTGTGAAATGAAACTAAATAACTATGGATGTTAAACCACATTAATTCTTTTTATTTTTATCTTTTTTGGCTTTGGGGCCACATCTGACATGGCTCAGGGAATAGTCCTGCCTCTGGGCTTAGGGTTCACTCCTGAAGGGCTGGAGGACCATATGGGATTCTAGAGACCCACCCAATAAGGCCATGTGCAAGGTAAGTGCCTGCCTCTAATACTGCTTCTCTGGGGAGTCACCCAGTAAGGCCACGTGCAAGGCATGTGCCTGCCTATTATATTGCTGCTCTGGCCGCCTAATTAAGTTATTTTTGTTTCACATAAAACATTTGCAAAACATTCGAAATTGATTGTTAAAAAAAGCAGTCATCAGTATTTTGTGGTCAGGGGCTTTACAAGACATTTTTGGTAAATTTCATGTACATATTTTACACAAGAGTTAGTCAGTGAGAGAGAACTTTCATACTTTCCTAGTGAAGAACAAATAAAATCTGAGGCATTTAAGACAAATTCAGAGAAAAAAATAATCTAAATAGTACTTATCAAATTTATATATTAACTGTGAGAACCTTCCTTAGAGGCTGAAGCTGGTAGCCAAGAAAAAGGAGCAGTGGCTTAAATTTTACTAACAAACTTACTGTGAATATAAAAGCAAAGGACTTAAAACACACAAATTCTCTCTACTCTCCCTCTCTTCCTCTCCCCTTCTCTGTCCTTTCCTCTGTCTTCCTGTCGCTATTTGGGACACAGGTATTGGTGCTTGAAGGCTCCTTCAAGCTCTCTGCTGGGAGTGATTCCCAGAGGGGCTAGTGAGCCCAAGAGATGCCAGGGATTGAATCATCTTCCCTAACCCCTGTGCTGGATCTCTCCAGCTTTGGAAATCATTTAAAAAAGGGTCATAGCTGGGACCAGGGATGTGGCACAAAGGTTTCTTGCCCTCCAGGTTCGGTCACCGCATGTCACCTCTCTCCCTAGAAAACTGGGTATAGGTGTGAGGTCACGGAGTAGCCCTAGAGGGGGCCTGGCTCTGTAGGGTCCTGCATCCTCTGGGCATGGCTCCGGGGCCCCTGAACACCGCTTGAGAAGTCATCCTTATCCACGTCTTCTACAACCCCAGCTCCCCACTCTAACATGTAAAAACAACCATATTTGTTCAGACAAAACTGTTGTACTCAGGTTTTGGTGACTGAAGTGCTTTGACTAGAAAGAACTTTAAGGTTTATTTAGAAATTCCAAAGGAAAGGAAAACTACGTAGTTTGTTAATAGAAGCATATTTTCCACAGAGAAGCAGAAATAATTTTCATGTGTTTAAACATACCTCTAACCTCTATTAAAGTTTCTCATAACGTGGGCAGTATACTCACCAAGCAAACTTTTGATTATTCATTCGATTTCCCGGACTCTTGATACTGGGGATGGATGTACCCTATAGACAGAAAAGAGTAACAGGGTCAATTTAAAATAAAATGTACACTGGAACGAGAGTACAACGGGCAGAGCATTTGCCTTGCACAACTCCGACCCTGGTTTGGTTCCCGAATCCCATCTGGTCCCCAGAGCACTGCCAGGAATAATTCCTGAGTGCAGAGCCAGGAGTAATCCCTGAGCATCACTGGGTGTGACCCAAAAACTTTAAAAAAAATGAATACTTCCAAATACAATGAACTCCACCCAGCCGACCAGCCCATCACAGCCCGGATCATCGACACCCACCCTGGAGCAGTTTCTTCCTCAATCCGGCCCAGGTATGCTGGTCCAGAGACTCTCAGTCAGACATGGGGCAGAGCGGTTCCTTGCTCTCCCTGTGCCCAGCCGTTCATGAGGCAGTCGGGAGGCATGGTGGGTTCCAGCCTTGGCCCACCACCCGGCAGAACCTCACAACAAGCCAGACGACCCCCCACCCACTCCATGGGCGCCGCCATTTTCCACATTGGACTTCCCTCTCATCAGAACTCCACCCAGCCAACCAGCCCATCACAGCCCGGATCATCGACACCCACCCTGGAGCAGTTTCTTCCTCAATCCGGCCCAGGTATGCTGGTCCAGAGACTCTCAGACATGGGGCAGAGCGGTTCCTTGCTCTCCCTGTGCCCAGCCGTTCATGAGGCAGTCGGGAGGCATGGTGGGTTCCAGCCTTGGCCCACCACCCTGGCAGAACCTCACAACAAGCCAGACGACCCCCCACCCACTCCATGGGTGCCGCCATTTTCCACATTGGACTTCCCTCTCATCAGAACTCTACCCACCCGACCAGCCCATCACAGCCGGGCTCGCGCGCCGCTGGCGGCCGTGCGGTTCATCAATAAAGGCTTTATTTGGAGGTGTTTATAGAGTATGCCTCCCGCACGGCAAGCCTAGCAAGCTGCTCATGTTGTATTTGATATGCCAAATGCCAGTAACAATTATATTAGATCATTCTCATGACCTAATATAATGGTTTGAGGCTCTTTATGTTCCTGTACCAAGCCGATGCCCTTGGCTCTACAGCATGTGACAGGACATATTGAGATATTACTGGTGCCCGCTCTAGCAAATAGATGATTAACGGGAAGATCGTGACAATGAACAAATATAAAGAAATTGGATATATAAGGTTTTGTATTTGGGTCTCACCTGGGTGAGACCAGGTAATGCCCAGGCCAGGAACTGAATCTGTGTCAGCTACAAGCAAGGCAAGTGCATCACCTTCTGTACTATCTCACTGGCCCCCTAGATCCCAGTTTTTAAGCAGATGCAGTTAACAGTACCCCTGCAAATTACACCTTCTCTTTCCTTCGTAGTTTTTGTAACATAATGTGTTTGTCAGTGTTCATTATGAATAATCCTTCCTCCTCAACCATCAATAAGGGGACCATAATTTAAACTGATTCTTTCAGGTCAACAGTTCCTAATCCCAGGCTGGTTTAGTTGCAGTATCAACATCAAGTATAGAGGTTCTCTCAGCAAGCCCCTGTTGGGTGTCTTCCCATGAGAAGGACACAAGAGTGAGTGTACGTGTCCTCAAGCTCAGTCAACCTCTAGATATAAAGATCATACAAAGCAACATAAGAAGGGGGTTCAGACTATGCCTCTCAAAATATGCTTCTTTAATACAAAAAATCTTTTTGAGTGGAACTACCAGAACTCCTTGGTAGTCTGTGAGTGGGGAGACCCTCGTTACAGGCCTTTCTCCTTTTCCTACCCTGAAACCCGAAAAGCCTTAACCATATACTTTACCCTAACTCCCAAATTCCCAGAAAAGTGATTCAGCAAATGCTGAGGTTATTTGAGGATGCTAGCGCCGCCTATCTGCTAACTGGCTTAATTAGCCTGTGTGTGCCTGAAGACACAGTTGCTGTATGTTTAGTTTAAGTGATACCAGTGGCTTTGTGGACAGCGTGAGTGCATCCCCATCCACGTCGGCCAGGCAGATGTCCAGATTGGAAATACTTGATGGGAGTTCTACTGCCTGGAACACAGCATCCAGCCTGATGGCCAGATGCCCAGTGACAAGACCATTGGGGGAGGAGACGACTCCTTCAACACCTTTTTCAGTGAACGGGTGGTGGCAAACATGTTGCCCGAGCAGTGTTTGGAGATCTGGAGCCCACAGTCATTGATGAAATTCACACTGGCACCTATCGCCAGCTCTTCCACTCTGAGCAGCTCATCACATGAAAAGAAGATGCTGCCAATACTATGCCCATGGGCACTATACCATTGGCAAGATAATTGACCCTGTGAAGGACAGGGTTAGAAGATTAAATGACCAGTACAACTAGATCAGGCATACCTGGGCTTGAAATAGACTGCTATAGGGTGGAACTCTGATGAGCAGGGTTTATGATCATCTTGTACTCAGATACATGGGGCAGAGCTGCTACCGACTCTCACTGTGCACAGCTAATCATGAGGCACCCAGGAGGGAAGGCGGGTTCTAGTCCTGGCCCGCCATCCCAGCAGAGCCTCACAAGAAGCCAGAGGAACCCAACACTATAAGGGCCGCCATTTTCAACATCTGGACTCCACAGCACATTAGAGCTCCATTCAGCAGGATAGCTGATCTTCTCCCTTCTCATGCATCTGCTATGCCCGGCCAAGCGGTTCATCAATAAAAGCACAAGATGAGAGGCTACTACAAGAGTATCCCACCTGCATGGCAGATCCTGGCAAACTACCCCTGTCATATTTGATATGCCAAAAACCAGGAACAATTATAGACCTCATTCCCATGACCTGAAGGAATGGTTTAAGGCTCTTCATATCCCTGGGTGAGCAGATGCCCTTGGGCTACACTAGGATGTGACAGGACTTATGGAGATGTTACTGGTGCCTGCTGGAGCAAATCAATGAACAACGGGGAGACAAGTGATACAAGTGATACAAGTGAGTGGAAAGAGACATAAAAGGAGGAAAATATTTTTAAATTTAATTTTTGAAATCATTTTCAGGGGACCAGGGGGTGCTGCGATTGAATGGGGGTGGGATGACTGCAAGGCAAATGCATTAGTCTGGCTGCATCTCTCTGCTGGTCCCACTCCCTTCTATGTATGGCTAAGTGTTGCAGTGTGCTCTTGTCTTTGAGCAGCCAAAACTGGAAGCAGTAGATAACACTTAAGGGCTGAGTTGAGAAGAGATTTAGAGATTTTCCTTTAAATAAAAGGAGCGGGAAAGGTAGGATCCCATAGTAAAGGAGACTCCAAGGCAGGATTCCCCTCCTGCACACACACACACACACACACACACACACACACACACACACACACACACACACACACCAACACCAACATCACCACCACCACCACTACTACCACCACCATCACCACCACCCCTACCACCATTATATGTCTAAGTAAAGGGAAACTGAGTACTTTTTCCGGTTAAGACAAAGGGCAGGATATTCAGCCAATTCTCTTCTGGTCATCCACATTATGGGGGTCCATCTTGTGGCATCCTATCTTCACATAACAGTAATCTGACTCAGTCTAACCCCCTTTGCCTCTGTGTCAAAAGCAGTGTACAGGTTTCTCTGATGTAAATAAAATCTCCACTAGTACACATGTCCCTCATTATCCAAACCTGGAAACAGAATCAGACCTGAACTACCTCAACGGGTCATAAGAGGAAGGATCTACATATATAAACCTTATTACTCATAAGTCTCCTTTCTTTGCTCATCAATTTTCTTATTTATTTATTTGGCTTTATGATGGCCCTTAGGGTTCTCTCATGGCAGTGTTGTGGAATTATATGTGGTGCTGGGGATGGAGCCTGTGTTGGCTATGTGCAATGAAAGAGAGCTACCCATTGCATGATCTCTCTGACCCAGTTTTCCAATTTATTTCCTTTGTCATATCTAAGTACTCTAAAACCCCTGTAATGATCTCATCAGTGAACACTCCTGCACATATAGCACATGCAATAACATAAGATTTTCCTTTCTGATAATCTGTCCTCTCTCAGATAATTTGTAGATTCTGAAACACTAAACCTGAGCTGATAGGATGAAAGTCATTTTCCTTCCTTACAACTTTATCCAAATGTTATTCAGTAACAGGATCTGCAGCAATATGGGGCAAGAGAAAAGTGAGCAGATAATTCAAGGAGCAAGCTCTCCCTGTGCCCAGCTGCTCACGAGGCGCCCAGGAGGGATGACTGGTACTAGCCCTGGCCTGCCACCCCAGCAGAGCCTTGCAACAAGCCAGACAACTCCCCACTCCATGAGGGCCTCCATTTTCCACATCCGGACTTCTCTCTCGTCAGAACTCCACCCAGCAGACCAGCCTATCACAGCTCGGCTCGCACGCGCGCTTGCAGCCACGCAGTTCATCAATAAATGCTGGACTTAGAGATGACTACAAGAGTATGCTACCTGCATGGCAGAGCCTGGCAAGCTACCCGTGTTGTATTTGATATGCCAAATACCAGTAACAATTATAGACCTCATTCGGAATGGATTGAGGCTCTTTATGTTCCTGGAGCAAGCAGATGCCCTTGGGCTCTACTCCATGAGACATATGGAGATGTTACTGGGGCCTGCTCGAGCAAATGGATGATGAATGGGAAGACAATGATACAGTGATACAGTGAAGCTAAGTTGCTTCGAGATGTGATGGTCTATTGTTGGGTTTTGGGGAATGCAAATGAAACCTTTATCCAAGTAATGGAGAAGTAAAGACCATGGCTTTACAAGCTTCTTGGGGAATTCATCTATGGAAATAGAGTTTCCAGGTACTGCTGAGAGGTTCCAATCCAAAGCCAGTTACTGAAACTCTCCTCTTGTTTGTCTTATTGTCTATTTTACTTGTGCCCAACTTTCTGCTCTTTTTGATTGATTATCTGCCAACTGAACCTGCAGATCGACTAACAGCCTGGGGATTCTTAGGCCTGCTGGAAATGGTAGTTCCCTACACACACACTACCAGACCTGCACTTGGGGATGCTCAGATGACCTTATAGCACTGAGGATCAAACCCAGATTGGTGCAAACAAGGCCCTAGGCCTTAAATTTTGCATTATTTTTCAAGCTCAGATATTACTCTTACCCTTTTTCACAAAACAAGAAAGAAAATGGGGGTTTTCTCTTCCCTTTCTTTAGTTTTATGGGCCACATCTTCAGTACTTAAACATCCTGGTGATCTTCAGGATCTATCACTCCTGGTGATCTTCAGAGCGTGTATGGTGCCAGGGATTGAACTGGTGTTGACTATATGCAAGGCAAATGCCTCAGTCCTGTACTACCTATCCAGTCCCTGGAAAACAAGTTTGCAACCACTTCTTCAAGTCCAGTTAGAGTCAACTGGTTTCAAGGATCAGTAGAACACCAGTTTTCTAGAGCTGCTGAGCAAATGAAAATCATTTCCTAACAGATAATATAGTTCTAGCCCTCAACAAGCACCCACTTCAGTCTTGCAGCAAACAGAGTCAGACTGTACTTTGCATGTGGAAAGCTGATTTCTTCCAACACCCCTTATTAACATTCTTGTCCTCACAGTGGCTCTCAATGGCTGCTGCAGCTGAGCTGCTCAGCACAGATTTTCCGCTCTGCATGGGGGAGGGGGTGTTAATTATGCTGAAAGATGGAGAGAGGCCAGACAGCCCCTCTGGTGAACTGTCTCATTCAGGCACGGCCCACTTCCTGCTGTTTTGCAGCCACAAGGATCACCTGTTGGTCTTGGCATCCAGCCAAACTGGGGCCAAGCGGAAATGACAGACACAGCTAGAAATGGGAGCCAGCTCATATTCCAGTACCCCAAATTGTGTGGAGACAAACAAATGGATGAAAATTATACAAAAGATAGTGAGACTTGTTTTTCCTTTACCCCATTCTCCACTCTCCCCACCCCAACCCCCTTTTCTCCAGTCTCATATCTGCTTCAAATATGTCAAAGTGGAATTATGGGTAGAAAACATCTCTCTGGTTAAAGCCTCTTGACCTAAGGGGACATGTAGGAAATCCTCTTAAATCTCTGCATTCCTATTGGGGTGTCAGTCTTTTTGCCTAAAGTTTTAAACAGCGATTGCCCCAGATTTCTATAATCCACCCTATATCCTTTAACTATTTACCTCTTATCAGCAACTTCACAGCTTTACCCATCATGATAATTCCAGAAAGTAATGTTTGAAAAAGAAAAAAAAAGCATATTTTATTGGTGCATCTTATTGCATATATTGGAATAGAAAAACTAACAGGTCTATCTAAATTGCATGTACAATATTCTCTATGTATTTGTATATGAACAAAATCATATTGATCTGCAGAATACTCTAAGTAGATAATTACTGTAATGGTCAGTCATCCAAGAATTTCTGTGTATGATCACATAATTATACAGTTGCTTAAACTCAAACCATTAAACAAGAATGCTTTTATTCCCTTACCAAGCAAGTGAATTGATAATTTAGAGCTTACTTTGTCGGATAAGGTGAATCACAAATGTTTCAGCTCATTCCCTCAATATTATTTCTTTAAATGGATAACAGTATTTTTTTGTGAACTCAGTCTTTAAATTGTGCCATCTTCTCGCCCTTCCTCGCCTACGTTCTTTCCACATATAGCAGCAAGGCAGGTAACAAAGTCAAAGCCCCAGTAGGAGAAACCACCACCTCATTGGCATGTCATGCATTATTCACGACCTTCTGATTCTTGCACCTGCATCCAGGCAGGAAGCTTGCAGGGAATGTTCATTATTCTTCCCTGAGTCTCACACAGGCTCTATTATTGCTAAGCTACTTTGTTCTGTAACTAAGGGTTTCAGGCTTTAGTAATAACCGCTGGATATTAAAAAGAAAAAATATCTATATGTATATCACTATGTTGAAGAAAAGGACAATTGTGGTTGTTGTGGAACATGTATGAATCTTACAATGTGCTCTTCTGGAACTCACAGTTTGTGTCGGATGGAAAGCTAACATTTGGTAACTTACATCATGTAGAAATAGGAAGCTATACCATTAAGGACATATACATCAACTGTTCTTTTTATACACAGTTACTCATCGAAGGCAGACAGCATTATTATAATTTTACCCAATGCAAAGCTTAATTTAGTTTTCTTGCTAGGCATGTGAGAACTCTTGTTTTTTTTAAGAGAAAAATGACTCTCCCTTCTTTGGGTATAAAAGCACTAAAAGAAATGACTTCAAATCATCTACTGATTAACATTTGTTGTTAATCAAGAAATATCAGTCTGGTTTTTTTTCAATATTTTTATGAGATTATCTGAATGTCTGGTGGCTGGAGGGAGGATGTGAAACCCAGGTACCTGATATCATTACTACCACTGCTGAGAGTTCTGTCTCCACTTTTCGCCATCCTCACCACAAGATGTGTGTCAGCTCACTTCCAGTCTTACAGCCCCGAAAGGCACTGGAGTAAAATGACTCGAGAGTGTAACCAATCTGCCTTGGATTGACTCTAGCCCTTCCATTTACTGACTTTTTATTCTAGGCAACTTTCTCTTCTGTGTTTCAGTTCCTCCCATCTCCACAAAGGGGAGGCAAAAATGGTACTAACAACTACTTGTTGGGACCATGATATTTAAATAATTGAATAGTGCTTTACACCAGTGCCTAGTGGTACCCAAGAAAAAAGAGCTCAGATTTGCTGTTATCAATAGCAGCGCAGTGTGAATGGGAATTGACAGAAAGATAGAACTGTAATATCTTACTAATTCCAGGGGGCTGAGAATATCTATATGTATATCACTATGTTGAAGAAAAGGACAATCGTGGTTGTTGTGGAACATGTGTGAATCTTACAATGTGAATCTCACAAATGTGCACTGAAGGTGTCTCCTATGACTGCACAAAGGTGAGCACATAACAGTGACCAGTGAACAGATGGAGTTATACGGACTGCTTTAACTCACTCCCCACTGACAAAGTCCCAATACAACCACCTTAATGACAGTATCCCATCCAAAGACAATACATAACATTCATAAAATGACTCAGATGTCTAGCCTATATTTCTGCAGAATAACAGATTTAGGTTTTACAATTTCAACCTTTCATTTTAGAAAATATTCCTTTTCATCTATTCTCAGTCTCAAAACATCATCATTTACCCAACTGTAGTTCGGTATACTACTAATGCCCCTTCATGCTCACACACCCTGTATGTGTGTGGTTAAGAGATGGCTTCATTTGAGAAATATCAGGAAAAAACTATTATTTCAGAGACCAACAAAGAACTGTATGGAACTACTTATTCTGTAAGATTAGAGATCAGATATAATGTCCATGAGAAATTATGTTCTCTATTCTTAAATGTAAAATTATTAGTCTATACTTACATTAATAAATAGTTCCCTTTGTTTGATATGATACATACTTAACATACCAACAACTTACTTTTACTATATTTGTGGGAATAACTCCTTAATTACTTTTAAACAACATAATTTAGCCATGCATAAATGTATGAAAGTATGTTAAAGTAATTAAGGGTATTGCTTCCTTATATTCAGTTTCTCTATAAGTAAATTCTCTTGATTGTTTAGGCTAGTTTGAATGTTTTAATTGTAATTTAATTTCACTTACACAGCAATTTACAAAAAAATAGGGCTTTAAGATCGATGCTTAAATTTAAGTAAGCCCTTATCGTCAGCCTTTTTCAAGGCAGCGATTAGATGACCACAAGGTACACTATATATTGTTTGAAATTTCCCATCTCCTACATTTAAATCTTTCTCTCTGATGAAAGAAAGTTTTAAATGTGGGTGGTTTTAATTTTTACCTTTCATTTAAGAAAATTTGTTGGTCAATGAAATAATAGCTGACAATTTTTAGAAGATTATGGGTTATATTTAAACATCATACAGTATAGTATTAGTGTAACTTCTCTCTTTCTACCACCATCTACTGTAAGAGTGTAACCTGTGTTGAAAATACAGCAACCTAAAAGGAACGGCATTTGTTTTTGCTATACATCAACAGAATGAAGGATTTCTAAAGAGACCACTTGTCACTGGTAAGCTGATGTTCAACTGTAACAAGCAATCTTCAACCTCCAGGTCAACTTGGTTTACGTTCTTTCACCATGAAGCATTTAGCATACACTAAATGAGGAATACCTTTGCATGTTTAACTCATTTTGTTAGTCTCTCCAAGTAGATAATATGCTTCTAAGTAGTCAAAGAAATAGTTCTCATAGTGATCTTCACTCACTATATTGGCATGACTTGGCATGAATTAGGTATGCAGAAAATAAGCTATCTGACTTCCTGTATTTCCTTCCTGGACTATGGACATATCTAAATAACCATTATATCCTCAGAGCTGAGCACAATGAACAATACTTAGCAGATATATAACAAGCAATTGTTAAGTAACGATACATGATAAGATAATAAAAAGTTTGAGATTTAGAAATAAGCTATTTCACAGAATTACCATCCAAACACCTAGAGAGCACCTTAAGCTTCAATATGTGGTGGATATTAGTTAAATACAACAAACTTTACTCAACACCTAAGATGAGTGAGGTCTTCTACCGTAAATTAAGGTGCAGTCTTTCTCTTAAGTGACTCACCTTCAAGTTGAGATAAATGGGTAACAACTTAAAAATACAATAAGAAATCAACTCATAATTAATCATGGGTCTTCTATTTGAAAGCTCTTGCATTTCACACTTTAAGTTAGTAAGTGAAGGGTAAAAGAAAACTTTCCCCAAAGAGAAGACACACCAAGAAGGGGCTAAATGAGTTACTGAAATATGAAACAAAACTGAAGTGTGAGGCGGACGAAAGTCTACATTCTTAATTCAATGTAGCAAATATCAATAATTAGCCAGTGACATAAAACTATGAGAGGTGAATAAAAAAGGGAAATGTCTTAGATGCATTAGAGATATATGAGCTACAATGTTGAACCATGACATAAAAATATCAATCAATAAGCATGTAATTAGATTGGGAACTAGGACAGTAAGCTATGTATCAGGATCTATTTTCTCTCCATAGATAGCACCATGGAATTGTATCTATATCATTTACAGCTTGAATTAAATTTTTTTCCTCATTATTACTTATTCATTAGTGAATAATTGAAGATGATGTGGTCAATTTCTTTGTGGAACTGTCCACCAGGAGATTCCCATGTACAAAGTTTCACTTCAGCCTTCTGGAACTGTGAGTTCCCATGAATGGTCTTGGTGGACATGATGAACTCAGATAGTCTCTCACCCTGTTCATTCCATTCCAGGCCATGGGTCCCGATGTGGAGTTCTTCAGCCGATCTTCTTGGTGCTATCTTGGCATTAAAATCACCGACTTTGATCTTGTAGAAGGTGTGATCTTTTTTTATAAAATTCCTCCAGTTCCATGTAGAATTTCTCAATTTCATCTCTTTTGTATGTGGATGTTGGTGTGTAGACAATGAAGATAGAAATTGCTGGCAGTGGGCCACATCTCTTCAAGTGTAATCGTCCTATCCGGTTTGTTAGGCATTCAAATGAATCAATGTTGATGGCCATGTTCGTGTTGACAAGGACACCAACGCCACCGGACGCCTCTTTCGTCGCATGTTCCAAGGAACAATTCTTCTCCAGTGTCAAATACAGCATGATGCGACTGACGACTCCTCAGCTCAGTCAGACCAATGATGTCATACTTGATCTTTGCGATTACACCATCAGATCCTCAATATATGCTTCCAATGCCAGCGTGACGTGCATTGAACGTACAGACAGTCATTTTAGTCCTTCTTCGTTTTGGCAGCCTAGGATGGCCGTGAAATTTTATCAGGTACTGCTTGTTCGTCTTTCTTACTGCTGCCTTATTAAGGGCTCTTTTGGGGTCAGGAAAATAAACATTTCTGTTACTGGATTTGGCATATCGAACACGCATCGGACAGCTTGCCATTGTCTTTGGCACCATTGCAGCAACATGGGAAGATACCACCATTGACGATATCAATAAAGAATACAACCAACTGGTTCAGCACTTCCATGATTGTGCGAAGAATGCCGAGAGAGAGAAAGACACAAAAGGACGCCTGTCTTCAGAAACTCTCGAGCTCATTCACCACTGTGGCAAGGCGTGAGCCTCAGGAGACCAAATGCTAACGTCCAAGCTTGCTAAGCGGTGCAGAGAAGTGATAAAAGAAGACTTCAAAGAAAGAAGAGCAGAAATACTGGAAGATGCAGCAGAAGCCGGGAAAAGCACTCGCACTGCCCTCCTGTCCTTCACCAACTATAAGACCAAGATCACTGCCCTCCGACGCCTGATGGATCTATCACATCTTCCAGAAAGGCAATGGAGAAATTTATCCAGGACTTCTACTCAAATCTCTTTGATAGCCACATCCACCTGTCCACATACCAAATTCCACAGGATGGATATGTCATTCCCAACGTTCTCCCTTCTGAAATCCGACATGCCATCTTGTCAGTAAAGAAGGGAACAGCACCAGGCCCAGACAAAGTCAGACCCGAACACCTGAAGAATCTG
The DNA here is from genome assembly GCA_021461705.1 of Cryptotis parvus. NCBI lineage: Eukaryota > Metazoa > Chordata > Mammalia > Eulipotyphla > Soricidae > Cryptotis > Cryptotis parvus. Next base: position 191,199 of record JAJIBD010023929.1, read on the forward strand.
TCATCGGTACTCATCAATACACTAGCTCGGCTCTTCAAACACTACCTGTCTGAATGCAAGGAAATTCTGCTTGAATTTCCTCCCAATGGACAACCAGCAGGACAGTTCTACTGTTCAAGAAGGGAGATACTCCCGACATCGGCAACTATCACCCCATCTGCCTGTTGTTCGTCATCTACAAGCTGTTTACGAGTCATCCTGAACAGGATTGGCAGAACACTAGATGAAGGACAACCATGCGAGCAAGCTGGCTTCCGGAAAGGATTCAGCACAATCGACCATATCCACTCAGTAACCAAGCTCATTGAGGTTTGTAGGTAGTACAAGATGCAGCTCTGTCTCACGCTTCATTGATTTACAGAAAGCCTTTGATTCTGTGGAGACTGAAGCAGTCATTGAAGCCCTAGCCAAACAGGGTGTTCAAACCCAATACATCAATATCCTTCGTGAGCTGTATTACGGATTCACCACCAGGATCTCACCATTCTACAAAAGAAGTGATCATTGATGTCAAAAGAGGGGTTCGACAGGGTGATACCAGTTCACCAAAACTCTTCAGCGCCACCCTCGAGAACATCATGGGACAATTAGAATGGGAAGGAATGGGAGTGAAGATAGATGGTCGGCAACTACACCACCTCCGCTTCGCTGATGACATCGTTCTAATAACATGAAACATTAGCCAAGCAGCACAAATGCTGGCTGACTTTGACCAAGAATGTGGAAAGATAGGTCTACAGCTGAATCTGAAGAAAACTATGTTCATGAAAAATGAACTAGTTCCTGAGGCCCCATTCACTCTCAATAGAACAAACATCTCTGATTGCAGCAGTTATGTGTACCTAGGTCGAGAAGTCAACATGATGAGCGATCTAAAACTTGAGCTGCGCAGGAGGAAGACAGTGGCATGGAATGCCTTCAAAGGCATTGAAGAAATAGCTAAAAGGACAAAGAACCTCCGGATCCGGGCACATCTCTTCGACTCCACCATTCTCCCTGCATTAACATATGCCTCAGAGACCTGGGCCCCTACGAAAGCAGGGATGAGAATGCTATTCGGGTCTCCCAGAGAGGAATCAAAAGAGCTATGCTTGTAATATCACGCCTCACTCAAGTGAAAGAAGGAATCCGGAGTTCTGACCTCTGTTACTATTCCAGAATCAGGGATGCTGTCTCGTTTGCCAAGGCATTGAAAATCAGATGGGCTGGACATGTAATGCAATTTGGAGACAACCGCTGGACTAGAGCCATTACCGACTGGGTCCCACGGGGTGTCAAAATATCACATGGCCGCCCATCTACAAGATGGTCAGACTTCCTTGTCAATAACCTGAAGGGAATGGTTTGAGGCTCTTCATATTCCTGAATTAACCAGATGCCATTGGGCTACACCGGCACATGATAGGGTCCAATGGAAATGATACTGGTGCCCACTCTAGCAAATCGATGAATAACGGGATTCAAGTGATCAAGTGATCATAGAATGTTCCAAAACCCATCCCTTCACCAGTGTATATTTCTTACCACCAGTGTCTGCAGTTTCTCTCCCCCACCCCATCCCTAGCCCTGTATGCCTCTATGGCAGATACTTTTATACTACCACATTTTCTCTCTCTCTCTCTCTCTCTCTCTCTCTCTCTCTCTCTCTGTGTTATTGGTTTGCAATACAGGTACTGACAGGTTATCATGCACATCCCTTTTGGTAAGACAGGAAATTAACAGAGATCTTTTTCCACTGATACACACTACAATTCCATAACACAATTTCAGCTGCTATAGGGACAAGATGTGATCTTCATTGCCATTCCAAAAAGCATAGAGTCATCAGTTTCTCCTTCCTGGTGATTCTGAGCATTGAAGAGTCCTAATAACTCTATCAAACAATCCAGAAGCCTAGGAATCAACCCTAAATTTTCCTTATACCCTTTCAGGTCTGTTACTCCCTTTCCACATTACTCATTCCTATATTCGACAACCTATTTTCACTTACACACTTCTCTTTCTGACTTGCAGTTGTCTCAAAACCTCTTCCTCCAATCTTTTTGTCCTTGAAAGTCACAGTAACATTTCACAAGGCAGACCTCTTCTCAGGCCATTATCCCATTAGCAGCTTCTCCCTGCTCTTGAAATACACCCAAATCACCACAAGGCCTAAATGCTTCTGGGCTGGTCTCTACCAGCTCACCAGCTTCCCTTCCAATATTCACTCTCTTCTGCTGACCATCTGTGATCCACCACCCTCATTTTCTTCTGTTTCTTCTCAGCTCAGTGTCTTTACCTGTGTGGTTCCTTTTATCTAGAACCCCAACATTTTTCAGCCCCTTCACTTGGTGAATGTCTTCCTCAGATCACAGCTTGTATGTTATTTTGCTTTCCCTGCACATGTCTCTATAATACAACTTTTTATTATCTCATGCATTTCCCTAATAATACCAATCAATCCTCTATCTATAGAGATAGGATTATTCATTGAAAATAAGCAATCATTTTTCCTTAGCTCCCCACATAATACTTAGCACCAAGTACCATGTTTTAAAGAAAGCAGGTATGAAATAAATATTTCTCTATAATAAAGGAAAATGACAAGAAAACTCAACTTTACATGTACCTCAGATTTGATCCTGTAATAAATTAGCCAATATTTCTGCTTCTCCTTTTTTTCACTTTGCCTAACCTACTTAAGCTTCTCCCCATTTTGCTGCACGTAAAAATTGCACCTTAAAAAGGTATCTGATAATGCACCATTGGGCACATACAAGGCACATCTTCTAACTCAATCACTTATCAATGGTTAGATTATCTCTGTATCTTAACTACTGGAAATAACATTGCATTATGGGGTTATACAGTACAACAGGATAAGACACTTGACTTATATGTGCCTGGCCTGGGTTTAATTCCTGCCATCCCATATGGTCGCCCAATATTCCCAGGAAGTGATCCCTGAGTGTATAGCCAGGAGTAACCCATGGACATCATGGGCTGTGGCCTCCAAATAAACTAACAAACAAAAATGCTGCAATAAATGTGGAGTGCAAACGGCTACCTATTCAAGTCAATGATTTCATATTCCTTGGCTTGATACGAGCTGTGGGACTCATGGATCATAGGAGAGTTCTAAGTTTTGTTTTATTTTATTATTATTATTATTATTATTTTGCTTTTTTTGGGTCACACCCGGCGATGCTCAGGGGTTACTCCTGGCTCTGCACTCAAGAATTACTCCTGGTGGTGTTTGGGGGACCATATGAGATGCCGGGATCGAACCCAGGCTGGCACAGGATGGCCGCATGCAAGGCAAATGCCCTACCCACTGGGCTATCGCTCTGGTTCCTAAGTTTAGTTTTTTAAGGACGTTCCATACTATTTAGTCAATAGGTCAAATCAGTGTTCAATCCCACTAATGATTTATGAGGGTTCCTTTGATTTGTACATTTCCAACCTTGTTGTTACTAGTTTTTTTTGATGTAGGCATCTCACAGGTGTCGTGGTGAGAGCTCACAATGTTTGAGAACAGTGTTTTCCTAACAAGTAATGATTAGAATTATTTTTTCATTTGTTTAGCTATTTGTATATCCTCTCTGGAAACTATTTAGTTCACCTAACTTTGTTTGCTTTTTGGGTCACACCCAGTGATATTCAGGGTTTACTCCAGACTCTACACTCGGAATCACTTCTGGCTGTACGTGGAGGACCATATGGGATGCTGGGGTTGAATCTGGGTCAGCCACGTGCAAAGTCCTACCTGGTTTATTAATTGCTCCAGTCTGCTTAGATCATCCACATATTTTAAAACTTGGGTTGAATATTTGATGATGAGTTGCACAATTCTTTAAATACCCAAAGAAATACCCCATGACAGACATACAATGTGCACATATCATCTTTCATTTCAATAGGCTGTTCTCTTTTTTTGCTCAGTGAGTGCATTTTTTTATTGCACAATAATTTTAAATGTGATGCAGTCCCAACTCTTAATGATTGCTTTTATTTTCTTTGCTGTAGGGTTGAGATTTCGAAGATATCTCTGACACTTTATCACAGAATAAATCAAATATGCTCTTTCCTTACATCTAGATCCTTAATCCATTTTTTAAAATTAATTTCTCTGTATGGAATTTGAGAGTGCTTCAGTTTCATCATTTGCATGAATAGGAAGTTTGCATGAAACTTACTGAACACCATCTGTTGAAGAGCTTTTTTTCTCCATTGTATAGTCACTGTTTCTCTATTATAGATTAAATGTAGATGCATGTATGGGTTATTTTGGGACTGCCAATTGCATTCAATTGATCCATGTGTCTATTTTATTACAACATTATATTGTTTTACTTACTGTAGAATATGGTTTGAAACTTAGAAACATGATGCCCTAATTTTCCTTTTCCTTAAAAATTACTTTTGCTTTTGGGGTCTCTAGTGACTCCACATTGATATTTGTATTTTTTAAAAAGAAACATCATTGGAACTTGGATAAGAGTTTGAGTGAATTACATTATTACTTTTGGTAAGATGATTATTTGTACTTTAAAAATAGTCTCCTTTTATAAACATGGAATATCTCCTACCTCTTTTAGGTCATGTTCTATTTTAACAGTGATTTGTAGTTTTTGTTGTACTGCTCTTTGTTAAAGTTCCTTCATAGGCATTTCATTTTGATGTGGTTATAAATAGGATTTTCTTAAATTTCTTTTTTTTTTGTTTTTTGGGAAACACCGAATGGTAATCAAGTCTTTCTCCTGGGTTTGTGCTCAGGATCCTCCTGGCGGAGCCTGAGGACCATATCTGGTTTAGGGATGGAATCAGAGTCAGTTGTATGCAAAATAAGCACCTTACTTGTTGATTGGTACTATCTCACTGGCCCTTAATTTTTCTCTCATTCATTAGTGTCTTCATAGAATAGGAACAATTTCTGTATATTGATTTTCTAGCCAGTTATTTTACTGTTCTAATTTTTTTTTTTTTGCTTTTTTGGGTCACACCCGGCAATGCTCAGGGGTCACTCCTGGCTCTACACTCAGGAATTACTCCTGGCCGTGCTCGGGGGCCATATGGGATGCCAGTGATTGAACCCGGCCCTCCCCACTGGGCTATCACTCCAGCCCCTGTTCTAATTTATTTTAAGGGCATTTTGGGGGGGCATACTTAGGGTTTTCTATGTTATTATCTGCAAATGATAAGTTTAACTTCTCAAATCAGAATTCCTTTCATATTTCTGAATGCAACTAATTACACTAACTAGCTGAGACTACTAATACTAAATTAAATAGAAGTGGTAAGAATGGACCACCTTGTCTTCTTCCTAATCTTAAAGAAAGAGCTTCCAGTTTTCATTGTTAAGTATGATGTCACTGCAGTATATGACTTTCAATGTTATATTACTTCCTTTCCATTATTTATTAGAAGTTTTTAAAATAAAAAATGACTGCTTATTCCTGTCAATAGTTTTCTCTGTACCTTATGACGAGCCTAAGAGTTACATGTTTCCTTTGCTTAATATAGTATATGAGATCAATTTGTGTATTCTAGGTTATCCTTGAGTCTCTCGAATAAATACACTTGATCATGGTGCATAATAATTTTATTTTAAAAATGCTGTTTCAATAGACGCATATAGTAGAGTGGCAGGATACAAAATCAACACCCAAAAGTCAGTGGCTTTCCTATATACAAATAACGAAAGAGAAGAAAGGGATATTAAGGAAACAATTCCATTCACAATTGTGCCACAGAAAATCAAGTACCTAGGAATCAACTTACCCAAGTGTGTAAAGGACCTGTACAAAGAAAAACTACAAGAAGTGTCTTGTAAAACTACAAGAAAACTACAAGCAGTGCTCCAAGAGATAAAAGAGGACACAAGGAAATAGAAACATATTCCCTGCTCATGGATGGGGAGAATCAACATTGTCAAAATGGTAATACTCCCTAGAGCTCTGTACAGATTCAATGCAGTCCCTATAAGGATACCCATGACATTCTTCAAAGAAATTGACCAAACGCTCCTGAAATTTGTATGGAACAATAAAGCCCCAAGGATTCATCACCTTTCCCAAATTCAAACTTTACTACAAGGCAGTAGTAATTAAAACAGCATGGTATTGGAATAAAAACAGACCTGTCGACCTATGGAACAGAATTGAGTATCCTGACACCCAACCTCAAACACATGATCATTTAATCTTTGATAAAGGTGCAACGAGTCTAAAATGGAGTAAGGAAAGCCTCTTCAACAAGTGGTATTGGAAAACTGGGCAGCGACATGTAAAAAAATGAATTTGGACCTGTGTCTAACACCATGCACAAAAATCAGATCAAAATGGATTAAAGATCTCAATATCAGACTTAAATCCATAAAGTACATTGAAGAAAATATAGGAAAAACCCTCCACGACATTGAAGCTAAAGGCATCTTCAAAAGTGAAACATCACTAACAAAGCAACTAGAATAAAAGATAAACATATGGGACTACCTGAAACTTAAAAAGCTTCTGCACCTCAAAAGAAACAGTGACTAAGATACAAAGGAAGTCCACAGAATGGGAAAGAATATTCACCCAATACCCATCTGATAAGGGGTTAATATCCAGGATATATCAGACACTGGTAGAACTTTACAAAAAGAAAACAAACAACCCCATCAAAAAAATGGGGAGAAGAAATGAACAGAAACTTCAGCAAGGAAGAAATTCGAATGGCCAAAAACATATGAAAATGCTCATCATCACTAATCATCAGAGAGATGCAAATCAAAACAACAATGAGACACCACTTTACACCACAGAGACTGGCACATATTAAAAAGAGCAAGAACAACAAGTGCTGGCATGGATGTGGGGAAAAGGGGACACTCATCCATTGTTGGTGGGAATGCCGGCTGGTACAGCCTTTCTGGAAAACAATATGGACATTCCTCCAAAGACTAGAAATTGAACTCCCATTTGACCCAGCCATACCACACCTGGGAATCTACTCTGGGAAACCAAAAATATGCAGCGGAAACACCATCCCTACTTTTATGTTCATAGCAGCATTATTCACAATAGCCAGAATCTGGAAGCAACCAGAGTTCCCGAAAATCGATGACTGGATAAAAAGCTTTGGTACATCTACACAATGGAATACTATGCAGCTGTTAGGAAAAATGAAGTTATAAAATTTGCCTACAAATGGATGGACATGGAGAAGATTATGTTGAGCGAAATTAGCCAGAAGGAGAGAGACAGATACAGAATGACTGCATTTATCTGCATAACATAAATATATATGTACATATTATGATACCAATATCCAAGGTCAAGTGAAATATATATCAGGAGGTCTTGTCAAAGGTGTAAATTATCACAAACGTGTGGGAGTCAGAGGCTAGGTAAGACAGAAAATGTTATAGTGTGCTAACAATTGTCGAGGGTACTAATGCCAACCTAGAACTGAGCATTAAATAGAGGCAAAAAGATACACATGACAACCCTTTAATGTATGTTCTGTAATCCATAGTCTGGAGGGGAAGGAAAAGAGAAAGAGAGAGAAATGGAAAGAAATAAAGAACCTGCCATGGAGGAGGGCTGGGGGACAGGGGAGGGAACTGGGGACGTTGGTGTTGGGAGATGGGCACTGGTGGCGGGATGGGTGCTGGAACACTGTATGACCAAAACCCAAATATGAACTTTTTAATTGTATATCTTTGTAATTGTAAAAAAAATAATAAAAATTAAAAAAATAAAAAATATAAAAATGCTGTTTCATATTTATTATTTTTGTTTTGTGGGCTATACCCGGTGGTGTTCAGGACCTATGCATGACTCTGTGCTCAATAATCTTTCCATTCAGAACCCAGAGGATCATAGTGCTGGGTATAGCACCAGAATTGGCCACACTCCAGGCAAAACCCTGGCTCCTTTACTTTCTCTCCAACCCATGAGCATGTTCCTTTTAATGTGTCATCAAGTTCTATTTGTGAACCTTTTGAATAATTTATTATATGCAACAATTGCATTTATGTGCTTATATTTAAGGCATTATATTTACATTTAATTATCTCGATCACCTGAAATCCCATTATTCATCAATTTGCTTGAGCGGGCGCTAGTAACATTTCCATTTGACCCTATCACTTGCCAGTGTAGCCCAATGGCATTTGGTTGCTTCAGGAAAACAAAGTGCCTCAAACCGTTCATTCAGCGTCTTGACGAAGAAGTCTGACCATCATATAGGTGGGCGGCCACGTGATCTTTTGACATCCCATGGGATCCAGTCAGTAACAGCTCTAGTCCAGCGGTCATCTTCAAATCGCATTACATGTCCAGCCCATCTGATTTTCAATGCCTTGGCAAACGAGACAGTGTCCCTGACTCTGGAGCAGCAATGGAGGTCGGAACTTCGGATTCCTTCTTTCACTTGAGTGAGGCGTGATATTCCAAGCATAGCTCTTTCAATTCCTCTTTTGGAGACCCGGATATCATTCTCATCCTTTTTCATAGGGCCAAGGTCTCTAAGGCATATGTATGTTAATGCAGGGAGAATGGTGGAGTCGAAGAGATGTGCCCGGAGCTGAAGGTTCTTTATCTTTTTTATATTTCTTCGATGCTTTTGAAGGCATTCCATGGTGGTCTCTTCCTCCTGCGCAGCTCAGGTTTTAGGTCATTCATCATGTTGACTTCTCGACCTAAGTCAACATGTTGACTTCTTGACATTTAATTATATTAAAGAAAAATTACAAAGTAGATGGGAAAAAATGAATGAAAAGTATAAAATAATGGCTTCACAAAAATTAATGAAAAAAGAAAAGTCTTGCCATGCAAGAAATGGATTCTTTGGAACCATACCAGCTGTGTCCAGCACCAGGAGCAACAAGCACCCACTCTAGGTGAAAAGGCCATTGAAATGTGCTCAGTGCTTTCTCCCCTCCAGAGTAACTTAAAGGAAATTATGAATATTGTGAGGGAAGTGGTGAAATTAAGAATTTGTTCTAGAATTTACCGTTGAACCAGCAATAATTTCTTGATTTGTATTACAAAAGTTAAATGAATAATACATAAGTGATATTCTAGAAACTTTTTGTTTTAGTGATTTAGTGATTTAGTTTTAGTGATTTAACATTTTTCTTTATTTTAACATTTTTCTTTATTTTAAGCAGTAATAATTACTAACATTCATTCTATGACTGCTTACTTATTTCATCTTTTTAAATATATACATATATATGCATATATACACATATGTATATAAATATCCACTCTTTCACTCTAAACTCATTTCTTAAAATAAACAAACACATCAATTCTAATATTACCCAGCATGTCTTTTGATATACCAGCATATAACCAATATATCGGTTACAAAATTCAAATAATCATTAGTATTGAAGAGTTGGAGTATGCTACCTGCACGGCAGAGCCTGGCAAGCTACCCGTGTTGTATTTTTGATATGCCAAATACCAGTAACAATTATAGACCTCATTCCCATGACCTGATGGAATGGTTTGAGGCTCTTTATGTTCCTGGAGCAAGCAGATGCCCTTGGGCTCTACTAGCATGAGGCAGGACATATGGAGATGTTACTGGGGCCCGCTCGAGCAAATTGATGATGAACGGGAAGACAGTGATACAGTGATTGAAGAGTGGTAGAAATAAATGAGCAAAAAGCCTTCAACCAACCCAAATGGCTTTTTTGTTGCTGTGTTTTCTTTGGGGGAGGGTGTAGGCGAGAGGGGAGCACACCCAGCTGTGCTCAGAGCTGACTCCTGGTTCTGCACTCAGAGATCACTCTTGAGGGACTGGCGGGGCCATATACAGTGCTTGGGATCAACAGGTATGATTACATACAAGGTAAGAATTTATCCATTGTGCTCTCTCCAGCCCAAGAGACACATGATTTAAAGGCTGAAACCAGGTATGGTAAAATTTTTGGAAAATATTTATATTTTTTCTACAGTGTCAGAACGTATCCCATGGAACTGACATTTATCCAGGTAAATACATACCAAATTCCTGCTTTAACCCGAGACACTCTGATAATTGCTGTAATGTTCGACATCATTTTGCCTGTATGTAAGTCAAATATATTATTTTTCAGTGTTCAGTATATGGTTCATTAAGGTTCTTGTCCTTTGATATGTAAACTGAAATACTAAAATTTAGTCATTATTGCATATTGAGTTAGAAGAATTTTATGTATTGACAGGCATTCTGAAAGCTAGTTATTCTATCAGTCACACTGGAAATGTCTTTTACTTTGTGTGCTGTCAAGAAATAGTAGTAAGTAGTTGAAGAATTACTTCAAATGCTTTTACTGCTTCTGGCTGCATTAATTTTGAAATGCTTCATTTAGGTTAAAAAAAAGAGCAAACTTAAAGTATGGAGTATGGGCATTTTGTCTCACCAAAGTGGATCTATTATAATTTAGCATTCTCTCAAGAAGGTGTTATAGCTCGCTAGGCTGTACCATTTTTCCACTGAGCAGGACAAAATTTTACATCATTTGATTGATTCATAGCCATGATGAAAACGGTATAACCTAGACCCTAAATATGATAAGCTATCGCTAAGAAGAAAATGTAGCTTATATTTCACTTACAACAAAATTTTAAATACGCTAAAAAATCCTTATCTAGTAATTAAATGTAACTGAGCCTTAAAATATTATCCATAATGTGTTCACAGGGGTGGATTTATGTATTAGGGTCAAGAATGTGTAAATCCTGATTTGTTTTTCTTTAAGTAGACACCAAATAAATCAAACAGAATAGAATTCAGGAGATGGACTGAACCATACAGCAGCGGATAAATATGACAGCAAGTACCCTCAGCCCAAACTCATATCGAAGAAGCCTGGGGAATTTGAAGGCAAAGTGATATTTTATACTATCTTTCTGCTCCACAATTTGGCAGTTAACACTGAAGTAAATATAGTATAGATGATGCCAATTTACAATAACACATACAAGAAACTTACACAATGTTAAAATGAAACGTGAGTTCAACCAAGTTTTATTTTCATAAAGGAATACAAAAAGAACATCAGTACTTCCAAGAGGAGTTGTAGCTAGCATAACAAAAAACAATACTGGAGACACTGATTACTTTAAAAGGCCAAAGTAGAGATAAATATGTTTGAACTAATGAGGGGGTGAGATTAGAGCTAAATCTCCCAAGATTCAGGGGTAGAATAAGCATGCAGAAACAGCCAGGTGTGGGTGCAAGGAAAATGTGATGAAAAAAAACAGGCAGTGGTAGGAAAGATGTGCAGAGTATGGCTTGAATGTAATTGGAAGAAGAGATTCATGCAAGGTGGGTACAACTCAGCAGGTGGAATGTCTCTGGTGACTAGGAATAGATGTCTTTTGATTTTTTCTCTCAAAAGTGCATAGCCACTGGAAGATTTCATCTCAGAGCAGTACTGTTATCACATAAGAATTTATCTGCAAGTGGTGTACATAATGACTGGGAAGGAAGATGACTAATATCAAGATAAATCTTGATGATATCACAGGAGTTCACATTCAAAGGGGAAAATGTCGAAACCAAAGAGGTCTGGACGGAAGGGAGGGAAACGGACAGATGTGATAACAAGAAGATTGACAAGACATGTTGGCACTGGCTAGTGGAAAGTAAGGGAATACTACAATTTTAAGATACTAGAAGAATGGAGGGAAATGTGGTTTTGATATTAGGCAGCTGGAGTTCTGGAGGAAAAGCACCCTCATAGGAATGGATCTGTTTTCCATAGCATCCGGGGAAGCCACAGCTGAGAAAGAGGGTGAGATTTCTAAAGAAAACTACAAAGCAAAGGAGTGTGGAGTTGCTGGCTCTGATGTATCTAATGACTAGGCAAGAAGAAAAGGATGAATAAATAGTGAAAAGAAAAGGACAATGAAATTAGAGTAAAACTAATTTACTCTAATTATAGACAAAATATCACCTGAAGAGTGATCAGCATCATTGTTAGATTTTCTGAGAAAGAACAATAACATAGGTCAATGAACAGCCATCCAAAGACCTGTTTTGGAGATTCGCAGGAAGAATATATGTCAGCATCATTTTAGTGCATCAAAGTGTGGGTAAGAGAGAATGCTGGAAAACAACATCTGTTTGAGAAGCTCTCGGGTGAAGGAAAAAAGAAGAGAAATACCTGGAACAGAAAAGTCTGCTGGGAGAAATGCCATTGGTTTCATTATTTTTCTTAAGAAAATTAAAGCGATCACTCCATATGTTGTTAGAAGGAAGGCTTAACCTGAAAGTGCTTAAAATGACTGAGAAGGAAAAATGGAGTAACAGACCCTATGAAACAAAGCAAGTACCAAGTTTTGCCATAGGTTGCTGCTACACAGAGACACACTGCCCAATAAGTCGGTGGGAACACTGGACAGGGTGGGGAAATCGGACACAGGAACATGGTGGAAAGAGGGTGCATTAGGAGAGGGAATATGAGCTCGATGCCACTCCTCCCCTATATACTGTTCCTCTCATCTTTCACTTGGCTGTTCTTAAACTCTACCTTTATAATAAAGTGATAATCATAAGTAGAGGTCATACACAAGTTGGGTTTAGTCATTCTAGCACATTACTGAACTTGAGAAGGCTTTCATGAGAAGCTCAAGTTTGGAGCTGGGCTGAGAGAATATGAACAGTGTGTGGACGCCATAAGTGACTGGCACCTAAACTGTGGGGCTATCAGGAGGTACGAGCCTGTGGCCAGTGCGAGCTGAGCTCTCAGCAGAGTCAGAATTAATTCAATACTTGAGTACCACTTTAAGAGAATTGGAGAGGTGCATGTTTTTTTTGGGGGAAAAAACCACATAATATGCTTTTTGGTAATTTTATATTGAACTTTCTTAACACTCATAAGTAGTCAAAGGAAACTGGAAGATTTTACATAAAAACTGTCAACAGATTTTGCATTTTACGTCTCTATGTTAAATCATTTTCTAAAAGTATGCAAAAAAATGCCAAGTGATCAAGTGATGCAAAAAATGCCAAGTGATCAAGTGATGCAAAAAAATGTCAAGTGATCAAGTGATGCAAAAAATATTTTTAGAACTGTTCTTCCCTGGTCATTGTTAATAGAAAATGTGAAAGGATGAATGAGCCATAACACAGAATTAACCCAAATTTGATTCTACCAATTCTGATACTCCCTCTTAAATAGTCAGGACAAACTGAATTTACAAAATATGATTAGAGCAGTTTGCTTAAATTTGTAGTCTCTGATTAAGTACAGATGTTATGCAAAACAGACTGGGTCTGGAAATTGCCCACATGTGTAGCCCTATTACTTAGCATTATTTCTGCTTTGAAATAGAGAAAGCAAGAGTTTCATAGAGGGCCCAAGATAGCTATAGAATTAAGACTTAACCTAGGGAAAAATACAATAAACATTCCATACATGTACTAAACAACAGCACACTAAAAACTGCACAGTAACAGTTAAGCAGAAAGCCCATGATTTGTTTTTAAAAAGAAACAGTAAAATTAAACCAGATCCAATAAATGCTTTCAGCCTAACATATCTGCTCAAGATACCCGAAAAAGCAGCTCTGGGATCTGATTAGCAGAGGAGTAAAATTCCAATGCAAGTCAAACACAGTTATCTGAAAGTGATAAACAAGGGGCTGAAACAGTATCTCTCTGTTTTGTTTTGGGGGTCGAACCCAGTGTTGCTTTTGATACCATGTAGTGCTGGTGTCCTGTGGGGGATTAAACCCAATCTCTTGCATGCTAAGTAAGAGCTCAGCTCACTACTCTCTCAACTACTGGAAGAATTTCTTAGCGTTTGATCCAGTGCAAAGCACTAATGACTGAAAATGCCTAAAATATGGTTCTTACTCTTAAGCAATTAGCAGGCTACAAACTTCAAAAATCACGTAACGGGTTAAAAGATGACATACAGTTAAAAATACAGTCTCTGGATGGAGAGACAGTACAGTACTGTGCAGACAGTACAGTACCGAGACAGTTGGCCAGGTGTCTTGCACGTGCTTAGCCCAGGTTGCTGCTTGGCACTGTATATGGTCCTCAGCACACTTCTAGATGTGATCCCTAAGTACAAAGCCAAGAGTAAGCCTTGAGTATGAACTGAATATAGTTTTACTGCCAAGTGTGGCTCCAAAACCAAAGTCCAAATCAAACCAAACAAACAAACAGGAAAGCATACAGACACTGGGTTCTGGACTATCACTTCAATCACTTACTGCTGTATGGTCTGTAGCAAGGTAACTTGTCTCTGTGCCTCAGCTTCCCCATCTTTGTAGTGGGTATAATCAAAGACATGCAGAATAATGCATGGATTATGAAGCAGACAAATCTTAGCTACCAAGACAATGTTTTTGATGGCGTGAACCCATGTTGTGGTGGTAAAGGACTGCTTAGGGGCAAACTCATGTCTCTATGTTTCATTTTTTATCTTGAGCAAGGACAGTATTACCAAGAAGATTCTATGTATCAAGGTACTAGGGTCCAGGTTAAACGCCCCCAAATTGTATATAACTAGGAAATTTATTAAGAAGAAATGGACAACAATTATTTTATTTATTACGATTTTTTGGAGGGACTTGGGGCCAAATATATCAATGCTTTGAAGTGAACCCTAGTAGTGTTCAAGGGACCATAGGTAGTGCTTGGAATTAACCAAGTTGGTTGCAAGCCAGAGAAGCATCTTAACTGCTATAGTATATCTCCAGTCCACAAACTTAATGTTTTAATTAAAAAGTAACCAGGAGGGGCTGGAGAGATAGTACAGCAGGCAGCGCACTTGCCTTGCATGTGGCCAGCCCAAGTTTAAAGCCTGGCATCCCATAGGATGCCCTGAGCACCGCAAAAAGTGACTCCTGAGTGCAGAGCCATGAATAAGCCCTGAGCACAGCTAAGTGTGGACCCAAAACAAAAACAATAACAACAACAAAAGTATAAGTAGAGCACAGCATATTATTAAATATTAAAATAAAAACAAGTCATGATAGAGATAGTAGACCAAATTCCGTAAAAGTATCCTAGAGAGACCAATATCTTAAGAGCTAAGAATTAATCTAATTATAAAAATTATCTGCTGAGGGGCCGGAGCAATAGTCCAGTGGGTAGGGCGTTTGCCTTGCACGCAGTCGGCCCATGCCGGCCTGAGTTCGATCCCGGCATCCCATATGGTCCCCTGAGCACTACCAGGATTGATTCCTGAGTGCAGAGCCAGGAGAAACCCCTGAGTATTGCCGGGTGTGACCCCCCAAAAAAAGAAAAAAAAATTATCTGCTGAGGGAAGGATGACTTAGTGGTTGTGAGGTTGATATTCTTTTAGTTCTGAATCTACACAGTTTCAAATTTGGTGCTGCATGACTGTCAGATGACAGGCTGGCAGAGCAGTTAAGAAAGTTTACTGTCCTGATGTCAGGGCTCCAATTTGTCAAACCATTTCATTGTGGCTGTGTTTGCGAAAGCATCATCAATCTGGGCAAGGCCAAAGAGGACAATCATTTGGACCGGTCCCTGAATTCTGTATGCTGAGCAGTGCAGGACCTTGAAATTCCCTTTCATTCACATAGGTATCATTATGCTAAACACAAGCCTGCTTGAATCATTCACACATCACGAGAAGCAAATTATGGACAGATTAAATTAAGGGTGCCTCACATCCCCCAGTTAACAGCATGCCCATCATAAGAGTTCAAGGGCTTCAAAATTAGAATGTATATTCTGCTGATGTGAATGACTTTGGCATACCAGGGATATCTTCTGAGAAGTGTTTGTATGTATCTCTTCTTTTAACCATAAATTCATCCTCAAATATGCATGGTGAAAATATTAAGTTCCAATTATGCATACTCTCCTGTTATCCCTATCACCTTGCTTGAAATTTTAACAACTTTGTAAGCTTGAATATGCTTTGCATTGTAACTACACATAGGTCAATAAGAGACAAGTAATACCATTATTAAATACTGTACATCAATATGCACTAAAACATACACAAAGACTAAATTCAAACCACCTTCAATGTAGTAAGCTCACAGAGCATTGATAAAATTACTTGAAATTTCAACAACTTAAAAATAAGAGCCATCTGGAGAGGCAGAGTAGGGGACTGGGGGGAACTGGGGACATTGGTGGAAGTGGATACTGGTGAAGGCTTGGTGCAAACACTCTACCTCCAAAATTCAATCAATAAATCACTTTCTAACTTTATAATTTGTGATATTTCAACAATTAATTAAAATAAAACAAAAATGAGCAGTATTAGCAAAAGATTGGTGGAGCAGCTCTGTTAAAAGACTGCAGAGAGGGAACAGGGATTTCACAGGGCCGCTGGGTTCAGGCTCTCATGCTACATTACGTCCCCTAAGCACCTCCAGGAGGATCCCTGTGTAGAAAGTCAGGAATAAGCCCAGAGCAAAGCTTGTTTTTGTCCAATCCCTCAAATATTCTAAACTGTGATAATATCTAAATAAAAACAATTTTAATAAGTAATTAAAAACACATCATCCAGCAGGTAGGGTCTTTTGCCTTGCACGCGGCTGACTGGGTTTGATCCCTGGCATCCCAGATGGTGCCCCGAGTACTGCCAGGAGGAATTCCTGAGCAAAGGAGGCTCTTGAGCACCTTGAGCATAGAAAGTCAGGAATAACCCAGAGCAAAGCTTGTTTTTGTCCAATCCCTCAAATATTCTAAACTGTGATAATATCTAAATAAAAAATACTTTTAATAAGTAATTAAAAACACACCATCCAGGGGGTAGGGCGCCTGCCTTCCACATGGCCGGCCGACCCGGGTTTGATCCCTGGCATCCCAGATGGTGCCCGAGGAATTCCCTGAGCGAAGGAGGTTCTTGAGCATCTCTGGGTGTGACCCAAAAAGAAAAAAAAAAAAAACAAACAAAAAAACTCACATCATCAGGACCGAGGTGTACAATTTGAAACTGGGTTTGATATCTGGCCTTGGGTGATGCCGCCAGTACCACTGCCAGGAGCAAGTGATGAGCACTGTGCCAGGAGCAGTCCTGGAGAACTGCCAGGTATGGTCCCCCAAAAAACTGTCTTCTATATTTTTTTCTGATGAGAAATGCTTGATTTAAATGACTTGTGTCTATATTAACTTCTGCACCCCCTCCCCATTTCTCAAAAAGTGTGTAAAATCGACTTCCCATTTCACAAGAAGTGGAAGGTCCTTCACTATTTCTGTTGCTTCTTTAATGACAAACTCGGGAACGAATGGCTAAGCTCTGACTCTAATTCATCTCTTTGATCGTTAGCCTCTACCTCTTCAATACTTGGCCAGTACCTCTGGCCCTGGGGTTAATTCAGGGAAAATTTGCTTCAGTAATTAAACTTGTTGACTTCCCACTTTTCTCACATCAGAACTGAAATGTGAGCTTCCGATTTCCCACACTCTTGGCCATCTCCAAAGAAACTTCAGCTTCTCCTTTCCAATCCTGTACTGGATATGACCCCTTGAATTGCTCCCAATGTTTAAAATTCAACTATGTAAAACTATGTTGATTCACGCAACTAACCACACAAACTCATCATCTTCTTACTGTATTCACCATATTTCAAAGGGAAAATTAGGTACTTTTCAACTGATCAGAACTCAGTGCCATGAAACTATTGTTGATTTCCCCCTTCTTATCGTATATAAGCAGCAAGAATTACTGACTTTCTGAAATAACTTGAGTCATCTTTGCTTTTCAATGGCTTTGCAAATCCCTAAATGAAAGCTATGTTTGTCCATTTAGTACATCTTATCTACTGGATATATTCATCCACCTCTATCCCCACCAATCCACCTAAGTGTTTAGGGGCACAGTCTAATCCTAACAACTAAGATACAAACACCTCCATGAAACACTCCCTGCCTTACCTCAACCCTACATTCAATAACTACCAAGGTACTCCCTGGTGTCTATTTTTTTTAAATAAAATTTTTAGGTGGTTACAGTAATGACCAAGTTTATGGAATCAATGTACAAAGTTCAAAGATAAAACCCTGACTTCTCAAATTCACTTTAAAAACCCCAATGTTCTGGCTTGAAGCATTCGTACAATTCTCTATCACTTCTGTAAGAAATTTCTCTGTGCTTGTGTTTTTTCTACTGGAGGGTTTTTTTTTAATATTTAACTTTTATTTATTTATTTATTAACATTTTATTATACCACCGTGAGATATACAATTACAACGTTGTTCACGCTTGGGGGTTTCGGTCACAAAGTGTTCCAGCACCCGCCGCCTCCACCAGTGCCCCTCAACCACCACCCATGTCCCCAATTCCCTCCCCCTCCCACATCCTGCCTAAATGGCAGGTTCTTTATCTCCTCTCTCTCTCCCTCTCTCTCTCCTCCTTCTCCCACACATTGTGGGTTGCACTCACGTACACTTAGAAGCCATCATTTGCATTTTTTGTCTGTATTTAATGCTCAGTTCTATGTTGGTATCAGACCTGTAGACATTTATTCACACATGTTCCCTTCTCTATCTAACCAAGCCTCTGACTCCCACGCGCTATGTGTAATTTCCACTTTTGGTAAGATCACCTGGTATATTTATGTCATGCAAATAAATGCAGTCATTCTATGTCTCTCTCTTTCCTTCTGACTAATTTCACTCAACATGATTCTCTCCATGTCCATCCATTTATAGGAAAATTTCATAACATCATTTTTTTTCTGACAGCTGCATAGTATTCCATTGTGTAGATGTACCACAGTTTCTTTAACCAGTCATCAGTTCTCGGGCATACTGGTTGTTTCCAGGTTCTGGCTATTGTGAATAGTGCTGCTATGAAAATAAAAGTGCGGATTGTGTTTCCGCTGTGTGTTTTTGGCTTTCCAGGGTATATTTCCAGGAGCGGTATGGCTGGGTCAAAAGGGAGCTCAATTTCTAGTCTTTGGAGGAATGTCCATATTGTTTTCCAGAAAGGTTGTACAAGTCGACATTCCCACCAACAGTGTATGAGAGTCCCTTTTCCCCACATCCACGCCAGCACTTGTTGCTTTTAAACCCCCCACGGATAGCTAAAGCAATCCTTGGGAAGAAGAAGATGGGGAGGCATCACCTTTCCCAACCTCAAACTGTACTACAAAGCAGCAGTAATTAAAACAGCGTGGTACTGGAATAAAAACAGACCTGTGGACCTATGGAATAGAGTTGAGTATCCTGACACCCACCCTCAAAGACATGATCAGTTAATCTTTGATAAAGGTGCAAAGAGTCCAAACTGGAGTAAGGGAAAGCCTCTTTAACAAGTGGTGCTGGGAAAACTGGACAGCTACATGTAAAAAAATGAATTTGGACCTATGCCTAACACCTTGCACAAAAATCAGATCAAAATGGATTAAAGATTTCAATAGCAGACCTGATTCCATAAAGTACTTTGAAGAAAATATAGAAAATCCCTCCATGACATTGAAGCTAAAGACATCTTCAAAGGTGAAACACCATTAACAAAGCAACTAGAAGAAAATATAAATATATGGGACTACATGAAACTGAAGAGTTTCTGCACCTCGAAAAGAAACAGTGACCAAGATAGAAAGACAATCCACAGAATGGGAAAGAATATTCACCCAATACCCATCTGACAAGGGTTTAATATCCAGGATATATCAGACACTGGTACAGCTATATAAGAAAAAACAGCCAACCCCATTAGAAAATGGGGAGAAGAGATGAACAGAAACTTTGACAAGGAAGAAATCCGAATGGCCAAAGGCATATGAAAAAAATGTTCATCATCACTAATCATCAGAGAGATGCAACAATGAGATATCACCTCACACCACAGAGAATGGCCCATATCCAAAAGGGTAAAAGCAACAAGTCTACTGGAGGGTTTTGACTTACATCATTTTACTCATTTTACTTTCTCTCTGGCTCAGACAGAAATTTTAGTTATCTTTCAAATCAAGATACCACCCCATCAGGAAGGAGGGGTTTTCCTCTCAAATCTCTAAATATGACAGATATTTTATTACCATCATATATATTTTTCACATATACTTGGTGGTTTAGATGTTTTATTCTTGCATATATTTGCCCTAAAGTTCTTTTTCACCAACCTTCATTCTTCAGGTGTCTAAATTCTATCAACTCTTAAAACTACATGGCTACTTTACTGAGTAGCTACTTGAGTCAAGCCTGGGTGCCAGCACTTTGCATATCTCCTCCCTCACATACGTCATGGGACAATCTGGATGTCTTTCATAAATGTAGAAAGAGTTCCATGACATTAGGCATTTTAGCGTCAAAGAGATTGTACAGAGGTTAATGCTGTTGCTTTTCATGTAGCCAACCCTGCTTCAATTCCTGGCACCACATGGTACCCTGGGCACCAGAGGTAGTGACCCCTGAGCAAAGAGCTGGATGTTGTGTCTGAGCACGTCTGTGCATGGCCCCAGCTCCTTCCACCCACAAAAGCACTGAATAAGTTACAGTGCTTTGTTCTGGGTCATGTTATTATTAGTAAGAGAAGATATCTCTTTACAAGAGATATTTATCTATTGTCTGAATAATGGGTGAATTAATTTTTTTCAAAATCACAGTTCTTAAACATTTTCTATTTGCCACGCTCTATCTGCTGCTAAGCATTCTTTGATATTTTTTTCTCCTTAACCAACACAGACTTTAGGTAATTTATATAATTTTGTTTGTTGGTTTTGGGTCTCATCTAGCAGTGATCAGAACTTATTCCTAGCTCTGCGCTCAGGGGACGTCTCCTAGCAGGGCTCAAGTAACAACACATGGGATGTTAGTGATTGAATTTAGGTTGACTACGTGCACAGCAAATGCCCTACGTGCTGTACTACTGCCTGGCCCTAAGGTACTTTACATAATTTAAAGATATAAAAAACTGGAGGCTGTAAAACAGCTCAGAAATTAAAATGTGCTTGCTTGTAAGCAAGGGGCTGTTAGTCCAATCCCTGAAAAGGTCTAGCCTAGCATCATCCTGGCAGCTGCCCGCCCCAATATTTTATTTTTACACAAAATGGTAATGATTACTATAACAGGAAGAGTATCACACATTTTATTATAAGAGCCATAACTGATAACTTAAAATTTCTTGTTTGCAGGTGGTTTTAATAACTAAGCACTGGGAAATTTCAATGGAAGTCTGAAAAAAAAGAGAGAAGAAGAATAAGATAAACTTGGACAAACATGAAAGCATGAGAGATATCAATCAAAATGTCAAATATCCCCACACCGGCCCCACATATATGTTATTTAATGAAATAACTGGTAAGTAGTCTTTCTGGGTTTTTTGTTACAGTTCCATGTTGCATAAAACATTCTTGACTAATTCTTTAATTACTTTTAGTGCACACATTTTTATTTTTTTATTGGTTTATGCACCGTATTTGTCATGGAAAACTATTGGCATTATATTAAGATCAATGGCACTCCCCAAACTTATCGCCATATTAAATTGAGTAAACACAGATGGCTATACATGTTTCTGGAACTCACAGATAATTACATAATTTCAAATCTTGAGTTTCAAAGTAACTTCTCTAGAGGTTGAGTTAAAAAACTGAGGTTTTTATCTCAACTTCAAACCAAATTTATTAACCCATTGTGAAAATATTTTGTTCCTTTTCTGTATTAATTTTATCACTTAAAATTTCAATAAGCAGATAAGAGAGGAACCTATAGAAAACAATGGATACACCAATATGTCCGAATTGTGAAGGCAGGTGTGTCTGATACAAAGCACTTGCTGCAATAATACATGTAGGTGCTCAGTGGCTACTAAGAGCAATTTTATTTTTATATATGATTTTTAAATTAGTATTTTAAATTGTCGAGGGTACTAATGCCAACCTAGAACTGAGCATTAAATAGAGGCAAAAGGATACACATGACAACCTTTTTAATGTATGTTCTGTAATCCATAGTCTGGAAGGGAAGGAAAAGAGAAAGAGAGAGAAAGGGAAAGAAATAAAGAACCTGCCATGGAGGTGGGCTGGGGAAGTGGGGAGGGAGCGGGGACGTTGGTGGTGGGAGATGGGCACTGGTGGAGGGACCGGGTGCTGGAACACTGTATGACCAAAACCCAAATATGAACTTTTTAATTGTATATCTTTTTATTTGTATATCTCACGGTGGTATAATAAAATACTTAAAAAATAAAATAAAATAAAAGTAATGAAAGATTCAAAATAAAAAAAATTAGTATTTTATTATACCACCGTGAGATATACAATTACAAGGTTGTTCATGTTTGAGGGTTTCAGTCACATAGAGTTCCAGCACCCCTCCTTCCACCAGTGCTCATTTCCCATCACCAATGCCCCCAATTCCCTCCCCCTCCCATAGCCTGCCTCTATGGCAGGTACTTTATCTCTTTTCTCTCTTTCTCCCTCTCTCTCCCTTCCCTCTCTTACACATTGTAGATTGCAGTACATACACTTAGAGGCCATCACGTGCATTTTCCTGCTTGTATTCAATGCTAAGAGCAATTTTATAGAAAAAAACTGGTCTTCACCGAGCATGTGGAAATCAACTTTATGTTCTTGCACCAAACATACATCATGTTCTCTTTTTTTAAGCTCCTGATTTCCAGTGCATTTTAAAAAGGACTTTATTCCTCTATAAATTTTTATTTTTCGTAAGTTTTATTCTAGAACACTTTAACTTTGTAGATTGCTTCAAGTTAAGCCACCAGCTAGACAAACAGAAATTCATTGCAATTAATTTTCTTATAAAGTGTGAAAAATTAACCTACACATTCTACTTATTATGATATGAAAAAAAATCAGTCTAGTGACAACTGGCTGCTTTTCAAGCCTTGACAGTTGACACAATCCATGAAGTCACCGCTAACTGTGGAATTCCTTCTAAAAACTTCACACTTTGTGTATGCTCCAAAATAGTCTGTTGCTATTTCTGAAAGCTATCAAGACTGCTTTTTTCCCCTAATTGTAACAGTTCCTATCATTAATAGAATCCAAAAATTACTGAGAATAATTATTTTGTAATGAGTGAAGAAGAGAAAAATATGGGGCTAGAGATATTGTGGTAGGGTGTTTTCCTTGCACGTTATCAGTTCTAGTTCAATCCCTGGCATCCCATATGATCCGCCAAAGTTGGCCAGAATGAGACCTGAGCATTGCCAGGTGTGGCTTAAAAAAAAGTAGAGGAAGGAGAAAATGTATACTATAAAAGGGATGGTGGGCATGTAATCAGTGTCTTGACTTTTTTTTATTTATTTCCATTGCCGGCCTTCATGTGAGGTTATAAAGGCTGACCGAGTGATACTGTACATTTGGAAAATATTTAGACCACTGGATAGCCTTCAAGTGTTAGCTCATCTGATCCTCATGGAAGTTACAGCAGGAACTGTAACATTTCCACATTTGCATTCTGCAAATAAGCATCCTAAGGGATTTTGGAATAGTTGGGTGCCACAAAAGTACGGATCATGCATAAAACCAGTACAATTAGTATTGGAACCACTGTGGCAATCACCTGCCCAAGCACACAGCACCTCTACTCTGACCCAGACAGCACACGGCATGACTTGCCCAGATCACAAAGTGAGATTCTGGCCACACAGGACTAGGAATGCTCCCGTTCATCCAGAAAGCAATGGATATAAAGGTCGAAAATCTAACAGGGCTTCATTAAACTCAAACTCCGAAACTAACTGGGATTTTATACAGGGTATCCAATCCATTCTACTTGAGGTTCCTTACCTCTGAAGGGCACATATCAATATGTATCATAAGGAAATGTGGGGTTCACAGGGTGAAAAGGGTGTTTCATTCAGAATCACTGTTAGCACTCATGACTTTCTTCCCTTCTTCACAATTCATTTACATGATGGTACTTCATTTTCAAATTTCAAAAAATAAAAACACATCACTCCACAGTTGCTTAAAAAGTAGGTACTAAGTTTGCCTCTGAGTTTTATGGTCTATAAATTTCTTTTCGTTAATTGCTCAATTATATATATACATGCATGGATAACGTGTATTCATGTGCATATATATTTTTTCATTAAAATTCTGGATAAAACAGAAACATCACTATTTCTGATTATTAATTAAGACTTTAGAATCTAGATAGAACCTGGGACTGGAGCTACAATACTAAGCAGGTATGGCTCTGACTTGCAAGTGGCCAACCTCGGTTCGTTCCCAGCCACTTCATATGGTCTTCTGAGTACTGTTAGGAACAGTACTCAGAAGTTCTGTTCCTGGCTTTCCTGAGTGCAGAGCCAGGAATAACCTCTGAGCATTGGCACGTGGGTGACTCCAAAAGTTATCTGAGACTAAACCCACATCAGTCTGCTCTGATCGATACTTTGGTTCACTGAATCCTTTCAAAGTGCCTTGTGTTGTAATTTGAATACAAGTTAATCCTTTTCCTTATTAAGTATTTTTTCGCAGTGACCTTACTGACACTACTCAGCAATAAAAGCCAACACTCTCCCTGGTGTACTCACAAGCAAAGAACAGATACACGTAATCATTTACTGCATTCTATCACTGTGAGAGGAGGGCGTGTTCCCAGAGTTAACTACTCCACAGACAGAATCTTTCGAGAATTTTCAGTGAATGCTACACTGCATTTAGAAGCAATTTTACAAAGATGCTGCAAGAACTTGCCAACTAATTCGGATGCTCTATCCTCATCATTTAATGAGAGCGGAAAGCACAAGGATCCTTATCTCCATCTTGCAGGTGTGAGGGATGAGGTCAGACAACTTGCAAAGAGAGGATCTGAGTACACAGGAGAATTGAATTCAGGGAAACAACTCCTAGTTGTGGGCTACATTAATCATAAACTTTTCCATGAAAGTCCACCTTATTCTTCTAAAATATAAAGGTAGATTTTTCTGTGATTATTAGACAATGTTTTGATTCTGATCTTATTTTTTTTAATTAGAACAGGGATTCTGCTCACTAAAAATTTTATTTCGGTTTCAAAATCCTTAGCAATAAGCTTCAGTTTGTTTAAATTCCTCTTCAAATCCCTAAAATAGCTCCAATTTCACAAAGATTTAAGTTATATAAAATTAAATGAACAAAACAAAATATGATAGGTAAGTATGCACAATTTTACTAGATTTAAATGATATAAGGATATATTCACATGTTTACTCAACATGTAGAGAAAGCTACAACTTATTACTGAATTACTACACTGTGATCCAGTTGAAAATACACATGAAATACATATGAAAAGTGTTTGGGGGTGCAGGTAGGATAGTACAGGGGTTAAGTCACTTGTTTGTGGAACACCAACCAGAATTGGAATGCAAGGCATCGCATAAGGGCCCCCCGGGAATTGCCAAGGGTAATTCTAGAACACCCAAGTCAGGAATAGTCTCTGCATGATGCCAAATGTAGCCTTAACCACATCGCCACCTCCCCCAAACCATAAAACAAACTGTCATTTCAATGCTTTTTTTTTTTTTGTTTATTTGGGGATCATACTTGACAGTGCTTAAGGCTTTATTCCTGACTCTATGCTCAGGAAAAAGCCCTGGTGGGGGTAGGGGGACCACATCGAGTGCTGGGTATTGAAACCAAGTTGCCATGTGTAAGTCAAATATCTTATCAGCTACACTATCTCTCCAGCCCATAAGGTACAAAGTTTTATTTGATGTATAAGTGGTATTTAGGACAAAATTTTTGTGCCTATTCTCCTAGAGAATATTTTATAGCATCCATTCTGTGTTTATCATTCAAAACCTTACGAGCTGCACAGGTATTAACAGTTCCCAGCTTTATGTTACCATTCTAATGCTATTTTTCATGTACCCTGATTTTTGCTTGATTTTTAATCTTTCAATTATGTGATCTGAGTTACAGTCATAAAAATGATCTCCCAATGTTTTTGAAATGGGGAAGGCAACAAAACACAGTGATGAGTCATGCTGTCAGATCCAATGCCATGAGTGTGAGCTGGAATGATGCTCTTCATGAACTAGAGAATTTAATGATGGAAATCTGCTTCACCAGAATCAGTCCTCTCAAAAACGATGCCCAAAATGTGTTACTTTTGTTGGTAAAATGCATTATATGTGGCAAGTCTAGGACAGAAGAGAATCACAATAAATGACATGTTTGACCAATTACCTATAACTTAGCTCTTTCCTCTCAGCCAATCCCAATACACTAGTAGGTATGAAATGAGAACTAACAGCATTTTTCTCATGGATTTGTACATTGAATCACTAAGTTTTAGAGTTTCATGAAATTCTGGGATAACAGCTAACACACCTGCTTGCATGCAGCTGACCTAGGTTTGATCTCCATCAGCACACTATCCTCCGAGCCCTGCCAGGAGCATTCCTTGAGAGCACAGCAAGGAGTAATCCTGAGCACCTCTGGGTGTGGCCAAAAAACAGACAAGAAAATTTTTGAGAAATTTATGAATCAAAATTCTTAATAATATTGTAATATATATTTTGACAAATACTAAAATATGACCCCCTCCTTTTTTATTAATCAATGGCAACTTCCAAATTACTCCCCATTTTGTTTTACTTAGAGAAAATAAGATAATCTGATTTCAAAATAGCCAAAAATAGTAGAAAATGGGCAAGTTTTAATAAGCTGAAGATAAAGGGATATACATAACTCCTAAATGTATGTATTGCAAACCACAATGTTCAAAAGAAGGGAAAGAAGTAGAGAGAGGGAGAGAAAGAGAGGAAGAGAAGTAAAGTGCCTGTCATAGAGGCAGACTGGGGGTGTGGGAAGGGAAACTGCGGACACTGGTAGCGGGAAATGTGCACTTGTGGAGGGTTGGACACTGGAACATTGTTTGACTAAATCCTAATGATGAACAGCTTTGTAATTGTATGTCTCATGGTGAGACAATATAATTAAAAATGTTTTGTAATCTCAGTATCACCTTCAAACAAAACAACTTAAATTATCTCTGGTTGGAGAAGTGTTAGAATAATCTAAATTATTACAAGGAAGAATTGTAGAAAGAATCTTCTCAAGTATTCAAAACATTCTATATTGTCATTTGCATGATGATTCTATGAATGTATTAATCAGTGAACTGTATATAATGCTCTGTTCACATCACCATGGATGGCTAATATAATAAAAAAAAAAACAATTCTTACTATTGACAATGACCCAGAAGACTGAAAAAAGAATGAAGGAAAATTTTATTTCCAAGTACCAGTTTCTAATAAAAGTATGCATTGCTCATTGTAGCTCATTAAAAAGAAGTAGAAAACCAGAGTCAAATTAATTTCTAATATATTATCATGGCCACAAGTGATACATGTTCCCTCATTATTATACAGTTGACTGACATGTCATGGTGCGGACACAAGCTGAACACATGTGGCTGCTTCTGCCTGACAGTGAATTGAATCTGGCACATGTATACTTTAGCAGTGTACTCAGCTGTGCGATTTGATGTAAGTGGACATCTGTAGATAGGAATCTGAAAAGAACTAGCACCAAGTGACAACCTTTATAACAATGATCTATAAATAAGAAGAGTGATAAGCAGTAGCAGCCACAGCTAACCTCTGTGCTTTTACTACACCACAGGCATGCTGCCAAGAGTTTGCATTTACCACTTCAACAACTGCATTTACAGGAATTTCAAGCATAAGAACAGAGATGGTAGATGTATGTTGGGATTGGCCCCAAAAGAGAATTATTCTTGCCCCAAATGAGGATTAGTAACCTCATAAATGTCAAATCTGTCAAAATGTAGTAGACAATTCACTTATGTGGGACTCATAATTGCAAATTTTTAAAAGAATAAAAATTGTGGGGGCTGGAGCGATAGTACAGTGGGGAGGACATTTGCCTTGCATGCAACAGGACCCAGGTTCAATTCCCGGTATCCCATATGGTCCCCTGAGCATCACTAGGAGTAATTCCTGAGTGCAGAGACAAGAGTAACCCCTGAGCATTGCCAGTTGTGACCACCCTCCCCACTCAAATTTATTAAAATTGACTTAATAAATAAGATACCCTGGAGACACTATCTTAAAAAAAGAATGGCCCAAAATATTTCTGGAATTGTTTTTTTTTGTTTTTTGTTTCTTATTGGGTCACACCCATGACAGTGCTCAGGGGATTCTTCCAGCTTTTTGCATGGAGGAGACACTCCTGGCTGTGCTGAGGGGATCACCTGGCTCCAGGGACAGAACCGGGCCTCCTGTATGCAGATTATGCACTCATGCTACTGAGCTATCTCTAGTCCTCAGCACTGTCTCTTAAATTCTCATTTAAGAGTTCACAGTTGACAAATCATCAAAGTTACACTGACTAAGAAGGGTTGAGGTTTTTCAAATAAATCATGGGCTCAGTATGCAACAGATCTGATAGGACCTGAGAGATTAATGTACATTAAACCCTTTGCTTTCTGGTTAGAAAAACAAAGAATGGCATAACCTATGTCCTGTGGAGTCTACTTCCTTTATAGCTAGTCCCTCATTAACAAACCAATTCAGGGTAAGAGAAGAAACAGTACAGGACATAATCCCCTCACCTTGCACGTGGCTAAGCCCAGTTCAAATCCTCTGCACCACATTTAATGCCAGAGCACCAAGGGTAACCAAGGGAGCCAGGAATATCCAGAGTACCGCTGGGTGTGACCCCAAAACAAAATATAAAGAAGTCATGATATTAATAAATTTAGGAGATGAGTTCTTTACTCTGTGCTCTGCATTTTTGCACATACATTCTGTCCCCTGGAAAAAAGATGATCACAGCTATGATCTATTTGTTCTTAAGTGGTTTCATAATCAACAGAATCTACTCTTTCAATACAGATCTGCCAATAAAAATACGTATAAGTGATGCTCATTCATTGTTGGTGGGAGTGCCGACTGGTGCAGCCCTTTTGAAAAACAATATGGACAATCTCCAAAAAACTAGATACTGAGCTCCCATTCTACCCAGAAATTCTACCACTCCTGGGATTATACCCTAGAGACCCAAAAACACACAGCAGAAACACTATGCACTTCTATATTCATCACAGCTCTATTTACGATAGCCAGAATCTGAAAACAACCTAAATGCCCAAGAACAGAAGACTGGATAAGTAAAGTATGGTACATCTACACAATGGAATACTATGCAGCTGTCAGAAAGATGAAGTCATGAAATTTAACCACAAATGGATGGACATGAAGACTATCATGCTGAGTGAAATTAGTCAGAAGGAAAGGGACAGGTATAGAATGACTGCATTCATTAATGGAATATAAATGTATACCAGTGTTCTACTAATGGTGGGAAATGGTAATGCCAGACTAGAACTCAAAATTGAATATACACAAAGAGATTTACATGATAAACCCTAAATGTCTGTAGGGCAAGCCACAACGTGTAAGAGAAGAGAGAGGGGGTGGGGCAGTAAAAGTGCCTGCTATAGAGGCAGGCTGGGGGACTTGGGAGGGAATGTGGGGACATTGGTGTTGGGAATGGGGCGGGCACTGGTGGAGGGACGGGTGCTGGAACACTGTGTGACTGAGACACAATTATGAGCATCTTTGTAATTGTATATCTTATGGTGGTATAATAAAAATAAACAATTTAAAAAGGTGAGAAAACATTGCTGGCAATCTAGAATCTTCTCCACTACTCCAACCACATGAGAAATACAGTTTACCTAACCCAGGTAAATAATTCACAATGGTGATTTCTTGGCAATATTTGATGGTTAATAAATGTGAGTTTCCATGAAAGATAAGAGAAATAACTGCAATACATGGAAATTTTAGTCTTATAATATTAAGTATATACAGCACACAGAAGTAACTGCAGTTCTTAGCAAAAACGTGTGTTTTACAAGTATAGAAACTCACAAAACAATTTCAAACTCTCATTTTGCTAAGTGATGAGATTCATCGAGAACTATAAAATACTACAGCTAGTTGTGAAAGTGTTATGTTACTAAAATAATAGCTCCATATTGATTCATAGGAATAAATTAGAACACAGCCTATATTTGGGTCTAAAAGTTTAGAACTGTTCATGTCTGAAGATAACAGGTTAAAGGAAAAAGGAAGGGCTGGAGATACGTGCAGGGAGGGAGTATGCATTGTCCATAGCCGACCCAGGTTCAGTCCCTGGCACCCGTATGGTGCCCAAGCACCGCCAGGAGACATTAGTGAGTGAAGATACAGGAGTAATCCCTGAGAATCACTGGTTGTGGCCTCCCAACCAAGGCACCCCCAAAAAATGAAAAGAGGAGAATTTTAAAGTCATAATGGATAAGATGATGTATATATATAGATAAGCATAGAATGGAAATGGAGAATATGAAAATAGCTCTGGCAAATATTGAAACATTAACAAGTATTTTTTGTTGGATAAAACTGCAAGTTGATGCCTACATAGATTTATTCAGATAAGTATCTGATAAGCAAGTTTACATACATAAGTATCACTTTAGCAAGAAATATATTTTAAAGTTATTTTTGGCAATTATTTTAATAACCATCTCAAACTTTCTCTTTATTCTGGTTATATCTCCATTATGGACAGATAAGCAGGTTTTCCCTTACACCAATGTTTCTTATATCATCTCCCTTATACCGATATTTCTATTTGTTTCCACATTTTAAGGTTCCTATACCTTGAGCACTCAGGATTCTTTTTAATAAGCTGCTGGTTATTTTTAATAACCCAGGTTTAAAAAATAACCTTTTTCTCAGTTCAGCTACATCTAAAGAATCTCTAATTCCCTCCTTTACTCCTCACCCAGATGGATAGATTTCTCATTTGTCATTCTAGAACCTCAAGGAGAGGTTCTAGCTGCATGTGAGTCTTCCATCTCTTAGTCCCTTAGCCTTGGATGAGCTCTTCCTCCTTCTCCTGCCTTCTTAGTGCAAGTTTTCATCCAAAAACTGGGTCCCTGGCATCATGCTAATCACATTGAAGAACTGCATTAAGACAGAACCATCATTCAAAGGTCTTAAGAAAAGATAGAGATAATACAGGTAGTAGATGTGGAGCAACTGGAACTCACATCTGCTGCTTTTAGGAATGAAAAAGGTACAACTACTTTGAAAATGTGTAATTATTATTTTAAATTTTATTGAAACCCTGTAATTTATGAAATTGTTCACAGTACTGTTGTTTCAAGTATTAAGTATTCCAACATTATTCCCAACACCAATGTGCCCTTACTGCCCAAACTGGTAGTTGTAGCTAAACACATTAAGTACACACCCTGTAAAGGAGCACACACCTTGTTTTAATTCCCTTCACACCCTACCTGATTAGAATTAATTTAAACTTTACCACAGTTTAAATATCCCTGTTCCCCCTAATAAAGTGGAGCTATCCCTGAAGTGGTTCATGCAGGCTTCTTTGTAAATGCTCTGCTTGAACTTCTTTGTGGGTGCTCTACTCCCCTCATAATCTGACCTCACAGCGACATCAGCATCTCTCACCAGAGACCTCAAAAGCAGTTTCTTACAAACGCAAATCTACCTTTGACTCCCAATTTCTTCTCCTAGGTTTTGACCTAAGAAAAGTAAAAATACATGCTCACAGTTGTACGCTATTGTACATTATTGTACTCATAAAAGCCCCAAACTAGAAACAATGTAAAAAATACATCAAGAAATAAATGAGTAGTAGTTATAACCACACATAGTGGCACTACTTAGCAAGGAAAAAAAAACAAATAAAATATGCAGGAATTCCAAAAGTATTTATACTGATTAAGAAAAACAGAGTAAAACAAAAGAAGACTTAACATATAATTGCAGATATATAAGGGACAACTAATCAATGGTGGCAGATACAAGAAACGTGCTATTCTTGGGTTGGAAGGAGACAGTGAATTTAATGGGAAGACACAAGGCACCAATTTTTGGTTTGCTTTTCATTTGGGGCCACACCCCAGTGGTGGCCAATGGCTACTTCTGGCTCTGTGATAAGGGGGACCACTCCTAGCAGGCTTAGGGAATTGAACCTGGGTCAGCTGCAAGCAAGGCAAGAACCCTATCTTGCCCTGGCCCCAAGGCACCTATTTCAATATAGAACTGTTTCATTTTGATTTGCACAGTAGCAATCTGCATGTACTTGACTGCTAAGCCCCTAGAATTACAACCATAAATCTTTTATTACATGTAATACTCAAAGATAAAAATAAACAAAAAACCTCAATAATAATTCTTATCCTACCACCTGCCCCAATAGGTGTTGCAGGTGTGGCTGCAGTGCCTGGCTGCATCAGCAGGTGGAGACAGAAGACAGGCTTGTCTACACCCAGGGCTCTGCCCCTGTGGTCCCTGGATGGTTGATGGTCTGACATAGAAAAAGACTGGGCCATCTGAGATGAACTCAGAGCCACTGCAGAGCCTGGCAAGCTACCTGTGGTGTATTCGATATGCCCAAAAGAGTACAATAATGGACCTCATTCCCAACGAATGGAGATGTTACTAGTGCCCGCTCAAGCAACTCGATGAACAATGGGAAGACAAGTGATACAAGTGATACAATAATTCTTATACTAACATTACCCTTTCTGCAGTTTCTGCTTCCTTATCAGGGAGTTACAGTTCTTGATGTCCAAATACTAAAAAGGATAGTATACCAATTCCCCAATCCACTTCTCCCAGTTACATTGTTCATGTCTAATACATATCCAGACCTTCTTTTACTTTCTCCATTAGAGCATATACTGTAGCCATCAATCATTTCTTGAATATTTAAATAATAAATCTTATTCCTTCAGGATAAAATTCAGGAAAGTTTAACATAGAGTGAAAAATCATACCCCATAGGGGTTCAAGAACTTGTCTTACACATAATCAACCAGAGTTTAATCCCCGACACTGTATGCATGGTCCCCTGAGGACCGCCAGGTTCATCCAAGAGCACAGAATAAAGATTAAGCCCTGAGCACTGTTTGGTGTGGCCCCAATTCCCCATCCTCCAATGAACACAAATAAAAACCAATATTGCTTTTTTTAGTTTTGTGATACAACTGAATTGCTTAATTTTTCTTATTGCTTAATTTTATTGCTTAATTGCTTAATTTTAATTTCATTTGTAAAAATCACTGTATCACTGTCTTCCCATAGATCATCGATTTGCTCGAGCGGGCACCAGTAATATCTCAATACATCCTATCACATGAGAGATAGCCTGTGACAGGGCATCTGCCCGCTCCAGGAACATAAAGAGCCTCAAACCATTCCATCAAGTCATGGGAATGAGGTCTATAATTGTTACTGGTAAAATATTTCATCATTATATTGTTATATTCTGAATTACATAAAGAATTAAAAAGGATAATTATAAAGCACTGCATGTATGTACTTAGTTTTTTGTCCATTCCTGGTACAGATCAGGAGTGTTTCTAATTCGTACTTAGGGGTCACTCTTGGTGGTACATGAGAGACTATATAGGTAGTGCAGGGATTGAAATAGGTTTCTTACATGAAAGCACCTTGCCTTCTGTAAATCTCTCCAGCTCAGTGTTGCACTTGGTGTCACTGTGTTACTAAAACTTGCTCAAAACTCACCATTGGAAACTTGGACCTTAGGTCAGCCCAGAGCTCCTATTTAAACTAATTCAATAACCTCTGATACATTCTTCCTGATCTGGGGTGGCACACATGTTCAACCTGTACTCATTTTCATGATTGACAATGTACAATGAGACCTATTTTATCTATCTATCTATCTATCTATCTATCTATCTATCTATCTATCTATCTATCTATCTATCTATCTATCTATCTATCTATCTATCTATCTATCTATCTATCAATCATCTATCTATCTATCTATCTATCTATCTATCTATCTATCTATCTATCTATCTATCTATCTATCTATCTATCTATCTATCTATCTATCTATCTATCTATCTATCTATCTATCTATCTATCTATTTGCTTTTTTGGGTCACACCCAGCAATGCTCAGGATTTCTCCTGGCTCTGCACTCAAGAATCACTCCTGGCAGTGCTCAGGGGACCACATGAGATGCCGGGATTGAACCCGGGCCGGCACAGGCCGGCCGTGTGTATTTTAAAGCTCTAGTACAGACTTGATCTCATAAAGACAGACATGGCAAGATTTCTGAAAACCTATATGTGTTTCTAAGTAGCAGTCAATCTGAAAACTTGGCTGAAAATGCAGAAATGAAAACCCAAGCTATAAATTCATTTTTCAAAACTAACTACACTTCACCATGTCAGTAAATTACATGCCTTGAATTCATTAAGTGTATTGTTATATTTCTTGCATAATTTCTAATTTTATTGGTTATACCTCATATCTCTTTACTGGTTTGCCAACATTAACTCAACATTAAACCTTATGAAAAAGCTATGTTGAAAACTTAATATTTTATTCTTGAAATGTAATATACAAAACACATTGGGTAGATAGAAGATAATTTTAATTTCTTGACTTAAGGTCATTTGCTTTTCTAGTCATCTTTCTCACTTACATTCTCCTATCATATATTATAAAAGTTTAAAAGTTATTCCAAATACACAATTTAAACTCAGTTTTATTTTCCATTGGAAAATGAATGCTTCAAATACAAGAATCATTTCCATGTTTTCTCTTATTGAAAAGTGCTTACATAGAAAGGACAAAATGTAGAAATGGATACAGAATTGAAGACTATAGCACTTTTGCTGAAAGGTCATGAAATTTCAGTGTGAGGATTTTCATTTCAATTATTTGTACAATAGCTTCAATTGCTTTCTGTGTTGTCACTCTTGTAATTTGTGTTGCTCAAGAAATAAGGAAGAAAAGTCAAAATAAATAAGTTTTAAAAAATTTGCAAACAATAAGAATTTTTTTAAGTTTACAGACATAACTGTATTTCATAGATTTTATTAACTAGAAACTATCCTCCTGTTAGGCTCTATATTTGAGTAATAGAACTGTATTATACTCGGCAAAATAAAGCATTCCTCAGCATAAACCCTGAAGACAAGGACTTATACAATGAAAATCAGATACTGAATTAATAACTGCACTGCCATTACTGATTCTAAAAAAAAATACACCCTTTAGCGAATTCAATGGGATGAATTTATGGTATCTACAATTTTTATGAAACATGAATAAAATTTGCTAAAACTCAAGATTGTCAGTTTTAAATATAAATTCATTAATTTTCACTGTTTTATACACAACATCATGTCCTAAAATATTAGCCTGTTAGTCTTTCTTTAGAAACTCTCCATTTGCATAGGAAGACTCTATTTCCCCACCCCATTTACAACTGCTGGCCTTGCCCACAGAATTTGTCACCATTAGGATATGTTGGCAGCTGAGCGACATGAGTAAAGACTTAAAATATGTTAGCACTGTTGGGCTGGTCCTCTTGTGCTCTAGCCACTATCATAAGAAGTAAACACTCTAGGCTTAAAACAAAATGAAAGTTTCCCCAAAATTGGTCAGACAAGATGGAAGAGAAGTGAGTGTTCTAGGATGGCACATGAAAGAGCATTATAGTGGCAGCTAGCGCTATGCAATTTTGGCTCAAAAAATATAAGCAGGCATCATGGGACTGAACTACTGGGAAGGCCATGGTTGGCCAGTATGTATATGCTCTGTTTTGTTTGTTTCTATTCCTTTACTTCCGACTCAAGTAAGGAGGTATAGCTTTTCACATGACCATGAGAAGAAAGCCACAGGAAGGAAGAGCAAAACAGAAAGAGAGAAGAAACCTAAGGTCAACCTGAGCATCTGCACTCATCTTGCATGTCTAAGACCCGCACCCTTCTTTTTATACTAGAAAATAATTGCATGCTCTGCTCTCTGGTAAGGCTTAGTATTATTCGCAGCCAAAAGTACCACTAACCAATATTTGGAATATTTATGAATATATTTTAATGAGAATATAAATATGTATATAAATATATAAATATGAATATATATCCTTCCATATAAACATGAATATAAAATATTTTGTGTATATGAAATATTTATATTGCTTAAAAATGATTCATAATACTACCCAGAAATACTACTTGCCTCAAATATTATGTATCCTGTTGGTACATTTTAGGTAGCTAATTTTTAAGTTAAATTATATCTTTCCTTTACAGACTGAATTTGCATTTCTAGAAGTAGAGATATAAATAATACTGATATCAGAAAAATTTGAAACAACACTTTGACAGAATTCATTTTATTTTATAATTTACAGTTTGAAATTCTTTCTCTAGTTCTAATACATTTTTCAAGCCTCAATTAGAAATAGCCTCAACACCTGCTGGCACTCTCACCATATACCAGCTTCACATGGTTTAGGACTTAAATTTTAGGGTAAAATTGTAAAATAGGATATATTTAGTTTTAACTGGGTGTTGCTTAAGAAATGTGACTGGGAAACAGATGGGAAAATTATGGTAAAACCTCAATTTAATAACATCTAGTCATACCCAAGCTCTCCTGTTCTACCTATATCAATTGTTTTTGGCATACCATCAGGTTTTTCATCAAAACATAACATTTATTTTTTTCCCTCTTCATTTGATCTATGTGAGGCAATGCATTCAACAATATTCAAGTGCATGGAAACATGCTATAAAAAGAAAAATATAGTATAAAAGCCATAATTCATGAAGAGTAATGAGAAGAGAAATGTCTAGAGCATTGATTGAAATTAAAAGAGCTTAGATTCTGGAGAATTGAGTTAATTTTAAACATATTACAGTATGGTTTCTATCACGTGTACCCTCTCTTGACTGTATTAATAAATGAAAGAGTGATGAATAGTTCTGGGAACTTGTAGAGAAACTTATTAATATTTCAACATCATCACTGAGTATCTATGTCAACACACATCAAAAATGCATGAGAAATGACTACCTATGCACACTACTTATACCCATTAAGAATATATATGAGAAATATGAATGTGTATGTAAATTTGCAATGTAATTAGAAGCAGAACATACATACAGTAAGAAAAAAAACTATAAGAAACTCTCACAAGAAAAAGTATTTCAATCAACTGAAACCAAAGAAGTACTTGCAATCCAGTTGGATATGTGTGTCTATAAAACAGACCTTCTTATTCTGTTCTCTTGTGATTAGCTTATAGATTATAGACGATTTCAGGGATTTAGTTTAACACTTCAGCAGCTGTATAATAGCCACCACTGACCAGCAAATCTCCAGTGCCACCCACTACCTCCCATTGTTTCTGCTTTACTCATGTACCTTCTATAATTTCTTGAGTCAAGAAGTTAGTTCTGTTCTCCAGTTCACTTACTTTAGTTAGTCGTATTCTATATAGCATCACTTTGTATCACTTGTATCACTTGTCTTCCCATTGTTCATCGATTTGCTAGAGTGGGCACCAGTAACATCTCCATTCATTGAGAATGAGGTCCATTATTGTTACTAATTTTGGCATATCGAATGCACCATGGGTAGCTTGCCAGGCTCTGCTGTGACTCTGGGTTCATCCCAGGAGGCCCAATCTTTACTATGAAAGACTATCAACCATCCAGGGCCCACGGGAAGAGCCCTGGGTACAGAAAAGCCTGTCTCCTGTCTGCCACCTGCTGATGCAATCGGGCACTGCAGTCACACCTGCAAAATCTCGAGGGGCAGGGAATATTTGATATTAAAAATTCTTTTACAAATGATTAACTCTAATTTTTTAAACAACACTTAAAAGTTCCCAAAGAAATTTTAGGAAATGGCATATTTAAATTCTATTCCTGGCATGTTTTTTGAATCCCTTAACAATTAAACTTAAGAAAAAAAAGGTTTGATTTTAAAAATAAGTTTAATTCATCTAATTTTAAACCAATCACCAAAAAAGTAATAACTTCACCAATCAGAATGAGTTCTGGCAGTTTATAATAAATTAAGACTCAGTTAAGGCAAACTTAAAAGTGGTTAGGAAGGCTTAAAATGGGGCATGTATAAGGGAACAGAAGGTAACAAGCGTTGATGGCCCCAGGTCCTTGATCACTGTACAGAAAAGTCCAAGTAACAGGTTAATGGCAAGTGGGGTGGGGGAGGGATGGTGACTGGTGAGCAGGACTGGTGTTTTGGAGGTAACACAACAGCAAGAGCCTTGAACACTGCAATAGCTAAATTATTGTTTTAAATGAGTTGACTAAGGAGGAAGATTGAGGATGGGAAGGGACCTTGGGAAACTGCACGAGGGAAGCTGATACTGGTGGTGGAGCTGAAACCTTTTAAGCCTGAAACTCTATTATTAAATGGACTTTAAATCATAATGCCCAAATGATAGTTTTTAAGATGTGGTTTGTTTTTCTCTGTGGCAAGTCCCAAGACAACTTCACTTCTGCTGGAGATGGTCAAGCAAGATCACATTGTTTAGTATTGAGCAGAAATTCCCAAAAGCATCTGGCAGACTACCCCAAATCTGAGGAAACACCCCTTGGGGATCCACTTTCTTTAGGTTATTGAGGAAAATTCCCTGAAACTGCACCAGAGGCTTTATCTGCCCACAGCCCCCATCATTCCAGCCATAACCCCTACCTCACCCCTGCATCATGTATCAGCCAGTATCATACACTTATCACCGAGGCCAAAGTGCCCACCTTAGTGATGAAAGATGTAAATCACTTTAAAACAGCAACATCTATGCATTTGCTTTCATATGTGAATGTTCTTCAAGAAAAAAATAGTTCAGCCTGGATTTTTTATTTTTGCT
Source organism: Cryptotis parvus (assembly GCA_021461705.1). NCBI lineage: Eukaryota > Metazoa > Chordata > Mammalia > Eulipotyphla > Soricidae > Cryptotis > Cryptotis parvus. The sequence goes on from JAJIBD010023929.1 coordinate 229,802, forward strand.
TTGGTTAGACAATCATCAGATGAAGAGAATTTGTATCCCAGTACAGAATCAGTCCTGTCTCTCTAAGGATGTGATGCTGAAATAATGAAGTAGCGTCTATGAACCCCTTCTATGGAATCTATTCTTTATCATTAAAGTTTATTATTGTTCCCTGCCCCTCGAGGTGTTGCAGGTGTGGCTGCAGTGCCTAGCTGTGTTGGCATGCAGCAGACAGGAGACAGGCTTGCCTACATCCAGGGCTCTGCCCCATGGGCCCTGGATGGTTTATGGTCTGACACAGAAAAAGACTGGGCCCCCTAGGATGAACCCCGAGCCATGGCAGAGCCTGGCAAGCTACCCATGGCATATTCGATATGCCAAAAACAGTAACAATAATGGACCTCATTCCCAACGAATGGAGACATTACTGCTCAAGCAAATTGATGAAAAATGGGAAGACAAGTGACAATTAATGTTCTTTTGTTGGTCGATGAGTTCATTCATCTACTTGTTCTAGAATATTCCTATGTCAGGGTCTTTGGACTTGCTATTTATTGCCTTAAATGAAATATCCTTCCTTTAGCTATCCTTCATACATCTTTAAGCAGGTGTAATGCACAACTTCCTAATAACTCTTTCCCGAATACCTTTAATGAACTAACAAACTTTGTCTACTACCCATACCTTTGCCTACCACCTCTATCCTCCCTTCCTTCCTTAGGAAGCACCCTGCTCAGAAATGACAGTTTATTGCCCCCCCCTGCCACCCTTCTCCTGTGATTATAAGTATCAGGAGATCAATTTTTGTAGATCATTTTCTATGCTGTCCTCTAGTTTAAAAATAGTCCCAGGTCAAGCACAGAACTAGCCCTGGAGAAACAAGTTAAGACACATTATGAGTCCTTGTGTGGAGCTCAGTATATTGAAGAGACAAATATGTATTTAACCTGTACAACCATATCCAGGGTGAGATATGGCTATAAAGATGGCTATAAACAGGGCCGGAGTGATAGCCCAGCGGGTAGGGCGTTTGCTTTGCAGCGGCCGGCCTGTGCCGGCCGGGTTCAATCCCTGGCGTCCCATATGGTCCCGCTACCGCCAGGAGTAATTTCTGAGTGCAGAGCCAGGAGTAACCCCTGAGCATTGCCGGGTGTGACCCAAAAAGCAAAGAAAAAAAAGATGGCTATAAACATGTTTATATGTATGATGAACATGTATATGAACATATGCATTATAAACATGTTCATATGTATGTGTATATATAAATATATACGATATATATGTCACATAGTTAATCATGTTATTCCTGCTTAACATCTGTTGCAGGCTCCCGAGTGTCTGAGAATAAATGCATTCTTTCTGATCAGCCCCTAACTGCTCTCCAAGCAGCGTCATTTCTCATCTCGCCTCCTCACTCATTCATGCACTGGTCACGGTGAACTTTTGCACTCGGATGACATGCCACTGCTCTTATCCATTCCAGGCTGAGCCACGTGCCCCTTCTGCTCTCTCAGTTCAGCCCTCTTGCTTTTATCCCATTGTGCTTTATTTAATTCAACTCATATATTTGATTCTGAGCTCTGTGGTCAATACTATGAATCATTTATCCTGCATCCCCGGCAAGCAAAACAGGCTTGGATAAATGACTTAATTATTCACCAAATGAAAACATGACTTAATTTGGCAATTCATAAAAACAATTCAAATATCACATTATTGGCTAAACTAGATTATGCTTTTCTTAAATTAAAAAGGGCCTAACGGTGACTACAGAAGCAGAGAGAAGGAACTGTACATGAGTGTACAGTGTCCACTAGGCTATTAAGTCCCCAGGGACTGTGTTTTCCAGCAATGACTTTTCTATTTTGTTTTCTTTTCAAAGACTGCCTGGTGAAGGCTCAGCACAAAACTACAGACTTTATCTGTATCCATTCACGGCCACTCAGTAGCTTTTTCTGACTTTCTGCAAAGAAGAACTAAGAGAGTGAATACCTCCCAGATTATCTAGAAGAAATTGTCTATCCACCATGAGTCTCTGAGAGCCAGATTTTCACCTATAGCTGCTTCTTTGTATTTTTTTTTTTTTGGGGGTTTGGTAATATATGACACAGAAACTTGAAGGTGCTCCAAACATGGCTTATTAAATAAAGCAGTATTTCTTTTAATAAAGAAAACCTAAAAGCTAAACAATTGTGACATGCTTAATTCTCTGGCTTTCTCACTAGGCACAACAAACGCAGTTGATTGATTCTCAACAGGTAAGAGCAAAGATGTGACATGAATATTTTCAGGGCTTCCAACAAATGATGTAAAACAAGATGGCAGTTTTATTTCAACCCTTGGAGGTCCTTTCTCTTTTACAGATTAACAGAAAGATTCTAAAAGGAATGCTCCACTAGAGGTTTTGGCCAGACAGCACTGACGCTTCCACTGACATACATCTGAAAGCATGTTTTCTCCAGGTATACATTTTTTTATTTGGGTCACACCTGGCAATGCTCAGGGGTTACTCCTGGCTCTTCACTCAGAAATTACTCCTGGCGGTGCTCAGGGGACCATATGGGATGCCGGGGATCGAATCCAAGTTAGCTGCGTGCAAGGCAAACGCCCCTATCCGCTGTGCTATGGCTCCAACCCCTCCAGGTATACATTTCTTAAATAAGTGACAGTGAATTTTATTACTGCATTTTACTTCTTCACATTTACATATTTATTTGTTATTGCTATGCAATATGAGAACACATACTATTTTGTGTATATATTTGCTTTGTAAAGTCAAATATGTATATATGTAAATATATGTGTGTATGTATACATACATATATATTCACACATATATAAAATATTTTAGGAACACCTGGGTTTGATTTTAGTTTTTTGTGGGGGCGGTGTGAGTGGTGTTCGGTGCGTACTCAGAGAGCCATAGGAAGTGCTGAGAATAGAACCAAGGCTAGTCACATGCCAAGCAAGTACCTTCATCTTTGTATTATCTCTCTAGTATTTAAAATCAAGTTATTCAGCATAATAAATTAGTATATTAGTGTAAACATAATAAGCATATTAGCATAAACATCTTATACTTGAAAACTATCTGGGGTATTACATACATATATTTGAGCTATAGGAAACTATGAATTTCTATAGACTGTGCCACAACATAAGCTCTTGGTAACAATTTTTTTTTTCTCTTTCTTCCTCATCTCTGTTAATGTTCTATAATTAAAAAAAAGTTATGGCAGGCTGGAGATATAGATGTGCAAGGGCGTTTGCCTTGCACATACCTAACCCTGGTTCAATATCTGTCATCTCATATGGTCCCTGACCACTGACAGGAGTGATCGCCAAGCTCAGAAGCAGAAATATTTCCTGACCACTGCCAGGTGGGGTCCCAAGACCAATATATATATATATCCAATTACATAAGGAAATTAAGAGAAGTATTTAAGAATATTACAATGAGAAAAATGAAATACTGATTCCCCCAAATTTTCACTCTTCTTTGATTATTAAACACAAGTTTCTAAATTAAGAACCAAGATACTAGTAACCAAATTTGAGGAAAGCAAAATAACCTCTAACTTGCCACAATGTTTACTGTTTCGAAGAACACTTAAGTGGAAACACCCTAAAGATAAGCCTCTGCATGTCCAGAAATTCACAACTTATTTTTATTTGAGGGATGCTTCATAGACACTATGCAACAAAGGCAGGGAAAGATAATAACATGTTTGAACTAAGTACAAATGACAATAAACTATTTAAAAGCAGCCTTTCCATAAGTACAAGAATCAGGAATGCTAGTCAAAGCAAAAATTTACTAGTACCTCTCATTTTTTATTCCCTTGATTCTCCTCAGATAATTATAGTAAGATCAGAAAGGCTTGCTGTATACTGAGATATAAGGGCGTCCGAGAGGCTATGGATTTGCCAGTTCAGAAAGGGCTGGCACAGAAAATCAGGCCTATCTTCACATCCTCCACTCTGCCCTTTCTCATGCCAGCCCCAATCAAAGCATTATCTAGGTCCTTTATTCTTTAGCTGGCTTCTGGGTTCATAGAAAATTCTCTAGGGAGGACTCTCAGAAACTGTTACTCATTCACACTTTAATTTGAAGAAAGTTGATTTTCCACTCTCATTAACAAATAGGAATTATGAATGGTTGGCATTAGAGAGAATGCAGAAAAGGGGTAGAGAAATGAGAGGCCCTGGGTAACAGAACCAAACTTTACCTATTTAAAAATATTATTGTTCTGCCTAGGGTTAGATTTGATTATAATAATTTGCTCTAATCATGTGCCTGTACCTCTTTTTCTAAACACTTATTTCATAATTATGTTTGTCAAGTTGTTAAGAGTAATGACCCTATTTTACCATAGGGGAAATAGACCAAAACAAAACAGATGTTCCATGAATTGCTGGAATTCGGCTCTGTCGAGTCACTGAGCACATGGACCAGCCTAACGACAGGAGAGGGACGAAGAGGGGGAGGCTAGGCCTTGCTGTGCAGTTCTTCCAATTCACCCGCACTCACTGATGCGGGCAGATCACATCAGAGAATCAAGGGAATTGATAAAAATAGTTGCAGCAATCACTCCAGACACTGTTCGGTAGCCTGACTATAGAAAACATTATAAACTGTGGTGACCTCAGGTTGCTTCTCCAGTTGCTGCTGTCCAGGTAGTGGTACTGAGGGACAGGGTGGAGGCTAATCCCAGCTTTGTACTCGGCATCGCTCCTAGCAGTGTTCAGGACACCATGTCATACCAGGCATTTATGGAAAGCAAGGGCCTAAGGAACTGAACTCTCTCTTTCTAGACCCACCCTTCCTTCCTCCCTTCCTTCCTGCCTGCCTGCCTGCCTGCCTGCCTGCCTGCCTTCCTTCCTTCGTTCCTTCCTTCCTTCCACCCTTCCACCCTTCCTTCCTTCCTTCCTTCCTTCCTTCCTTCCTTCCTTCCTTCCTTCCTTCCTTCCTTCCTTCCTTCCTTCCTTCCTTCCTTCCTTCCTTCCTTCCTTCCTTCCTTCCTTCCTTCCTTCCTTCCTTCCTTCCTTCCTTCCTTCCTTCCTTCCTTCCTTCCTTCCTTCCTTCCTTCCTTCCTCCCTCCTTCCCTCCCTCCCTCTTTTTTCCTTTTCTTTTTCTCCTCTCTCTTTCCTTCCCTTCATTCCTTCCCACTTACATCCTCCTTGCCCCATTTTCCCCACTTCCCAGTTATTAGGGCCATGCCTCAGAATGCTCAGGGGCCCATATGTGGTAGCAGGCATTTGAACTGGGGCCTCAGCTGATGTGACCCACATATTTGGCAAAATTCTTAATCTCTGTATTATCTCTCTGGCCCTGTTCTCTCCATACTTTAAGAGAAAAATATCTGACTATATGGAAGGTATGTATATGGCAGAGGTGGGTGGGTGTGTATATTTGGCTAACAACTCTAAGCATCAGATGAAAACCTTTAAGTCTAGGAATTAATAAAAGATCATTTAAAAAAAATAATGCATCATACCAGAATAACAGAAGTTTCTGGGGAAAACCCTGGGAAAACCCTGGCGGGTTCTAGCCCAGCAGAGCCTTGCAACAAGCCAGACAACCCCCCACTCCATTAGGGCCTCCATTTTCCACATCTGGGCTTCCCTCTCGTCAGAACTCCACCCAGCAGACCAGTCTATCACAGGCCGGCTCATCGAGATCTACCCTGCTGCAGTCTTTTTTAAATCCGGCTCAGGTATGCTGATCCAGAGACTCACAGACATGGGGCAGAGCTGCTACTGGCTCTCCCTGTGCCCAGCCACTCATGAGGTGTCCGAGAGGGATGGTGGGTTCAAGTCCTGCCTCACCACCCCAGCAGAGCCTTGCAACAAGCCAGACGACCCCCCACTCCATGAGGACCTCCATTTTCCACATCTGGGCTTCCCTCTCATCAAAAATCAACCCAGCAGACCAGCCTATCACAGCCTGGGTGTGCAGCCACAAGTGGTCGCGCAGTTCATCAATAAATGCTGGATTTATTGATGACTACAAGAGTATGCTACTTGCACGGCAGAGCCTGGCAAGCTACCTGTGTCGTATTTGATATGCCAAATACCAGTAACAATTATAGACCTCATTCCCATGACCTGATGGAATGGTTTAAGGCGCTTTATGTTCCTGGAGCAAGCAGGTGCCCTTGGGCTCTACTATCATGAGAGTTGACATATGGAGATGTTACTGGTGCCCTCTCGAGCCAATCGATGATGAACGGGAAGACAGTGACCTTGATCTGGGGGAAGACATTTAGTACCATGTTAAGGCTTATGCTATGTAAATACATTGTTAATAAGTTATCAAATTAAAAATTCAAACCGTAATGGTTAAGCTTATGGCAAGACTATGAATCCAATTAAGTCTAGCTGAAATATTTGCTCCATGGATTTGAATCTTGGTTGGGGCGGATGACTAAGATAAGACAGTTCATGTAGCGGTAGTGCTGACTAGGGTCAGCAGTGACACCCTGTGCAGACAAGCTTTGTCCCAGTGAGAAAAGAGTCAGCGTGTGGATGTGGGAAGACCCTGTATCACCCCTTTAGCTGTAGGAACACCAATCCACAGAAGAAGTGTGCTGGAAAGGCCCCAAGTTCTCCAATCTTCTAGGAAAGTGACAGCCCCAACTCCTTCATCAACCAGCCCCCTAGGGCCCCCAAACAACTGCTAGATCTGCCTTTCCTGAAGGTCATCCCGCAACTGCAGACCAAGGACTCCCCACTCCCTGAGAGAGTTCCATGATAGACCCGAGTTGCCATCAAAGAATGAAAAAGGGCTGAACTTTCCAGGGAAAATATATCAGAAAAACACCCCTAAGTTTATTCACCCCATCGTTATAGAATGAAAGCTACCCTATAGAGCCACGCGGAATCCACTTGCCAGCTCCCTCTTTGCTCTGCAGTGTAGCTTCCATTTCCTTTGCAATAGACCCACGTTGTGTTCAAAGATGACTGTAGTGTTTTTCAAATCACATTGTGATTCACGCCCCCACCCCACACCTATACACACACACACAGGTAGCCACACACACACACACACACAACACAATGCCAATTTTCCTTCATATTCTCTCCTTTCTTGAAACCTTACTAGTGGCCAATGAAACAACAGTCAAGCCTTTGAATACTTCCCTAGACCAAGGCTCCCTCTGTCTTTACTAGAAAGACAAATATGCAGTTTTCCCAGGATTTTTTTTTAATGTGCTGCCTCTATTGGGTACAAAGCTTTGATTTCAGTAACTCTGCCTGAAAACATCCTTTCAATTCAACTTTTTTAGGCAAAGCGAATGAGTTCAGTAAACAGATCAACAGAAGTCTTCTGAAAGCCTTTCCACTTTTACATGATCAATCAAGCTGTCACTTCACCTTTTTATTAGCAATGCATTATTTTATTGATCTTGTTACATTGGGTATTGGGGGGAGGGCTGCTTTTCACTTAACAGAAGGCAACAGGCATCAAAGCAAATAAAATAAAAACGGAAATTAACCATGACACAGTAATAGGCACTTAGAATCAAGGTCAAGGTAAGAGCAGAAAGATAAATTTAATATTTAACATTCAATGTTTAAATGTTTAAATAAATTTAAAAGATTTAAACATTAAACATTTAAACATTACTGTTTAAATGTTTAAATAAATTTAAACAGTTAATGTTTAAATTTAAACATTAAACATTATTTAAAAAATAGAAAATTTTTAGAAATTTTAGATTTTAGAAATCATCAGGAAGCATTATAATTGAAGCCAAATAAAATATGTCCTTCAAATAGTAAAGGATGTGTTGAAAGTCACTGCTGTTCAAGAGGTCTCTCTTAAACATTTGTTTCGCTCACCCAACATATTTCAGCACTTCCCAGTGTTGAAACACACACACACACACACACACACACACACTGTCTTGAATGATGGTTAATTAACTATTGATGGGTCCTGGCGTTCTAGGGCTTCCCAGGTGACAGCTCAGTATTCTTTACTAATCGTTTAATGAAAACACTTCCATGAATAATGAATCTGGCATTTCCCTAGACACCCATGCAACCTTTGTAAGAGTAATAAAGGCAGCCATACGTACAGTTATACAAAGTGTGGTGCCTTGACAATGTTTATACAAAATAAGTCATAGAGGTTACACAGAAAATAAAGCTCTAGTTTCTGAGGTTGGTCTTAAAAGTTTTACACTAAAACATGTTTTATTAATAGCCTATAATTGTTAAAGCAGAAAACATGCTTATGTTTAGAAATTTAATATCATTAGTAGCTACTGAAGTCCCAAATGGAAGAAACATAATTTTAGTGCTAGTAATCACAGTTTCAAAATTTAAATTGTGAATTAAATGAAACATGCCTATATAAGCATATGTATAAACAGTCTATGCATTACAATTTACAGAGAAAAGCATGATCAAAATGTCTATGAGACTGATCAGTCATACAAACTGTGGTTGCTGTGCTGAGCACCGAGCACTGACAGAACGACATGGAAGCATTTGACACAAGATTTACAGCAGCCCCTCTGAGTCAGTGTTCAACGGAACGTTTGCTTTGGAGAAACTAAGTTACTACCACCAGTTATTTGAACAAATAAGAGAAAAAGTTGCTTTCTTCTAAGTGTTCATGTGTAAAAATACACCAATAATAAGACATTAATCAAAGTCTTAGAAAAAGACTTGTTTTTATAAGTTGGAAGCTTTAAAATTGGCATTGTACTATTTAGTATAAAGTTTAGGACAAGTTGTTTGTTTAATTGCCTAATCCTAGCTGTCTTCACTTATACAATAAGAATACCAAGATGATGGCAGCATTTGTTCTCCTCAGTTACTTACATTACATCACAATTATTACTACAACCATGAAGAGAATGCTAATTCCACCATTACCTTTGTGTAATGGAGGCATTTGTGTGAACAAACTCTGACTTGCTTCTCTTGCATTTTGCTTTTGTTTTTTAGTTTTCTGTTTGGAGACTACACTTGGAAATACTAAGGGCTCAGTGCTCAGGGATTACTCTGGGCAAGGCCTGGGGAACTGTATGAGGTGCGTGCTGGGGATCAAACTTGGGTCAGCCTCTTACAAGGCAAGTGCCCTATTCACTGTACTATCACTACAGCCCCTTGGTTTTTGATTTTTTTGAGCCACCAGAGCATGGGAGGGCACTATGTGCATGGCACTGAACCTGGGGCGGTGCATGCCAGACATGTCCTGCAACCCTTTGAGCTAACATGGGGCCTTGCAGCATGATGGGGACTATGCTGCATTCTCTCGGTAGTCCTGTAAGTACTCTATTTTCTTACTGTAATAAAGAAACAGCACAGAGTAGTTAAATAACTTTTCAAAAGGCACACAGCTATAAAGAGGCTGATTGTGAATTCAATCCAGATCTTTCAGACTATAAATTTAATTTTGATACACTATACTCTATTTCCTCTACTCTATAATAAAAATATATATATCCATATACACACACATATATATGTGTATGTATTTTGGTTTATGTAGAATATATTGCAACTATAGTATGCACTATATACATATATTAATATGCTTTAAATTTCCAAATGTTACATTAGTTTTTTAATTTCAAAGTTTAATTGACAGAACAGAGTAGGTAATTGGTATACTGAGGAAAATGAATCTATGAGGGTCTGGTAAATCATCATTAATATATGTGTTAGACTAACAGTGGCTAATTCAATCTTTATTTCTTTTAGAGATTGTTGTTAAAATCTATGACAGAGACCAAACTACCTGTACTAGCCCACAGCTTTAACTCTAGAGACAAAAATTGACAATTATTGCTATGTAAAGGCAGAAATCTAATCTCTGGTGCTATTGAAAGAAGATCCCTGTAAAAAGTACATGGGATTTTTACTCTTTCAAGTGGCAATGAATTATTACCTTTCAAGTAAAAAGAAAAGTATATTCTACAATGTCTTATCAACACAAGATAATAAGATACTTGTCTGATTTTACTAATCCTGATGATGACTGTATTTGAACGTAATAGGGATTACTAAGTAAGGTAGTCAAAAAGAACAATAAATGGACTCTTTTTCAGAATGAAGACAGAGGAGCAGCAGGTTTTGGAAGATATTCACAGCATATCTAATACCTAGCTTCTAATCAAAGCACCAATTTCCAGCCAGCAACCCTCCCGACTTTCCCCTGCTCTCCTCCCCATGAACATCAGGCTGAGTGGAAAGACGCTGACAAGTGAGCCCATTCTAAGGCAAAATGACATGTCTAGGGAACAGGCAAGGCTGCCGTTTCCATCACCCACAGAACACCTTGGCAATTCTTATTTCATCCTGAGAAGGTGATACTTACTCTTGCACTGCTCTGGCTATGGAAAGGGCCGTAGATCCGGTTTCATTAACGCTATCTAAGGTCACATTTGGCAGGTCATCATCATCACTGTCACTTTTACTTTGTCTGGGAGATAGGCCTCGGGGGTCCATTTGTGCTGGGAAGAAAAGGCATATATAATGAATTAAAATTAGTGTGCAGAAAATTCACCTTGTCCTGGACCAACACCAAGCATGGAATGTCTCTTCTGTGTCTATGACACAAATGGAATTCTCTTGAAATCTCAGGTGTTAGTGGAGGTGATGCAGTTACGCTTAACTGGGACCGCTGACGCTGGTCTCTTGTTCGTCTGATTTGCAGACTTCCATTAGCTCCCAACAGTTTCAGAGTAAGGGGTAGAGTATTAACCACATAATCTACGACATTAGCAACTCCTGAGTAATCAGAAGCTGATTAAGTGGCCCCTGGGCTGCTCTACACCCCTCTGGCTTCTCCTTCTTGCTTCTTTAGAAGCAGCACAGAATGCCGTTTCTGACCATTTCACTGTCCGTTAGTACTTTTCCTGGAAGGTACAGCGCATGGGAGGGAAGACGAGATTTTATTTGTCCACAGCTCTTACAACAAACATCAAGAACAAGGACTATCTTTCCTACTTTCCAGAATCACTGCCTTACAGTTCATTGCTATTGTGAGTGGACATCTAAGGACAGAAAATGATACAAATAGTTGCTTTTTCTGGGTGTGTTCCAATAAAACATAAATCAATAAGTGCGCATAAATAACTGCTAGGAAGAGAGACTCATTTCTATTCTGATTTTTTTAAAGTATTCTCAGATAGGCTTCTCGTCTCACTGCGAACTAACAGAAGGAACAACAGCCCAGTCATTTGGTCCCTGTTGGCTGGACTATTAGGTCCTTTGAAATGAGAAGATTACAGGTAATATTTAATACCCTTATGCATATTTTTTAAAATTACATTGCATTCCCACCTCCTTTTCCTCTAAGCACAGTTGTAGCAACCACTGCCTAGGATTTCCATTTGGCCTAAGGACAAAAAAGCAACTTTTAAATGAAAAGTTCTCCAACTAGCTACAAAATTGCATTTTTAATATATTACTTCAACCCCAGCCAGCTTCAACCTGATTACTGTTCCTCAAGACCGTTGGAGATTTTAGAAAACTGACAGTACTTACATTGAAAAGCAAAATGTACTTCAGATCACAGTTCCAGTGATATTTGGGCCTAATGGTATTTTCAGTATTTTGTTCTTTGATCTGTTTGTTTGCTTTAACCTGACTTCATTCATTAGGTAGAACCCAAGGAAAGGCTGATGTTTCACCATTTTTAGCCACAAAGGACAATTTCTCATACTTCCGCTTAGCATTTGTAATATAGAGGAGTTTTTTTTAACACATTCTTATTGAAACTGATTATGAAGACACATTTATCCATTAAACCTAGTGTACCAGTGTACAGATAAACATACTATCTGCAAATAGAAACATACTCAATGTAGCTTGGATAATGGAAGTGGTTGATTGGTAAAAAGCTGGTTAAATGAAAGAGAACATAAATAAAATGATCTAAAACACGGTCCCTGATGAAGGTAATTTTGCCCCTTCCAAGAGACATTTTGATCTGTCACATCCTGTGGGAAGAAACATGTTACTAGTTACATAGGGAAATAGGAACCAAGAAAGTTGCTTAGAGTACACTGACTGGCTAGTGTCCACAAAACAGAATAAATTAGCCTAAAAACTCCACAGCACCTAGGGTGAGAAACTTAGATTTAAAGATTTATGTGTTTGGACTTATAATTGCACAACTGTACTAGTTTCAAAGCCACTAGTAGAAAACTGAATTATATATTGACTTATCCAGAAATCCTGCCAGACTGCAAATAGTGCCATGTGAGTCAACACTTACCAACACCAAATGCACACTGACTTTCCCTGGTGCCAGGAATTATGTAATAAAACTTAAGATGGTTTGGGGGGGCCGGAGCAATAGCCCAGCAGGTAGGGCGTTTGCCTTGCACGCGGCCAGCCAATGCCGCCCGGGTTCGATCCCCGCATCCCATATGGTCCCCAGAGCATGCCAGGATTAATTCCTGAGTGCAGAGCCAGGAGAAACCCCCTGAGCGTCGCGGGTGTGACTCAAAAAAAAAAAAAAAGATGGTTTGGATGTTTTCTCTTATCTCCATGTGGGAGGAAAAAAAATGGACCATTTACATCAGATCTCAAGGAAGAATCCTCAGTAGACTACGGATGCTAAAGAAATTCATTTTAGTTTCTTTTAGTTTTTTGGCCACACCCCATGATGTTCAGGGATCACTCTTGATAGAGCTTGGAAGAACACAGAGGGTGCCAGGGATTGAACCCAGGTTGGCTGCAAGCAAGGCAAGCACACTACCCACTGAACTATCTCTCTTGCCTCATAAATTCTATTTTTCTGTGGAGAATTCCCTAGAATCCTCCAACTAAGCTGGAAGATTTCATGGTTGGTCCTGAAAATGCAGTGCTACTTGGCGCAGTGGTACTGGGGGTCACCAGGGTTTCCTGTGGATGCTTAAGAAACCACTCAGGCTCCACCAAGAGGTGGCTATGTGTGTACTAGGAAATGCTGCCGTGGCGAACATGAGACTGAACCCTGAACATCACACATGCAATGCATACCATCACCTTCTGAAGCATCCTCTGACCCTGAGGGAAGTTCTTTGTAGAGAAAAGCAAGCAGCCCCTCAAATGAGAACCACTAGAAGGCACTGAAGTCACTGCCGCTTAAGATGGATTTTGGTTTTCAGGCACAGAAACTGTCTCAGGATAATTTATTTTTCTTTCACTCTTTTAGATCAGTGATTTTTCTTTTTCTTACACATTTTTTATTATACCACCATGAGATATACAATTACAAAGATGTTCATAATTGGGACTCAGTCACACAGTGTTCCATCACCCATCCCTCCACCAGTGACCCGTTCCCACCACCAATGTCCCACATTCCTCCGAACTCCCCCAGCCTGCCTCTATAGCAGACACTTTTCCTTTGCCCCCCCACTCTCACTCTCTCTCCCTCTCTCACTCTCTCTCTCTCTTCTTACACATTGTGGCTTGACCTACAGACATTTAGGGTTTATCATGAAAGTCTCTTTGTGTATATTCAATTCTGAGTTCTAGTCTGGCATTACCATTTCCCACCACTGGTATACATTTATATCCCATTAATGAATGTAGTCATTCTATATCTGTCCTTTTCCTTCTGACTAATTTTACTCAGCATGATAGTCTCCATGTCCAACCATTTAAGGTAAATTTCATGACTTCATCTTTTCTGATAGCTGCATAGTATTTCATTGTGTAGCTCTACAAGTTTCTTTCTCCAGTCTTCTGTTCGCAGGCATTTTGGTTGTTTCCAGATTCTGGCTATCATGAATAGAGCTGTGATGAATATAAAATTGCAGATAGTGTTTCTGCTGTGTGTTTTTGGGTATCCAAGTTATATTCCCAGGAGTGGTATTCTGGGTCAAATGGGAACTCAATATCTAGTTTTTGGAGGAATGTCCATATTTTTTTCCAAAAGGGCTGGACCATTTGGCACTCCCACAAAATTAAATGAGAGTACTTTTCTCCCGCATCCATGCCAGCATCAGTTGTTCTTGCTTTTTTGAATGTGTGCCAACAGTCATGAATCTATAAGTACATCGAAGAAAACACAGAAAAAATGCTCTAAGCCATGGAAGCTAAAGGCATCTTCAAAGACGAAACACCACTGACAAAACAAATGGAAGCAAAGATAAACAAATGGGATTTTATAAAACTGAAAAGATTCTGTACCTCAAAAGAAACAGCGACCAAGATAGACAGCCCATGCACTGGGAAAGAATATTTACCCAAAGTCCATCTGACAAGGGGTTAATATCCATGGTATATCAGGCACTGGTAGGACTTTACAAGAAGAAAAAAAAACCCCATCAAAAATTGGGGAGAAGAAATGAACAGAAACTTCTAAAAAAGATGAACTTTTAGAACGGCCAAAGACATATGAAAGAAAAATGACCAAAGGCATATGAAAAAGTACTCTTCATCATTAGTCATCAGGGAGATGCAAATCAAAACAACAATGAGGTATCATCTCACACCACAGAGGATAACTTATTATCATTAAATGGAATGTCCTGGAAAGTTGCTGAGACACTGACTGAAGGTAAACATGAGTAAATAACCAAGCGCAAAAAATAGCATGTAACTCAGGGGATAATATAGTTATGTGAACCATAAATAAAGGGTTTCTTTTTTGGGTAATCTTCTTGCCGAATGATTCACTTAACAGACTTTCACAGGGAGTGAACTATGCCAAGACTGGATCTAGACAGGCTTCCAGATCACATATTGCGTGTTGTTATATATGTCAACAATTTAAGATCTAAAGTTGTTGAAACATCATGCACTTCTTTGCCAAGACACCAAGCTAATAAACAGCCCAAGAGAAGAGAATATACTCATAGCCTCATGCTGTCAAAACTAACAGGCATGTGATACAACTCAAGGAAAAGAAAACCAACAAGCAATCTGGTTCTGAAAGTAAAGTCTAGTTGGGTGAAAGATTCCAAATCAAAAGGTACTGGAGTTAATGCTTTAAAATATGCTTCTATCTTAGTGAAAGTTTAAAATATGTTAAGTATGATATCTTTTTCTGATGTACTTTTTAGGAAGATCATAATTGTGACTTTCTTTCCAATATTTTCAATAAATATTATGAAATACATCTGCCACCATCATGCTGGGAAACTCTTTATCCATACATTCAGCTAGGCTGAGGAAGTAATTAGAAAGCTTTAGAAAATCTGCATTGCTGATTAGGTCAGATGATTAGCTTATCTACATACTTGCATAATTCCACTCTATTTTTATTGAGTGTGGGATGGAGACATCTACCCCAGTTAACCTCCATTAATCTTTGAGTTTTTCAACCACTTAAGAACAACTGATTCTCTCGGGCACCAATTCAAAGAAAAGGGAACTATGCTTGCACAGCAAGCCCCCAAACATAACTGATTCCATAAGTAAGGGAGCAACAGATGATGTATATGCATCTCAAAGAATTAACATTTGAGGGGGCTCTGGGATAGGTACCAGGGATTGACCCAGTTTCAGCAAGAGCTAATACTATCTCCAGTCCAAGGGGGACAGGTATTTAGAGTAATAATTTATCATAAATAAAATTTTGAAAGAGTAAATAGAATAGGTTCAACCATTAGGTTCTACAATGAGCTTCCCAGGGATTCAGTCATGACACAAGGTTCACATTTTGTTTCTAGTATGTTCAATTCTGAGGAATGGCCTCTTCCACAGGGATGAGCTAGAGCTGATAGTTTTTTAATGTAAAAAAGAACAATTCATATGTAATTTTTTTTCTTTTTTGTGTCACACCCAGCTATGCACAGTGTAATTTTAGGCTCTGCATTTACAAATCGCTCCTAGTAGTACTCAGGGCACCATAAGGGATGCTGGGCATTGAACCCAAGTCTGCTGTGTGCAAGGCAAATGCCCTACCTGTGAGCATAGGATTAAGAGCCAGGATTAAGCCTCAAAAAGTATTGTTGGGTGTAGTCCAAAAATCTTTTTAAAAAAGTGAAAAAGAAAGAAATCCCCCCCGCTCATTTATGTCCCTGACTTTGTAGAGAGGGACTTGTGTCCACTTTCTTGACTTTCTAGCTACCAGGCTTGAAATGGCCAAAAGGATCTGTGAAAACATGACAGAGCCGAGGCTTGAAAAGAGCTGTCACATGGATAGGGCTCTCTCTCTTGCGAAGTTTTGGGGACTAGCCACCATGGGAAGCCTCTCAGCAAAGCCTCCATGTCGCATTGTTCAGCAAGACCCAGCCCTGCTGACGTCAATGGATCATTTAGAACACTGGACGCCAGATGTCGGGGAGCACCGCCGGGGGTCCCCGACAGTGTCGGGAAGCGAGTTCCCTTCTACCTCCGGGCCGGTGGGGAATGGATGAAGACTCAGGAATCCGATGCAGTTTTAAAAGGGGTTTACTATCACAGGTTCCAATATACAATCAAAAAAGCAGGGAAAACCTCTGGACTCTGGGTTCCCAGCTAGGCCCCAGCCAGGTGTAGGCCAAGATGGCTGCCACCACGTGTTGAGGCCCAACAGAGACTGGAGAGGACGGAGAAGCAAAACACCAAGGGAAGCTGAAATGGCAAAAGGGGGGAAAAAGAGAGCTTCTTTCTTCTTGCAGCTTATTTTATAGCTAGAAATCCGCCCAAACTCCCCAGCCCAGCCCATTCTGGTTGTTTACAAGGACCCAGAGCTAATTAAAAGCCTCCTAGCAGAGCTGGGAGAAGCTACAAGCCAAATGTAACTTCCCCTGGCAGGAAGGATCAAATGCCCTCAGGTTATTTCTCCCAGCACCTCACCTAACATCTTAAGCTAAGATCTGCCTGGAATTGCCTTTATAGGGTAGAGAAGGGGGTTTCTGAGATGGCATGTCTCTGTACCAAAGACTAATACTAATGCCAGTTAAAAATTTCTCCAAGCCTTCAGAAGAGTCTCGTCTACTTCACAGTAGTTTTGTATTTTAGTTGCCTTTGAGTTTTCAGGGAGCCATGTTTTCTTGCTTGGAGGCAAACAGCATTTCTCTCTGGTCTAATTACTTAGAGATCCAACGTGGCCAGGCAAATATGCTGGTAAGATCTAGCTAGTCCCACTATGCTTGTGGTAGCATGAGAGAATATTTATACCAGCCAGTACAGAATACATGGTCAGATAAGACTGCCACATTCAGACTATCCCCTATCTATGAAGTGACCGGCAGGAGGCAATCCAGGGCAGATGCAGAGGCCTAGGCTTTTAGGTGTCCTGCAACAGAGCGCCATGAGTGACACCACATGAAAGCAGCCTAATGCTCTAGTAGCTGCCTGGGCAAAAGGTATCACAAACATTTGGCTCATGGAATGCTATGAAACGTGTTGCTCTTGGGCTGGAGCGATAGCACAGTGGCTACTGCACTTGTCTTGCATGCGGATCTCCAGGATCCCATATGGTCCCTCAGCACTGGTAGGAATGATTCCTGAGAGCAGAGCCAGGAAAAAGGCCAGAGTACAGCTGAGTCTAGCCCCCCAAGGCCATACCACACCACCCCTCAAAAAGAAATGCATTGTTCTTGCAGAAGTCAGAGACATATTATAGAGAATATGGCACTTGCTTGTAACCCACCAATTTGAATCTCTGGCCCTGTATGTGGTTCCTCAAGCACTGTCAGAGACCATGAGCACAAAACATTCTTAAGTACTCATGAGCACAGAGGTGGGAGTAGCTCCAAACACTGGGGGTCCTAGTCCCTCAAAACACAAAGGAGGGTGCATCCTTTAAAAAAAGGATTAGGGGAGAGAGAGATAACATAGAGGGAAGGGTGCTTGCCTTGCATGCAGCCAACCTGGGTTTGATCCCTGGCATCCCATATCGTTCCCCAAGTATCACTAGGAGTAATTCCTAAGTGCAGAGTCTGGGTGAGGACTCAAAACAAACAAACAGGATTAAAGGATCTTCTAACTTCTTCAGGAACATACTGAGCAATTTAGCTATAATTCTTCAAGGAAAGGGAGGTGTTCTGTAAGCCACTGAATGCTCTGTGCACCAGCAATCTATGTGGAAATGGAAGGGGTTCCCCAAGCTTCTCCCTGCATACAGCAGGGCTGGACAGCCAGGCCTTACTCAGATGCACCAGAGGCAAGCAGCCTGGGCTGGCCTCTATCTCACCACTGCCAGCTACAGACAGGCTGTCTCCTCCTGCCTGGGCTCACTGACCAGCCAGCCTGGAGTTTCTACCTCCGGCACAAAGGGCAGTGTGGAAAGGGTGGTGGGATGCAGAGCAGCATAGCTCAGCACAGTTTCTTCTGTGAAAGAATCAAAGAAGGGAACAGGAGAGAAGGGGAAAGCAGGGTAGAGGTGCAGAGGGAGAGGGGAGGGAAGGAAACGAGTCGCAAAGGTAAGGAAGATCATGTGTGGTTTCAGCTTCTGAGAACAGGGGCCTGACTTCTGGCTTTGCCACTTGCAGGGACAACTGATTTCCTGCCTCAAATGTTCCATCTCCTTCCCCACCTACGCTTGGGTGAGCAGTCAGAAAGAGACTGTACGTAAAGCACGGAGTGCCCTACTCACGCAGCTGCCAGTCATCTTGCTCTTCTGTGCTGGCAGTAAGCTGACTGTTCAAGCCTCTCTTCCCACACACTCTCTCAGTCCTCACTGTCTCCTAGACTCAGTCAAAGGGCACTTGACTGAGTAAATGCAACTAAACTGAAAATGCACTATAGAAAAAGAACATACAGAGGATAACACGTAAAGCCAGCACTTCCTTTGCACAGAACATCCCTGTATGTACTCAACCAACAGGTATCGCTGGGCACTTATGGGAGAGCCACACAAACGGTGGACGCTTGGGAAAGGATGTTAAACCGGCAGGTTAAAATCTTCTGTTTTTTTTTTTTTTTTAGGGTCTCACACCCCGCGATACTCAGGGTTACTCCTGGCTCTGCACTCAAGAAACACTCCTGGCACTGCATGGGGACCATATGGGATGCCGAGGATCGAACCCGGGTCAGCTGCATGCAAGGCAAATGCCCTTCCCACTGGACTATCACTCCAGCCCCCAAATCCCCTGTGTTTAGTAAGAAAACAGAAAGTTGTTTATTATTTCTCCCCCACCAAAATTTAAAAAATGTAAAGCACCTACAGATAAAGTTAAGTTACAGGGGGAAAAAAAATAAAACAAGAAAGTGGGTAAGATGAGGAACAGATGGATAGCTCTAAAGAAGGTCCGCAAAAGAACATTTAAGGAGGTGATCCTGGTAAGGCCCAGAAGGAGCTGAGAGGGCGCAGAGGGCAGTAACTGTGGCAGCACCGAGGGGAGTCCAGCCTGAGCCCGTGACAGTGCTAAGACTCTGAGGTGGGCATCCTGTTTGATGTGCCCGGGACAGAAAGCCTGGGAGAGCAGGAGCAGTGGAAGGAAGAATGAAGCAGAAGAGGGCAGAGAGGAGAGTGTGGGAAGGGCAAAAGTTCTTGGGGGCTCAACCAAGGAGTTCAGATTTGTCCTGAGTGGAAACAGCCCTTAAAGACTAGAGTATAATTATCATCTGCTATAGAGCTCCTCTGGCCCAGAAGCTGGTGGTTCAGGGCTGGAGAAACACAGGAACATATTTAGTGACATTACACTGATATTTTCTAAAAAAAAACTCACTGATCTTTGCTTTGGATTTTGTCCATCTCAGACTAGCTATACAAGATCAATAACACTCAGTTATTACCTGGAGGGCTATATATTTTTACAATATCTTTGTACAACTGATCTGCTAACCTCACTTGGCTTCATAATGCCAGTTGTTCAAATAGATGCCTGCTTTTTTCAAGCCTATTAAGATATATGGTGCTAGGAAATCACTGTATCACTGTCTTCCCGTTCATCATCGATTTCCTCGAGCGGGCCCCAGTAACATCTCCATATGTCCTCTCTCATGCTAGTAGAGCCCAAGGCATCTGCTTGCTCCAGGAACATAAAGAGCCTCAATCCATTCCGGAATGAGGTCTATAATTGTTACTGGTATTTGGCATATATATCAAATACAACACGGGTAGCTTGCCAGGCTCTGCCGTGCAGGTAGCATTCTCTTGTAGGCATCTCTAAGTCCGGCATTTATTGATGAACCGGGCGCTGATAGGCTGGTCTGCTGGGTGGAGGTCTGACGAGAGAGAAGTCCGGATGTGGAAAATGGAGGCCCTCATGGAGTGGGGGGGTCGTCTGGCTTGTTGCGAGGCTCTGCTGGGATGGTGGGCCAGGGCTAGAACCCACCATCCCTCCCGGGCGCCTCGTGAGCGGCTGGTCACAGGGAGAGCGAGTAGCAGCTCTGCCCCATGTCTGCGAGTCTCTCGTGCTAGGAAAATTCATGAGTAAATAAGCTAGAGCAGAAGGATGGAGTCCAAGATGGTGACGACCAAGATGAGAAGGGTGCTCTGGGGTCCCACTCTACGTGCCATTGCTCTCACTTGCCTTGCTCCTCACTTGAGTTTTGCAGCTGCTAATGAGACCACGTGGTTCTGCGGCCGCAACTGTGATTGCCTACATAACCCAAATGAAGATTTAAAAATCCAATCAATTATGTAAATCCTGGATGCTGGTACTTTGCAGATCTAAAATGCACTTTATTCACTTTTCCTCCCAATTTCTATCTGCACCCTTGACAGCATAATGGCTTCTGTTCCCATTATGTTAAAAAATAGCCTCATAATATTCTTTGCAATTCTCTCATGCAAGGTCCACTTCTCAGCTGCAATTATCTCAAACTTCTCTTGTGCTTTTCTGGACTCTTCGTTGTCTTCTCTGTATGTGCTTGCCTGGATTCACTGTAACATTTCTTCCCTTGGTTTGGTGAATGAGCTTTACTAAGGTCTGTGGGCCTTGCCTCCTGATTTTGTAGATAGTTTTTTTCAATCATCCTCATTTATTTTCTCTGGCTGTTTTAGTTCTTACAATTAGAGGATTGAGTGACTTCACTGAACCATATGGCTTGCCATAAACTAGCATCTGGCCCTTTTGAGAAAGCAGTAGATGGCTATTGTATATTATTTGATTCTCTTGGATCTTTCCCCCAGTTAAGTTCTCTATCTCCTCTTTCAGCATACACCAAAAGGACTGGTTTTACTCTTAATTTCCCACTTCCTATGCACGTTTTTCCTTCTGCCTCTTTCTACTGGTGAGCTTGGCAGTAATTCCACACAGTTCCACACATCTTCCAATTCAATTCTTCTCAGAATACCAAACCCAAGCTGTTGGCTCTAACCTCACCCTGAAACTCAACCCACATTTGCAGCATTTTGCTCCACCTGAATACCAAACAGTCATTTTTATCAGGGTGATGCAAATAAAAAAATAATAAGGTATCATCTCACACTACAGAGACTGGCACATATCCAAAAGAGCAAGAACAATAAGTGCTGGTGCGGATGCAAGGAGAAAAGAACTTTCATCATCCATTGTTGGTGGGAATGTTGACTGGTACAGCCTTTTTGGAAGACAATATGGACATTCCTCCAAAAACTAGAAATTGAGCTTCCATTTGACCCAGCCATACCACTCCTGGGAATATACCCTGGGAAGCTAAAAACACACAGCAGGATCATCATCTGCACTTTTATGTTCATAGCAGCAATATTTACAATAACCAGAATCTGGGAACAACCAGAGTGCCCCAGAGTAGACAACTCGGTAAAGAAACTTTGGTATATCTTCACAATGGAATACTATGCAGCTGTTAGAAAACGAAGTTATGAAGCTTGCCTATAAATGGATGGACATTTATAGGAACATGCTGAGTAAAATTAGCCAGAGGGGAAAAAACAGATATAGGACTACTGCATTTATTTGTGGGATATAAAAAATAGTATCATAAAAATATTCAAGGCCAGGCAAAACATGGATCAGGAGGTCTTATCAGTGTGTGGAATATATCCAAATGTCTGAGAGTCAGAGGCAAGGGGACAGAGAGAAGGGGACAGTGTGCTAATAATTGTTGGAAATGATAATACATCCTAGAACTGAGCATTGAATGTAGGTAAAGGGTTATACATGATAACCTTCAAATGTGTTGCAAGCCACAATGTGTAAGAGAAGGAAGAGAGAGAGAGAGGGAGAGAGAGGAAGAGAGAGAGGGAGAAGGAAAGAGAGACAGAAAAGGCAAAGTGGGGGAGGGGGAACCAGGGACATTGGTGGTGGGAGATGGCCACTGGTGGAGGGATTTGTGCTGGAACACTGTATGACCAAAACCCAAACATGAACACCTTTGTAGTTGTATATCTTATGGTGGAATAATGAAAAAAATATATTTTTTAAAAAGTCATTTTTAGAGTAGAGTTCATTCTTTACAAGTTCTACTTGATTATTTTTATTCTTTGTGGCATCCATATTGTTCAAAACTCATTTCCTTTGTAATTCTCATTAAATACATTGCTAATAGACATTGCATTTACCAGACAGAGTTCCTGAACGTCTATATTTTTATGCTGTTTTTCATTGCATTTCCTGCTGCTTATATTTGTCCCACAAAACAATTTCTCTTGTGACAAGACTGTCTCAAGATATTACTAATTCACTCAGAACTATGGTTCCCAAAGCTCATTCATTCAACTATACCAGCTAACCCTTTTCATATACAAATCAGTAACAAAAATCTACCTTTCCTGAAGATGTTTTATTGTATAGTATAATATAATAATTTCTGTTTATAAAATTACACTTTTTCTATATGTATTTATGGAATTCTTGCACTTTATGTTTTGTATTATACAAGTTTTAAACATATACAAACCTTATATAGTATATTAAGCCTCTATTTATTTTACTTCCTTTACTATATGCTTCTTATTTGAGACGACACCAATTACATTCCTTCACTCTCATTAAAATACATTATTTACTGGTGAAGATGATGATGATAAATAAAAATTTCTACTTAATATGAGCATGGAGCTTTCCATAGTCAAAGGCCTATGTAGTACAATGATAAAAGTGTCCATTTCACAATATACTTAAGAATTATACCCTAGCTTATAGTCTTTTATTAATGTTTGTGGGGGAAGTCATAGTCATTAAATTATGATTACACAGTAAAGTGCTAATAAGTTATAATTTTGGCTTGAGTACACCATGAGATGTACTGAGAATAAAAATGATGTGTTTATTCATTTTGAATTAAAGTACACTAAAAACCTTTAGTTTTAAGAAGTTATTTTAAATATTTCAACATACCTATCATTTCTATAGTATGAATAAGTACTTATCAATGGTAATTAAGGTGTTTAATCCTTTAAAAAATTAAAAATGTAACAAAAATAAGCATTTGTTGAGCAAATCACAACAGTCAGTGATTATTATTTTCTGTTTCTAAATAATCAACTAAACCTACTTTTTTGTATTTGTAAAAACAAAATGATTTTAGATGTACTATGTGTCACTGAGAGATGTGCTAAGCATAAAAGCCCTTCCCCTTTTAAAAAAAATTGGGGTCACACTTGGCTTGTCTCAGGGATCATCCCTGACCGACTCAGGGGACTGTAAACAATGCTGGGTACCTGGGTCAGCTCTGTGCCAAGCAGCACCACACTTGTCTTACTCTGGCCTTGACAAAAGAGTTTTGTGATTGAAAGAGTTGCTATAATCTTACATGAATTAACATGCAGGCACACCATGCTTGGTGATCTCATGCACGGTCTCAGAGTCAACCAAGGACCTAGTTCTGGGAGCACTGTGAAATTTCCACCGTGCCACTTTTTTCCACTACCTTTGTCAATTCTTGGTAACTGCTTAAAATCTAAGATAAGTGTCTCCAAACGCGTTGTTCAAAATAACAACACTCTAGTCAGAGATTATTTCAAATTTTAAATAATAGAGTAATTTTTACTTTATACAAAGTATGCCTATGAATAATGAAATTAGCAAATTTACCATCATCTTGCTGCATTGGAATCTACTCTAGGAAACCAAAAATACGCAGCAGAAACACCATCCCTACTTTTTTGTTCATCACTTGATCACTTGAATCCCGTTATTCATCGATTTGCTTGAGCGGCCACCAGTAACATTTCCATTGGACCCTATCACATGCCAATGTAGCTCAATGGCATCTGGTTGATTCAGGAATATGAAGAGCCTCAAACTGTTCCTTCAGGGTCTTGACAAGGAAGTCTGACCATCTTGTAGGTGGGCGGCCACATGATCTTTTGACATCCCGTGGGATCCAGTCAGTAACGGCTCTAGCCCAGCGGTTGTCTCCAAATCGCATTACATGTCCAGCCCATCTGATTTTCAATGCCTTGGCAAACGAGACAGCATCCCTGATTCTGGAATAGCGACGGAGGTCAGAACTCTGGATTCCTTCTCTCATTTGAGTGAGGTATGATATTCCAAGCATAGCTCTTTTGATTCCTCTCTGGGAGACCCAAATAGCATTCTCATCCTGCTTTCGCAGGGCCCAGGTTTCTGAGGTGTATGTTAATGCAGGGAGAACGGTGGAGTAAAAAGGGATGTGCCCAGAGCTGGAGGTTCTTTGTCCTTTTTAGCTATTTCTTCGATGCCTTTGAAGGCATTCCATGCCACTCTCTTCCTCCTGCGCAGCTCAGGTTTTAGTTCGTTCATCATGTTGATTTCTCAACCTAGGTACACATAACTGCTGCATTCAGAGATGTTTGTTCTATGGAGAGTGAATGGGGCCTCTGGAACTAGTTCATTCTTCATAAATATGGTTTTCTTTAGATTCAGCTGTAGACCTATCTTTCCACATTCTCGGTCGAAGTCAGCCAGCATTTGTGCCTCTTGGCTAATGTTTGGTGTTATTAGAACGATGTCATCAGCGAAGCGGAGGTGGTGTAGTTGCCGACCATCTATCTTCACTCCCATTCCTTCCCATTCCAATTGTCGCATGATGTCTCGAGTGTGGCGCTGAAGAGTTTTTTGTGAAATGGTATCACCCTGTCGAACCCCTCTTTTCACATTAATGATCACTTCTTTGTAGAATGGTGAGATCCTGGTGGTGAATCCGTAATACAGTTCACGAAGGATCTTGATGTATTGGGTTTGAACACCCTGTTTGGCTAGGGCTTCGATGACTGCTTCAGTCTCCACAGAATCAAAGGCTTTCTGTAAATCAATGAACGTGAGACAGAGCGGCATCTTGTACTCCCTACAAACCTCAATGAGCTTGGTTACTGTGTGGATATGGTCGATTGTGCTGAATCCTTTCCGGAAGCCAGCTTTTTCGCATGGTTGTCCTTCATCTAGTGTTCTGCTAATCCTGTTCAGGATGACTTGTGTAAACAGCTTGTAGATGATGGACAACAGGCAGATGGGGCGATAGTTGCCGATATGTGAATGTCTCCCTTCTTAAACAGTACAACTGTCCTGCTGGTTTTCCATTGGGAGGGCACCTTGCATTCAGACAGGTAGCGTGTGAAGAGCCGAGCTAGTGTATTGATGAGTACCGATGGCAGATTCTTCAGGTGTTCGGGTCTGACTTTGTCTGGGCCTGGTGCTGTCCCCTTCTTTACCGACCGAGATGGCATGTCGGATTTCAGAAGGGAGAATGTTGGGAATGACATATCCATATTGTGGAATTTGGTATGTGGACAGGTGGATGTGGCTATCAAAGAGATTTGAGTAGAAGTCCTGGATAATCTTCTCCATTGCCTTTCTGGAAGACGTGATAGATCCATCAGGGCCGTTGGAGGGCAGTCATCTTGGTCTTATAGTTGGCGAAGGACAGGTGGGCGGTGCAAATGCTTTTCCTGGCTTTGCTGCATCTTCCAGTATTTCTGCTCTTCTTTCTTTGAGGTCTTCTTTTATCGCTTCTCTGCACCATTTAGCACCGCTTTATGTTCATAGCAGCATTATTCACAATAGCCAGAATCTGGAAGCAACCAGAGTGCCCAAAAACGATGACTGGATAAAGAAGCTTTGGTACATCTACACAATGGAATACTATGCATTTTTCCAAACATTTTTCATGTTTGGAAAAATGAAGTTATAAAATTTGCCTATAAATGGATGGACATGGAGAAGATTATGTTGGAGCGAAATTAGCCAGAAGGAGAGAGACAGATACAGAATGACTGCATTTATTTTTATAACATAAATATATGTACATATTATGATACCAATATACAAGGTCAAGTGAACATATATCAGGAGGTCTTGTCAAAGGTGTAAATTATCAC
Source organism: Cryptotis parvus (assembly GCA_021461705.1). NCBI lineage: Eukaryota > Metazoa > Chordata > Mammalia > Eulipotyphla > Soricidae > Cryptotis > Cryptotis parvus. The sequence goes on from JAJIBD010023929.1 coordinate 255,864, forward strand.
AAACGTGTGGGAGTCAGAGTATAGGTAAGACAGAAAATGGAACAGTGTACTAACAATTGCCGAGGGTACTAATGCCAACTGAGAACTGAGTATTAAATAGAGGCAAAAGATACACATTACAACCCTTAAATGTAAGTTTTGTAATCCATAGTCTGGAAAGGAAGGAAAAGAGAAAGAGAGAGAAAGGGAAAGAAATGAAGAACCTGCCACGGAGGAGGGCTGGGGGAGGGGGAGGGAACCGGGGACGTTGGTGGTGGGAGATGGGCACTGGTGGAGGGATGGGTGCTGGAACACGGTATGACCAAAACCTAAATATGAACTTTTTAATTGTATATCTTTGTAATTGTTAAAATAAAAAAATTTAACTAAAGAGAAAGAGAAGGAGTCATAGAGGCAGGCTAGGGGAGAGGAGAGGGAATGGGGACATTGGTGGTGGGAAATGGGCACTGTTGGAAGGATGCGTGCTGGAACAATGTATGACAAAAGCCCAGACATGAACATCTTTGTAATTGTATATCTCACGATGGTATAATAAAATATTTTAAAAAATGGAGGGACCAGCCTAAAACGATATTTCTTTGATGTCCACTGCTGTTCTCTAATCCTCTCTTCTTCATCTATTAAAAATGCATTGTGTAACTGTATATTGCATGGTAGTATAATAAAAAAACTTAAAAAAAGAAATAAATTGCATTCTATGGCCATGCAGACAAATCAGTTAATGAAGGCTATGAATCTGCCATCTTCCAACCTGCTGGCTTGTTGCCAACAAAGCTAATTATTATCACCATTATTATTATCATTTGGTGTTTGAGACCACAAATGGCAATGCTCAGGGCTCACTTCTGGCTCTGCACTCGAAGTTCACTCCTGATGGGGTATGGGGATAATATGGGGAGCAGGGGTTGAACCTGGGTCAGCTGAGTGCAAGGCAAGAGCCCTATATGATGCTCTATTTTTCATGACCCAAAAAAGTCTTTTTAGCTGTCAAAATAAATAATTTCAATCTTCTACATAATAACTTTTGGTACCAGGGAAACAGGGTGCATACCTTAGGTCTTTAGATTCTTGAAATATTAAAGAATAGGGAGAAACCCTGCTTCTGTAACTACATATAATTATTTGGCATAAAGATAACTTACCAGGGAAAGGTTCTTTGATACAGTTTACATGTAAAAGGTAAACTTAAATAGCTATTTCTGGTCATCATATTCAATTTTCCTTGATATAAAAGATAAAATGTGAAGCACTACATGACACATGATCTAGAATTAACTCTCATAAAATTGTGTATAAAGGCGACCAGAAGTTAGAACTTTTCTATTACATCATCATTTTAAAGCAATTGAAACATTCACTAACCATCTTATTTACCCTCCCTAAAGATATTAAAGAATCTTGCTATTTACTGCAATTTTTATACCATTTAAAAATAAGCTATCATGCACAGAGTTTGGTCCTTTGTAATTTGTTCTCTACTTTGTCTCAATTTTCCTTGAGATTACACAGTGCTTTTGGATATTTCTAGGACTTCGCTTTTTCTCTCTTTTTTTTAGTTGACTTTCCTAGTTCATTCGATGCAGACAATTCATGTAACTTTCCTCTGATAAAGTGCTCTGCTCCTTAAATCACAGCACTACCCCGACCCCTCCCTGAGCTCTGAGCATCTTACTTTTCACTTAGACCACTCTGGGTTTATTACGCTTATCTATAGGGCAGAACTCTGCTCCCCATAGTCTGTCTTCTTGATTCAATCAACTATAAACTCCTATGGGGCTCTGTCTGTGCATTGCCCACCTGACTAAACCAAAAGGCCTGTCAGTCAAATGAGTATATAAATAGAAAGGAACAGACTGACCAACTTCAGGTTAAGACAAAAAGTTTGCATAAGACTATTAAAGAATTTAAGTTTAAAATTCTGAATATTTTAATATGCAAATTTTATTTAATTCTTATAAAAGATAATAAAATTAAAAGATCATCTATAATTATGCTTATTTAATTCATAAATATGAAGGTTCCCCCATTTAAATAGGATAACACAGGAAATAAAATTCAGTAATTTTATGTGGTGTCAATAAACTTCATTTAGCTTATGAAGTATAACTACTACATGGTATAATTTTTAAAATATGAAAATGGATGTATATTCTGTTTTCATTGTATTTATACAACTACATATATATATGTATATGCATAAGTAAGTCAAAGTGTAAAATACTTTCCTGAATACATTGTAACTTCTATAGATAATAGATGACAACCTGGTGGCTACAGATACACCCAGGACGCTCTACATAAGCTATTCGTCAACTGAACAGCAATAACGTGGCTGATGATTCTCATACCTTCTCTGTAACAAGGCATAGAATAAATAATGTTAACAAGTAGAGCCTGAGTCTGTAATGGCTTACTTTTGCTGTTAGTCATTACAGATGATTCTACTCTCAATATTCATCACAATGAAAAGTACAAAACACAGAAATAACAAATATCTCTGAACCATTCACTGGTTTATTTAGACTTAGAAAATGAGCAATTCTTAGTTGTTCCCTTAGAGCAGATCATATAAAATTACATAGTTAAAACTAATTTAAATTACAGTTGAAAGGGGCTTACAGGAGTAAATAACCAAAAATGATTAAAGTTGGTCAGGGAAGAAATAAATAGGCTGCTACTAGTTGTCCTAGAAGCAAGGTGGATAATGAGATTAAATTACATAATTGGGGGAGTTACTACTTCCCATTACCATAAATTATACCAGTGATACAACCACACTACACACTGGTGCACCACCAGTTAATGCTCATTTATTAAATGATAAATGGATTATTGTCCATTATAAATAATCGTTGACTTTGAGAATTGTTGGAAAATATTATCTACTACATATCATACCCTTCAACTGAGGACAGTATACAGGCTACTCTAGTCTTTGAGAAGTGTCACATGAAAGAAAGAAACTAAAACAGAAAAGCACTAATATTAGACTTTACAGAGAAACAAAAACTAGAAAATGTCAAATCATAATATGAAGCTCTTTTCTATAACCAAACACACTTTATGGAATTTATTTTCCAATTTTTAAGAAGGCATTTCTGAACATCTGCTGTATAAGCCACAATAATTTCTAAGACTGTAATATTATAATGATTATTAGCTATTAGCTAGTGCTCAGAATTTTATTGAACTCATTAATCTAAGAAAAATAAATATAATTATAACAGCGATAATAAATGCTGGCTATATTTTTAACTTGGTGATTTCCCCTAGTGTTTTTTCAGGAAAGAAACTGGTACCAAAATGAAACGAAAAAGTCTGTGCTGAATATGTCCATTTACCCAGTTTCCTGCTCACGAGAGCTCCAGGCAGAGACCAGACGTGTCCAAAAAGGACACAGATGTCCATCTCTAAAATTCAGTGAACCACAACTTGATAAAATTGCCTTGCACCTAGAAATGTTAACTTACAGCTTGAGGCTGTTGTTTCTAATGTTGCAAGGAGCCAAAGAAATGAAAACATAATAATTACATATGTGTGCCACCGTGTCAATGTTTAATGACAGAAATTATGTCATACTACACACATATAGATATACACATATATATATACATAGATTCAACTAATTGTAAGCCTCAACAAAAAGTAAAATGATTTAAATACAGACTGACTCGATGAAATATAGAATGGGCCTAGCTAATATTGATCAGTCCCCGAGGTCTCTAAGGCATATGGTGATTTTATTATCAAGAGCAAGCACAGTAAGACAGTTTTAGCATATTTAAAAGTTTTTACTTTGTTTTAACCACAACTAAATTGTGATCTTGTAAGATTCAAGATATAGTAAGAAATTTCAATTTTCATGCATATAAGACAGGTAATGATTTAACACAGTGGTTATTGTAGACTTAAAGGTAATGTATGAAAAGTACAAAGTACATACAGACATTCAATAAAGGTTAATTATTTAAATGATTTTTAATAAATATCCTTAAAAGATTTATTACACACTGTTGCCTATTTCAAATAGATTGACCATAATTTAACCTTTCTTTCATTACTAATGGTCATTATTTCAAAAGCAATTATTTTGCTGTAATAAAGCATTATCTCCAAGGACTAGAGAGCTGTGTAAGCCTATTTACTCCAATCCCGAAAGACCATGCTGTGACTATTCAAGTTCTTATTTTAATAATAATTTTCACACCTCTATTAGCTGCCACTTTTTTTCCCTTAGTATATGAACCTACATAAAAAGTGAGCTTCCAAATTTGAGCAGGAGGTTGGCATAGGAAATTCTCTAGGGTTACTGAGCATCCATAGACTGGTAATGCAGTCACTACGCCTATTTTCCTTTACTGATCGGAACTATAGAAATTGAAATGCTAAAGTCTTTGTGGCTATTGGGAACACATAATAAAATCTATTGTGACATTTGAGGAGGATTAAGTAATAAAAATAAACATTGAGAAATACTCCTCTCATTCATTTTCCGCTGCCATTTTTGTTCACTATTTTCTCTCTCTGCACAGTTGGAAAATCATCTTCACAAAGTTATCTAAAAAACATATTTAAGGTAGGAGATCAATGTCCCTTTCAGAGAAGGACCTCAGGTTCTCTCCTTTCTAGTAATCCACTGTATGTATCATGTATGCAACCTATGTTTTATCTCCTATGCAGCATGCATGAATGGATTATAGCTGGGTTATAGCTCGTAATTTAAAAAATACACTCAACATTTTTTATGTACCCTGCAGTCTCTGCCTCATTGCTCACTCTTTGCGTAGTAAAGATTACTTCAACTTATATATATATATATATATATATATATATATATATATATAGAGAGAGAGAGAGAGAGAGAGAGAGAGAGAGAGAGCAAAAGAGAGTGAGGGAGAGAGAGAGTGATTTACAACCTACTTCTCTGAAAATTTCCTCTCTTTTAAGGAGCTGATTATAGAGGACATATGTAAAGCAGTCACTCTTGACACAGGCCACTCCTGGGACAATTAACGAGCCCTTAGACTTAGCATAGAAGGCATCAAAACACAACCATAAACTGACAAGTCTACATGCAAGTCTACATATTGAAACAATTCAGACAGAGCTGTTTCAGATTTGTGTTTGAGTTTGCTTAATATACCTTTAAGATTAGAGATCTGAGGAAGGAAATCAAATCTTTATTTTATGACTACAACAAATGGGCCCACCACGGTAAATATGTCATTTATTTTTTCTCACAAAGAAACATTCACTGCACACTGCCAATAAAAGTAGCATTTTCCTTCTACTTAAGGTTTGTTAGATGAAATTTATGTTTTTAAAATGCACTGCAAACACCAAAAAATGATTGTGCCATTATCAGCTTTTAAATCAAAACAGCTTGCTATCTGGTAAGGACAGGAGAACCGGTCGATTTATTTCATAAAACTTTATGTACAAAGAGACAGTGTCTATGAACTTAATGGAGAGAATATAGAGTCTGGAGGGATAATTCGTATTACAATTTATAGTGGGATTATCCATACTCCACAGTTTTCCGATTTTATTGAGATTTTATGGTAGTATGATGCTGATGCAGTTAACTGCAGTGAATAGGATGTATAATTTGTTTCACTCTGACTGGGAAATGAAATTGTCGTTACTATTATATAAGAAATCTGGCAGACTTTATTAATTGCTTGAGTCCAACCTAAGCCATTCTTTATCCTAGTTTTACCAGTGAAATATTTTACCTGGTAAAAGAACAAATAAGAATGGCTGTAATTTTCATCTAGCAGTATTTTTTCATTAAGACCATTTGGGAGTCTTAGGAACATTTCTCTGCCACAGGGGTTTAACACCAGAAACGATTAAAACCTAATTATATCAAACATCTATAATGTATAACCAAATATATTCTTTAATGTTACATATTTTGAAATATAACAAACTTGGGAAATAGCAGAAATGCTGCACTAAAGAACATCAGGGAGTTGCAGTTTTTTATTTTTTTAACAAAATAAAATAGTAATGGCTTTAAAAGCAGTATTCATCCATTCTGGAAACACTTATTGTTTGTTGTGTGTCAAGATACAGAATATGCATTGTGGCAGGGATATGAATATCATTATAATTATAAACTATTACATAATATAAATGACAGGATTTTGGAGTTAGATAAATTAATAGGAGATAATATGATATAAAGTTATATATATGAAATGACTTTATTTTATATACACCTTTCCAGAAAATTAGCTTTAACCAGAGAAAGAAAAGCTCTTCCAGGAAAAGGACGTAAATGGATAAAGAAGGATATCACCTAAAGTAGCCAGGAAATGGCCGCTGGGGCATGAAACGTGTTTGATGGAAACCACAAATCAGGTTGGCAAGAGGTAGTGGAGAAGAATTCAGATGATCTGAAGAGCTTCACTGGATAACATTTTATGTAGCTATTTCAAGTATTTTAACATTTCTAAGGGACGGTTCCTTGAAGTAATACTGGCCACAGCATTTCCAAGTATCCATAAAGACATTGGATTTACATCAGGCTTATTAATTCATTCATCTTACTGTATTTATTATTTTTGTTTTATTTATTCAGGGTTTTTGGCCACACCCAGCAACCCAGAGGTGATTTCTGGCTCTGTACTCAAGAATTATTCTTATTGGGCTCTGAGGACCATATAGGATGCTGGGGATCAGACCATTGTTGGCAAGACGAATACCCTACCTGCTCTACTATCTCTCTGGTCCTATCATTCATTCACCTTATCAGCATTTATTGGGTACTAATGTTGAAACACAATTCTATTTAATGTCAACTAATAATGACCATTTACTAATGCAATCTGTTGAAGGAAAGAGTAGCTCAGGGGATTTAGATGAATGGAGACTGAGTTTAACATACCACATTATCTAATTGGGGCCAGAAGAATTTACTCTTATTACAGGTCATCTTTATATATCATACTAGAACTTTCCTGCTCCAGGAAACTGAGAATCCCATAAGCCATTGAAATTACTCTTCAAATTCTGAATGAGGAAGTTAGTTACTCTGATGAATTCTCCAGGGGCTATTCTTGGTTACTTGATTTCACCAAATTTTACATTCCATCTTTTTGAGTTTTACCATCCAAAAGACATAACTGTTTATTTTTTACATTTTTTTCTCTCTGATGTTCAGTATAACATGCTGGCAGCATACATACCTGTCATATATAAGCTTCTATTCATCCAAATGCAATTCAGATACAACACACACACTCTCTCACACACACACATACACACACTACATTGCCACTACACAAAAGTTGCATAAAAATGTATGGGATGAATGGTAGGACATTGAGTAAAATTTAAACTCTAACTTTCTGCTCAAGTTCAACTGAGTAATAGTTGTTTTTAAAAAAATTATATACTAGGTCTATAAAACCAAAGTGGATGAGTTAGATTTCAAATACAGTTTCATGATTTACTTAAAACGGACATAATCCCAGCATTTCCTTAAAACCTAGATGTAAGCTAGAGGTGAACATCTGGGAGCAATAATCGAATAAATAACCAGAATAGACCTTCTACTACTCTTTTATTGTTTAAAATCTAACCAGTAGGTGGCAGTACAAAGACTGCATTTCTAGTAACGATTGCTTAGTTCTTTAATATATCTCCTGGAATAGGTGATTTTGTGAGGCACAGAGAAAAGAAAGAATCAAGACATGGGAACAAAGGTGGAATGGCTGAGTAAGGAGGGATGTAGAGAAAGGCACCTGGAAGAAAGAAAACGATGGAGAGTGGGAGGAAAGATGGAGAATGAAAGGACAGAGAAAAGTGGACACAGAAGGGCTCTTTGTTAACTGGCAATGGTTAAGGTTCTATGGCCACTGATGGTGAAATCACCTAAGGGCAGAAGGAAAGTGCCCCACTGCACCAGAGAACAACCTGAGCAGGAAGTTTGTGAGTCTGGACCTAAGAAAGGGAGAGTGGAAAGAAGACGTAAGGAAGAGTGAAATATGGGCTAGAGGGATCAGAACAAGAAAATCTGCTCCTGGGCCTGTTCCCTGAGTCACACTCTACTTAAAATTTTTTTAATTAATTTTTAATTGAATAACCTTAAGATACATAATACAAAGCTGATCACGGTTGGGTTTTAGCCATACAATGTTCTAACACCCATCCCTCCACCAGAGTACATTTCCCACCAACAATGTCCCCAGGTTTTCTTCCACCACCCCACCTCAAACCCTAAGCCTGCCTCTATGGCAGACTTTTCTTTGTTCTCTCTCTCCTTTTATACATTATAGTTTGAGGCACAATCCACTTTATCTATAAAACTGAACAATGTAAGGGATAGGCATTTTGGGAGTTGGGGAAGAGGGTAAAAAGGACAAATTCTTATATTTGGGCCAGAGGAATAGTAAAGTGGGTAGGATCCTTAAACTGCACACGGTCTCCCAGGCTTTACCCCCACCATATACAGTCCCCTGAGCTCTGCTAGGAGTAGTTCCTGAGCATCACTGATTAGGTGTGATCCAAAACCAAGAAACATAATGTCCTTATCTTTAGCTTTTTGGGAAGGTCAGTTGTCCTTGACTAATATAACCTTTGTCCTGGTTTTACTTTGAGAGAAAAGTAGACAATAAGGAGAAGGGTCTGAAGTGACGCTTTGGAATTCTGGAGAGAAAGCACAGACAGCATCAGCATCTTGCCCAGACTTTTTGGGCAGGAGACATGGTAAGAAACACACATGCGTCTGTCTCTTACACACAGTAACTCATGATGCCCCTGTGTGTCTGTGTACAGAGGTGCACTGAACAAAAGCTTCACACATAGGGGCTGGGGTGATAGTACAGCAGGTAAAGCATTTGCTTTGCACATGGCGGACCAGGTTTCGATCCCTGTCATCTCATATGGTCCCCTGAGCAATGCCAGGAGTAATTTCTGAGTGAAGACCCAAGAATAATCCTTGAGCACTGGTGTATGTGGAACAAAGGTAAAAAACAAACAAAAATTTTCACCTACTATGATTTTTACTCAACTGTGACTCTCAGATACGGTTTCATCCACACCACTGTATACACTTACGTGCTCATGCAGGGTACTAAATGCAGGACCTCACACATGGGAGCTGAATTTATAGAAATCACTTAGGGCTAGAAGATTAACTCAATGTACTGAACACAGGCAGCCCATTGAGCTAATCTTGAGACCAAGCTCACCCCAAGATGAGGGACCTCCAAGCATAAAGCAAGGATTTCCCCCAAGCACTGCCAGGTGTGGTTCAAAAACTGAAAGAGGAAAAAAGTGCTTTTTAAATAGTTTGCCATCACGAGGTGGGTGGAACATTTCTGGTCCTGTAATTGGCCCATAAAATATTTGATGAATAAAAAAAAAACACCTAATAGGTAGACTTAAAATAAAAAAGAAAGAAAAAATAATAAAAGATGGTGACGCACCTGGTCATTAAAAACACATACATTGGTCAGGGATCAAATAATCACGTCCCCCACATGAAAGTGTATGAAGGAAAATTGGAGTAGGTGATTATTACTCTGTAAATTGGTAACACTTGCTTATTAGGACAAATATCAATTTGCTCATTTCTAAATAGCACAAATGGATTTTCAGCTAATCAAATTCTCCATGAATAATAAAAAAAAGTAGGCAGAGAGAAAGGACAGAAAACAGTGACATAATTTAGAACAGAAAAAGAGATATTACTAAGGAGTTAAAAAGAGACAGGGATGAAAAATCACGTCAAAAGTTTTAAATAATTAAAAAGCCAACTGAACCAACCACGAAACTGAGACCAGGTTACACTTCTGCCTTCTTTCCTACTAGGCCATAGGAATCACAGTAAAATGTCCACTTGCTAAATATATCTTTACAATACCTCTTCAGGTTTTTTATAATACTATATCTGAACAAGTATCATTAAAACAATGCCTGCAACCCAACATAATCCAAAGGCTTCATTGGTGATAACAGCACAAACACTCTTTAAGATCAACTCTACCTGGACATAGAACATTATATTAGGAGAGAAAAGAATTTTGAGCTTTGAAATGTGCCTGTCAGGTGGGAGTGCATGGGGATAAGGAGGAAGATGACTGAGGGGGTGAACGGGGAGGGAGGAAGCATGAGGACGCTGTGGAGGAAGCGTTGACACTGGAGGTAGGACCAGCGTTAGAAACCTACGCTTCAGACTCATCTGTTGATAACTTCATAAATCATGGCTCTTTTGCTGGCGCTGGCGGCCAGAATCCAGCTACACAGGTGCAGGGGTTGAGCTGCTGCCTGCTCACCCTGTGCTAGGCTCTTGAGGCGTCCTGGAAGGGGGCAGGTTCTGGACCTCACCTGCCCACCCTACCCCATCCCAGACTCACAGAAAACTTCACGCACCACAACTGCAGCCATTTTAAAGGTCAGGACTCCACACCTCATCAGAAATGTGGCCATGTGATATCTCAAAGCCTACTATACCCATCTAACGGGTATCCTATCACATTTCATAGAAACAAAAGCGTGGGGCATGATGTGTGGTGTGTGGGAACATATTGATGATTTCCTATACAGTGGGCTCAAGTGACACAACGGAGATTTAAAACATCTCTAATGACTTTTGTCTAAGACCATATTCATTGACTGTATTTAGAGAAGTCTCTCCAACAAGCAACACAGAATAGATTATCCAGTGTATGCGCAGGAAAGGCTCAAATAGAGGTTGAGATAAATATGAAATAACGGTTGTCTGTTGGTGCAGTGGTGGTATGTCTGGGTTGACTGTACAAAACCACTGTGTTCTGGAAACCCAGAAAGTGAATCCAAGAACAGAATTGACCAGACTCGCAACAACAACCCAGAAAGAAGAAGCCATGACTTTATCAATACCATTCCTTTATATGGGCTGTAATGATGAACATAATTGATGCCAGCTAAGGGAGCTGGCAAGGGATGAGGATGCAGGGTGGGTGAGAAATGCGGGTCTCTGGTGATGGTGGGGGCACCCTGATGGGGGATTGGTGCTGAATGATGAATCTTTCTAACTACTGTACTGTGAAAAACTTTGTACTTTGTAAATCACTATCACTATCACTATCACTATCTTCCTGTTAATCATCTATTTGCTAGAGTGGGCACCAGTAATATCTCCATATGTCCTGTCTCATGCTAATAGAACCCAAAGGTATCTGCTTGCTCCAGGATAATAGAGAGCCTCAAAAAATTATATTAGGTCACAGGAATGACCTAATATAAATGTTACTGGTATTTGGCATATCAAATACTACACGAGCAGCTTGCCAGGCTTGCTGTGCGAAAGTGGCATACTGTTGTAGTCACCTCTAAATAAAGCATTTATAGATGAACCACACGGCCGCTAAGCGACGCAGAGGGGGCTGTGATAGTCTAGTGTGCTGGGTGGAGTTGTGATGAGAGGGTAGTCCGGATGTGGAAAATGGCAGGCCCCATGGAGTAGGGGAGGGTGGTCTGGCTTGTTGTGAGGCTCTCTGCTGGGGTGGCGGGCCAGAGCTAGAACCCGCCAAGCCTCCCGGGCGCCTCACGAGCAGCTGGGCATAGAAAGTGCAAGTAGCATCTCTTCCCCATGTCTGAGAGTCTCTGGTTCAGCATACCTGGGCCGTATTGAAAGAAAAAAACTGCTGCAGGGTGGGTGTGGATGATCCGGGCTGTGATAGTCTGGTCTGCTGGATGGAGTTGTGACAAGAGGGAAGTACGGATGTGGAAAATGGCGGGCCCCATGGAATAGGGGAGGGTGGTCTGGCTTGCTGTGAGGCTCTGCTGGGGTGGCAGGCCAGGGCTAGAACCAGCCATGCTTCCCAGGGTGCCTCACGAGCAGCTGGGCACAGGGAGAGCAAGGATCAGCTCTGCCCCATGTCTGAGAGTCTCTGGTTCAGCATACCTGGGCTGGATTGAAATAAAACTGCTGCAGGGTGGGTGTGGATGATTTGTGCTGTGATAGTCTGGACTGTGATGGTCTCTGACTCTGAGAGTCAGAGACTCTCAGACATGGGGCAGAGCTGCTCCTGGCTCTCCCTGTGCCCAGCTGCTCGTGGAGGCGCCCAGGAGGCATGGCGGGTTCTAGCCCTGGCCTGCCACCCCACAGAGCCTCACAACAAGCCAGACCACCCTCCCCTACTCCATGGGGCCCGCCATTTTCCACATCCAGACTTCCCTCTCGTCACAACTCCACCCAGCAGACCAAACTTTGTAAATCACAGTGTTTAAATAAATAAAAGAAGAAAAAATCATGACTCTTTATTTCAAAATAAGTACATAAAATAAAATAAAATAAAAAGTCAATCAGGCAGATAACTCAAAGGGCCGGAGCACATGTTTGCTCAGAAAGCAAGGATCCTGGGTTGGATCCTCAGGACTGCAAGGTTCCCTGAGCACTGATCCTTGCTGTGCGGGTGAGTAGCCCCTAAGTAGGGGCTTTTGAGTAGCCCCTAAAGCCCCACCAGTTGTGTGCCCAAACCCAAAACTCAAAAGGGTAAAAGCCTGAAACTACTAAGAGAGTAGATGATATGCTCCAAATCAATACACAGGAGCCAGAAACAACTTGATGAACTCAGCAACCAATGAACTCAAGTGTTCTGAGTCCTCAGTATGAAACATACATAACTGCTGGGCAAAATCCCTGAGTACTGAGCTAGGAGTTGTCCTCTGGGTGTGAGCAAAACGTATAAATACCCATATGAACAAAAATTGCAATACTCATTGTATTAAATACTATCAAGAAAAGCTCAAGTGTAGTGTAAAAAGCAATGCAGATATAACATTAGAATATATTTGTAAAATATCACATTTAACAATATATTCAGACATAAGTTACATATTTTTATTATAGGAAAACTAAAGTTATCGAATGTTAATTTTTAATGGAATGAGCAAAATTCATTTTTGGACCCTTTTCTGTAGATAATTTATCTGACAAATGGATCTTTCTCCTGTGTACACTTCCCTCAAGTGTACTTACTATCTATCTCTGAATGAAGAATCATACCTCTCTTAAGACGAATTCCTCTGGCACCCATTCTTCTCCCTCTTCTCTTTCCTCTTATATTGTTCATAAATAACAACCAAAGTATCTTTATGTTTATGGTACGGAGACACCATCAAGCTCACTCCTTGATATTTATCACTTATAAGGAGCTTACTGAGAGTTTATTTCTTCTGAAAATTCTTTTAGAACAATACAGACAGTTTCTGTGTCCTACCTAAGTCAGTTATTATTATTCAATTTCAGGCCAACCCAGACTTTTGCCAGAGGAGTTGACAGATCGTCCATCTTTCATATAAACAAGCGCATCGGAAGCCAGTTTTCCACTGAACCTATTAAAATTTTGGGGCATTCCCAGGGAAAAAAATTATACATTCCTACCCCATGTTGAAAACTGGGCAAATATAAATAAACTCATGGAGTTGTCTCAAACAAAGTATCTTGAACTTCTATTTAAAATTCATTTTTTTTCACTAATTTTGGGCAGACTACCTTTTTCACAGTTTTATCAAGCTCTTGCTTTTGTATTATAGTAACAGTAACAAGTAACTCATGTCACTTAAAAAGTCTTAAGTCACTTAAGAGGGGCCTAGAGTGATAGTACAGCAGGCAGGGTATTTGCCTTGCACACGGTCAACCAGGGTTTGATCCCGGCATCCCATATGATTCCCAGAGCACCGCCAGGAGTAACAGAGTGCAGAGCCAGGAGCAACTCCTGAGCATCACCAGGTGTGACCCAAAAAGGTCAAAAAAAGTCTACTTATGAATAAAATAAAGAGCCAGCATCATGCCAGACCTGCTTTCACATTGGCAGCATTAAAAAAAAAATAAAGAACACTGATGATCTTGTCAATAAAATCAAATGTCAAGTTAAAATATAATGCTAAACCTAGTAGTTACATACTTGAATGCAAGGGAAGAAATGAATTACTCAAGACAACTGTAGTAGTTCAACCACTAAGAAGTAAAGCCCAGAGTACCCAATAACATAGTTCAATTGCCCCAGACTAGTTTGGTCACGTCAACAGATGACACCAGGACTGTACTGCATGGTGAGCTGCAATAGGACAGTCATGTGCAGTGGAGAGAGGATTAGCAGGTCTGTTTAAATGACTATGCCCTAAAAAAGATGTCATTAACATCAACATTGGAAACCAGATGGTAGGAGGAAATGAGTGCAACAAAGACATCTGAAATGGAGGTTTTCAAGGAAGCTCAACTGCAGTTGCCTTCAATGTGCAGGAGCTAGAGTTACACCCTGCAACTGGCTTAGCAGGAATCTCAGCAACAGCCTTATTTCCTTTCACAAAAATAAACAGCCTAGGAGTAAAAATACACTTGTGGCTTCTTCCTGTAGACGGCTGAAAAAAAGTAACAATCTGTAGGAAGAAAATGGGGTGTGAGTATTTCAAATTTGCCCATGGCCACATCCCTTTGAATCTCCTGAATGAGTGCTATGAAAATAAGGTATATTTTTGGCAGATTCATCACTTCATCTAAATATAATAAGAAAATAACACTCTTTTAAAGAAATGCCCAAAGAAAGTACATGCCCAAGTGAGTTTGATTTCTTGAGATGGTATCAACATATTCCAACTAGATACTTGGGGGAGAAATGTATTTTAGACAATGGCCTAATGGCACAACTGTTTTAACTTCTGTAATAGACAGGTTTTGGAGTGTTGACACCTTGCAATAAAAAGTCTATACAAGCAGTACATCTTGGAAAATTATGGGAGATTAGATTCCTGGGATTGTATGGTATGCAAGAAAGATGGGGCAGCAACAGAAGCTAGAGCCTAGTCCTTTCTCTTACCCTTTATTATCATCAGAAACATTGGTCGGCTCTGGGTGGCTAAGGAGAGGGCACTGATGGGAGCATGGGCCATCTACTCAGGCTAGTAAAGAACAGAAGAACAATCAAGGAAGAAACTGGGCAATAGTGAACTAAACACCATCATGAGCATTAAGATGATATAGACCCTATTTCTCCAGCTACTGGAGGCAGGGCTAACTCAGGGACAGGAGAGAAGAGATGATTCCTTGTTATTTTTTTTTTTTTAGCTATTTAAATTTTCAGGGCTGGAGCATTAGTACAGTGATTAGGTCAGTTGCCTTGCACTTGACTAACCTAAGTTTGATTCCCAGCATTCTCATATGGTCCCCTGAGCGCCACCAAGAGTGATTTCTAAACACAGATCCAGAAGTAACCCCTGAGAGTTTCAGGTGTGTCCCTCCAAAAAATAAGATATTTAGACAAGGTTATGATAATGACCTTTATGTATTTTGGATTTCTAAAATATAGTCTCTATGGTCAAACTACATTGAAATGAAAAAATACAAATTATTCTGAAGTTATATTTTGCTTTGAATTTTGCTGTCACTCATCAGTGAGTAGGAATGTTTCATCTTAGAAGCAGATTAAAACTGGTACTGCTTCTTTAATTGGCAACAGAAGTTGAATTTTCACTGGCCTTTTTATTTGCCTGTCTCTCATCATCAACCCTAGATGCAGCTATTTTCTTTTTCTTTGCTTTTTGGGTCACACCCGGCAATACTCAGGGGTTACTCCTGGCTCTGCACTCAGAAATTACTCCTGGCAGTGCTCGGGGACCATATGGGATGCCGGGATCGAACCCGGCCAGCACAGGCTGACTGCATGCAAGGCAAATGCTCTACCCGCTGGGCTATCGCTCCGCCCCAGATGCTGCTATTTTAAATTCCTTTTATTGTCTATTACATCACCTTTATCCTAAAACTATTCATGTAAATCGATTTAGAATCCAGACTTAATGATTTAAAATATGTTTGATTTCACCTATGTAATACAATCAAGTAATGCACAATTAAGGCCTTGCTCCTCTAGTGCTTCCCTCCACTCATCTCACAGCCTCCACACTTTTCTAGCTCTCATTCTTACTTTATCTACAACACCTTCAAGCAAGACTACTTCCCAGGGTTACCTCAACTCCTTTCTGAACACAAACTCCCTTCCCCCAGTCCTTTGTTCCCACCACTCCACTGACACTCTTCAAAGTCACCTATGAGCTCTGTCATTGTCAAATTCTCAGCTTCAAAGCTCATATTATTTGGCCCATTGTTAGCATTCCATATAGTCCCTCACTCTCTCCTTCAAACATGGGTTAACAATCTTGCAAAGCACAGTACTCCAATCAATATTTATTTTAAATAATAAAATGAATTAAAGAAGGTCTTCACTTGGAATCTCTGTCAGATTTTTCCACTCCCTATTTAGTAAGGAAAACGATGGGAAGTGGAGTCCTATACACACTCAATCTTCTAGAAAAGCCAAGGACCGCTTTGCTTGGCTGTTATTATCCTTTATGCTTTTTTGCTACCAAACAGCTGTAAAAATACAAAAAATGAAATAAAATCTGTTACAAAATCTGCCCTAAATGTTCTCTATGAAATTCCTTTATGAGGCAAAACCATCCCTTTTGGGGATACTTACACACATTGTGTCTCAGGAAAAGTAGAAGTAGGTCTCTACTGGCTAATCACTCTATTGCAGACCCTTTTAGCTCCATGTTCTGTCGTTTCAAAGGACAACTGCTACCATGCTCTTCCATACAGGGAGGGGAAGGATCTTCCCAGAGATCTGGTCCAGCCATACTGTCACCACTTTAGTCTAAATGTGTTTATTTATTATGCCTTTCATATCAGCAGATTACTTTTTGAATATTACTTTTATGGCCCAAATGCTAAATCTCAGTGCTATTGTGAGCTAACAATGTCAAGCCTCTAGATCTATATTCTTAAGTATTGACTTATTTTGTGGATAAGCGACTGGGGCTTGGCCCCACCTGATTCTTCTGGGGATTACTCTGTGCTCAGAGATCACTCCTGGCTGTGATCAGATCATATGTGGTACCAGGGCTAGAACATGGATAGCCTGCATGCAGGCAAGGTTTTGACCTATGGGCCTTCTTAAAAGTATATGGATGGTAAAAAGGATTTGAATGAACTGATGGTTTACCCTCACCACATGGTGTTTGCATGTCCTTCTATGGTTGGTTAAGTAGACCCACGTGGATGTTTCAAAGTACTCTATTCGTAACCCTGACCAGCCCTCATGATGAGCATCTTAGGAATTTTCTTCCACTCGACAGATAATAACTTCCATGAAAATACTTTTGTCAGACATCATTTTCTGTGCAATTATAATGAAAGCATCTTCCTGCAGGCAAATCCATATTTGGTCTACGCTTTAATCCAATCCTGTCCACAAGTATCAGTTAATTGTATGATTTTTATTTTTTGCTTAATGTCAGCACCTCCCAGTAGATTATAGACACTCTGGCACAGAAACAGCATCTGTTTGGTTCAACAGTGGATCTTGGATGCCAATAAAATGTCAGATACATGATAGATGCTCAGAATGGACAAGTTCACAGGACATATTACCTGAGACAGGAATGTGGATTTTGTGTGATGTGACATACATGAAGACAATTTATTCCCTATTAAAAGCAAAGCAGTGAACTTTTTTTTTTTTTTTGCCACACTTGGCTACTGAATTCAAGACTTACTCCTGGCTCTGTGCTCAGGGAACACCCCTGGTGGGCTTGGGAACATATAGGATACTGAGGAAATAACCTATGTCAGCTGTGTTCAAGGCAAGTGCCTTAATCCACTGTACTATTTGCCCAGCCCCATCCTGAACCAACCTTAAAAGTAACTGGTCAGTATAATCATTTACATTTATATGAGTTTGTACTTTTTTTTTAGTTTTATTACTAACATTTCAAAAACCCAATGGCACCATTCTAGTTCTTTCTTTCCATCCACACCAGATATATAAGGCCTGGGTGGAATGGAAATAAGGATGGCCTTTATCACACAGCCACTTCCAATGCTGGCTGGCCCTGCGCCTAGTCATATCTGTGCAGAATGAAGACTAGAAAAATTACTGAAGTGCCCTTTCCTTTATTCATCTGATGAGGGAGGCAGGCCTCCTCCACTAGACACTTTTACCATCATCTAATTAATCAGTTAAACAATAAAAAAAAACTTGTAAAATGCTACAGAGCAGTATTTGTAGAATATGGTGATTATAAAAACTTAATAGACACTAATAAAAATAAAAAAATATTGCATGTTCCCAGATAATTTCTCATATAAAATTCTAAGACCTTACAAGTTGTAGTAACAACCTTGAGAAGCATTTCCATAGCAACATTTTTGGAATGACTTATCTTTTTAAGTTCAATATACTTCTAAAATCACTTCTAACTTTATTTTCACATGTATCACTGTATCACTGTCTTCCCATTCATCATCGATTTGCTCAAGCAGGCACCAGTAACATCTCCATATGTCCTGTCTCATGCTAGTAGAGCCCAAGGGCATCTGTTTGCTCCAGGAACATAAAGAGCCTCAAACCATTCCATCAGGTCATGGGAATGAGGTCTATAATTGTTACTGGTATTTGGCATATCAAATACCAAATACAAAATAATTGTTACTGGTATTTGGCATATCAAATACGACACGGGAGGCTTGCCAGGCTCTGCCATGCGGGTGGCATACTCTTGTAGTCACCTCTGAATCCAGCATTTAGAGATTATCTATAAAAAAAAAGTAAACAGCAATGATCACTGAAGATGAGTTTGTGGGTTTCTTTGCCATTTCTTACATGTTATCTTCAGAAATTATAAAGGTTATGTCTGAAGTTAGAAAAAGCTAAAAAAAGGTAATAGTACCATTGTCACTGTATCTGCTGGAGACGGACAACAAGATCCCCAATACATACCTAAACCACAAACCCTATGACATTTTTTCCTATGTATACGTAACTATGATAAAAGTTTAATTTTATTATATCACCGTGAGATAGACATTTACAAAGCTGTTGATGATTGGGTTTCAGTCATACAATGTTGTAGCACTAAAGCAAATTTCAACCCCTACCTTTGTAAAAGCAGATTTGAAGCTAGTTAGTTATGGAATCAGAAGTTTTAATGACATGATAGGAAAAATTCTTAATATTACTGTATAGAATAATATTAATAATGATAAATAATCATAAACATTTGTTGATTAGTTGTATTTCCTGTTTTCAAGTGTAGATCTTATCCTCATCTTAGTACTAAAAGAAAATGATCAGTGAAATTAAATAATTTCTCCAAATTCAAAGCTATAAGTGAGAAAGAACAAAATTTAAATTACATATTCTGGATCCAAATCTGGTTGTTAATGTCCATTGTACAGTACCACTGGTTTATGATTTCATGCAACTTTCTAATCTTGATGTGGGAAAACTGAGTTAAAAACACAACATGAAACTAGTACACAATACTCACACAGGGAATACATTAGCATAAAAATATTGACAAAGATTTTGGCAAAGATATATTTTCCAGAAAAAGAAATGTTATTAACATATTTTACATATTATTCACTTTAATAGAAAGAAGCTTCACCACAAAATAATGGCAAATTATCTCTCATTTTCTTCATTAGTAAATCAGAAATATATATATATATATTTTTTTTTTTAAGATGGCAGAAGCAATGCTGTCTTTATGACTCAACTTCAAAACAGAGTCTTCACTTTTCTTATAATAATATTAAAAAAAAGGTTAGATCTCTGCATGGACGTTTCACTCACATATGTATTATTCTGTATGTGAGGTCATATTTTCATTGTTAATTTCTTGTTTATAGAAAATTCATAAAGACATCTGTACATTTTAAAAGAAAAAATACACCCACTGTGCCCTTCAGTTGTAATTGAACTCATTTAGCTAACATGTATCAAAAGAATTTATAACATCTAAGAGAATTCAAAGAAAGGAGACCCTAATTCCTTTAATGGGAATAATTCACTAAGAGGGTAGTGGTGACTACTTCTGCTGCAGCACAGGAGAGCATGTCTAGACAAAACATGCCTAACTTCTCAAGTTCGTGTTCAGAAATTTCTGCTGTGAATCATGAGATTTTCACTTGGTAAAATTGATGTTGAAATTTATTTTCTGTGCTATGCTGAAACTCACTACAGATAAAAAGTAACCTGTACCAATTTTTGAGTATATGCTTGCAAAAATGTCTTTAAGTTTACAAGCAATTGCTATTTTTCAGGCATTGAATCCTACCTTGATTGGACCAAATTGATCAAAACGATCATGCTTGCTGCATTTTATGGGAAGACATAAACTGAAACAATCATGCTTACTAGCATTTTATGTGGAGAGAGTGTTCTATGTTTTTCTCAGACACAGTTTAACACACTGACTCTCGCTTTGTTAATTTGTGTTAAGTAGACCATATTCAACTGTGAGTGACCAGTGGCTCTCACACATTGGCATCAATGTGTTGGTATGGACATCAGAAATGGTAGAGCATCAATGTAAAGAGTAATAGAACATCTCATTCATTATCATATCTAGGCTGTGACAAAAATGCATATTATGCACTTAATTTAAGAAGTGAGTAGTAAACTTCTTAGTTTAAGAAGCGAGTAGATGATTACAGCCATTTTATATTTCCTTAGAAGCGTGGTTTACTTTCATTCTCACAGCAAGGAAATATAAAACTGACAGCATGATGCTATTATGATTTCTTCTAGCAAAAATTATGGGAAAATGAGAATGAAGAAAAATAGTTTCCTGATTAACTGTATAACTATCATATGTAACGAAGAAGCTAGCCATGTTGAGTATAATCATTTGGAAAAGAATCTTTAAGTCCTTAAAGGAAATATTAGCAAAGCATGTTGAAATATTCCTAACACTAACCATCCAGTTATCTAAAATAATAATTTGATTTTATACAAAGGTGGAAACTCAAATATAGACTTTGTTAGCCTAACACTTAACTTCAGAATTAATTAACGGAAAGTAAATTTACAAACTACTCAAAACAGAATGATGACATTTCAAGCATTGCAGCATTAAGAAATTTTATAATATGACCACCCAAATAAGTTCTGAGCTGAGAAACTGAAAGAAGAAATATCCAGATTCACTATTAAAAATTTCACAATGGTTAATTTTGATGAGGAATTTATCATCTGAAAACCATACATAGCTATGCTCCAAAAATCCACCTTGTCTGAGCATTTGACATCATGCAGTATCTTGTAAATTTAAGTATTTGTTTTCTGGCTTGAAGTGATTTGGTATATAAGTAATAGTGACGCATAGGGCTATAAAAATATGAGGATGGATTCCAGTGAACTATTCTCTAAAGTGACAGACCAGGGGGTGTCCTGGGCTAATCTGGATGTGGAGTATTTGCGTTACAACATAGGGGTGCGCCTCACGGGGAGAATCTAGGGCTGAAATAAGGCTTCACTCATCTCTTACCTTTGCCATGGCTTCTCCCATCCTCCAAAAAGCGGCACGACAATAGTGTTGTTCACATTTCCAGGTGACCGCACAGCTGTGTAGACAACAGGCACCGACTGAACCACCACAGGGATGCGGTGAACGTGACTCAGTTTGTTAGACTGTAAATTCATGGGGCTTGAAGGCGGAACAGGATGGATAATGTGCAAAAACTGCTGGCCCCCCACGCCAGAGGCCGAGGCAACAAGGGGCCCTGGAGTTAATACTGTTGACGAGGATGATGCTGAAGATACTGATGTTATAACCGCTGGGGATGAGGCTGGACGACTAGAAGAGGATGAAGAGGTTGAAGTAGAAGAAGGTGAGGATGCGGACGCTGTCATGGAAACAGGGGAGGATGAAACAGCTGTGGGGGATGTCCTGGCTTTGTTGATTGACAAGTCCACTGGCTCGGTTTGTGTTTGGAAGTGATCTACTGGTAACGAGTCCTCCGGCGGCTCCCCTTTCACGTTATTTAGCAACAGGGGAACAGCTTCCATATCTGGGTAGTTGTGGACGTTTGGAGACTGTGGGAAGAAAAATAGACATATTTATCTGTGTTAATCACATTAAAAATTGCATGACTTCTGACTTGAGTGTTTATTAATCGATCTTTATGACTGAGACCTTCAATTTCCAAAGATTTGAAAGATAGCTTTATAATAGCCTGCATGATTAGACTTGAGAGTACAAAATAGTAAGACAAGACACCTGCCAGAAAGACATTTTCATCTTTTGGGAGAGAGACAGACTTAATTGTTTAAATTCAGCGAAATAAGTGATCTACAGTGGGGAGAAGCTGCCCTGGACCATAAATGAGCAACAAAATTTGCATAAGCTCTCCAAGTTCAAGATGCCAAGATCTAATTAAAACTATAGAAAACAAACTTTTAAATTAAAAAACATTTGTTTGACCCATCACTGCATTTATGAGTCTCAGTTATAAACTAAAGGAAGTTTTGATTCATCTTAAATACTCTTTCCAGCTCAAAATTTCAATAATTTCAAAATTCTAAACTTTATAACAAGACTGAGACAACTCAGCCTCACAATTCAGTTTATTTATAAGGTACAAACGGTAACGTGCCATTCTTATTCCCAGTCCAGCATTTTTACAAGGGAACAAAGCTCTCCTAGCCCCCATACCCAATTAATAAACTATTCAAGCTACTTATTTCTAACAATGGGTGTCTAGCCTAACTCAGTGATGTCAAAATGTTTTCTCAAAATTATATACCAAGGATGTTTTAGATTATCATTTTAGCAAAAACTTATTCTGGAAACTTTTAAGTTGTGTAGGACTGTTTTGTTATTTATAACAAATGTTAATTTTACCCAAGTTCATTTGCATTCCTTTAAGTATTAATGAGGAAAATTTTTCAATAATAATAATTATTATAATTATAAAGATTCCAACACTGTTCAGGCTAATGGGCTTGGCGTATTATTACTGAACATGAATATAATTTATTCTTACAATTATTCACAAATAAATTCAACAAATATTTATAGAATATCTACTCTGAGGCCCCAAATGCCCAAGAACGTCAGTCTAGGACAACTGTGTCGATAATTTTGGTTGCACTAATGTGACAGGGCTTCCCAGTCTTCATTGTTACCTCAGAACCAAATCCTATTTTTCAGTTTTACTACAGACAGCAATGCCTACAATTATGTTAAATTTGTTCATTTCATTCTTTGTTTAGTAAAAGGTTTTGGTTTTCTATTCCTTCCAAGACTTTAGCAAACACTTAGAGAAACAAAACATGCTTTTTTTTTTAAACATTTCTTTATAGAATATAAATCATAACACCATTCAAAACATGTAATCAGCAGTAAAGGCATTTTATTCAGCAACAATATGAAAAAAGTCAACAATAGTACTAGTTCGAGAAAAAAAGGAAAATGGTTTGATATTTATTTACTTTTGTTCTATGCTAACATGGTTACTCACCCAACATAATCAAAAGAAATGGGAAATATAAAAATGAATCACCCCAGTATTCAGCACTTGAATCTTAAGACAAGATCTTTTTATTGTTCTAATTGAGAAATAAAGTATTTTTAATCACCTAAACATTAAGAAGAAAAAGCCAATCATAATCATCTAAATTAGCACTACAAAAACTATAGTGTTACCTACTCTTACAATCCAGACAGTTTTTCAATTTGTTCCCAAAATTATCATTAAAATTTTTGGTAGAATTTTAGATGATTTGCATTAGTACGTTAAGACCATACAGAATTTTTGGCTATTGTTGAGGATACATACCAACTGGCTGGTCACTGAAATGACAAGATATGCCATTAGGAACATATGACTAGACAACGTGAAATTTCAATATGATCTATGCTTTCCCTCTTTTTAAAATATTAGACACATCCAAAAGTCTAAATTTGCATATAGGGGTTA
Organism: Cryptotis parvus; assembly: GCA_021461705.1. Lineage (NCBI taxonomy): Eukaryota > Metazoa > Chordata > Mammalia > Eulipotyphla > Soricidae > Cryptotis > Cryptotis parvus. Next base: position 279,625 of record JAJIBD010023929.1, read on the forward strand.
TTTTTACCCCAAATCTATTTGCAGAGGCTTGCAAAGGTAAGGATTCAGTGAAACTGGCCACTTTAAATGAAAGGCTAAGCAAGTAGACCATGGCAATGCTGGGAGTGGTAAATACGGAGCGGGTGTGTAAAGGGACAACATTAGCGGTACCTGGTTCCACTAGTCTTTGCAAATTGCTTAGCTTGCTCAAGATTACGAATCTAGAGGCTTTTGTAGATCTGCTTAATCCATCACTTAGGAAAATATTTACTCCTTAAGCTCTTTTACAACAAAAGAAGTGTATGTCTCTTAAATTCACTTGTATACACTGGAAAGCTATCTAGGTCAAATATTAATAGTTCTTAGGCACTTTCAGGTATTTAAAAACTACACTGCTTTGGGGCCAGAGCGATAGTCCAGTGGATAGGGTGTTTGCCTTGCACATGGCCAACCAAGGTTCGATTCACAGCATCCCATATGGTCCCCTGAGCACCACTTGGAATAATTCCTGAGTGCAGAGCCAGGAGTAACCTCCGAGCATTACTGGATATGACCCAAAAAAGCAAACAAAACAAAACAAAACAAAACAAAACAAAACAAAACAAAACTGCACAGCTTTTATATGAGCTCAACGCCAAGTCTAGCAAATACTCATGAAAATAATGAAAAGTAAAACAAAACTTTAGGATGAAAAGCATGTTTTCTTTGGAACCTTAACTGCATTAAACACGAGTTTATAACCTACGGGCATCACAGCAGCACATGGAGTTTCTTTTTTATATGTATCACTTAAGATGCATTTTCTTAGAAAATAATAACTCTTTATTATAAAGGAGCAGTACTTGTGATATCATCTGCTTCTTTACAGCGTTGACATTAATATTACAATCCCACAACCTCCACGAATCCTACTATGATGAGGCAGATGATGCTGTCTATAGTTCCGACTTCAAGCTGCATACATGCTGATGTAGACACCACTACTGAAGAAACATGTTGCTAATAGCAAGGATATGACCTTTCCCATCATCTAGTAAAAGAGAACAGAGCAAAAGTGTGCTTCTGACATCAACACTCAGAATTCATGTCTTTTCTTAAGCAGAAAACTGAAACACAATCGTTTTAAAATTTGAATCCACAAATGTGCAGTGGAGGTAAGATGAGGGGAGCAGGGGACATAGTCAAGAGGAAGAATCAAAGAGCGTCTCTTGGTAGCCTCAGCAACCTGAGAGCCAAGAAGAGGAAGAAGAGAGATCAAGGCTGAAGCACAACCCGTGAATGTTGCAGAACTCCAAGTGACTTCCAGTGTGTGGATGCAGGGAAGCCATAGAGTAGAATCATGGGAGGTCGGAGGCCAACCAAAACTGAATGCTCTTAAAACCCACCTAAATGGATCTGGACCATAAAAAGATATCTTGCCTTAAGAGATCAACCCTGCTCATACCCAGTTACTTGCAGTCTTTTACTCTGGACCTGACATTCTGAATTCGTCCCATTCTTGATTGAGGCTAACCGTAACACAGATCCATTTACTATCCTTTATTTCTTGGCTGAAGAAAAAGAGGTTAGGACAAAAGCAGAGGAGAAAGCAAGGTAAGACCAATGACAAGTATAAGTATACAGAGCTGTTGGAAACTAAATGAAACAAGCACATACATTTGGAAAATTGAGAGAAAATGTGTTTCCAGAACAATGTGTACACAATAAACAAAAAAGAGACAAATATAGGTAAATTCTATGTTTTATGTACAAAATAGAAACTTCTATAAAAAGTATGAATAACTAATTCCATACAAAAATGTTATCTGTCTTTATACTACTCAATTCTTGATTCAATACTTATGGGCTATTCATAGCAATGCCAACTAAGCATTATTGTTGTCTGTTTTAAATAAAAGCCCATAAAGATTTCTGCCCATGTGTGGTGACTTTAGCTGAATTTTTACTGCTGACATTCTTTATGTGGAAAATATGATCAAATTTATCATATTCTATATCAGATTATACTTTTGTATTATCATATCATCAAATGAAAACTACACTCCCAAAGACATAATGATTCATGAGAATGCTGAATTTTTTGTCAAGAAGAATAATTTCATTTTTCAAAGAATAATGCATTTTAAAAAGGCTCACAATAAAGTTTCTATAATAATCTCAAAAAGTAATTGCTTTAGGGGGCTGTGGAGATAGTTCAGAGGCTAAGACGCTTGCCAACTATGGTTTGATCCCCAGGACCGTAGTATGTGATGCCATGAGCACAACCAGATATCATCCCTGATATTATATACCATGAGCTATATACTCTGAGCACCACCAGGTTTGACCCTCCCTCCCCTCCCCCTTGCACCAAAAGAAATAACTGCATCAATACACTGGAAACACTGCCATGGGAAATGCCACTATAACTTTTGTTTTAAAATGCATGTGACGGAGCCGGAGCGATAGCCCAGCGGGTAGGGCGTTTGCCTTGCACGCGGCCGGCCCATGCCGCCCGGGTTCGATCCCGGCATCCCATATGGTCCCCGAGCACCGCCAGGAGTAATTCCTGAGTGCAGAGCCAGGAGAAACCCCTGAGCATTGCCGGGTGTGACCCAAAAAAGCAAAAAAAAAAAAAAAATGCATGTGAAAACCGAAAAATAAATCTTAGCAATATTATACTTTCATGGGGTCAGAGCTATAGTATAGTGGGTAGGACATTTGCCTTGCATGCTGATGACCTGGGTTCAATCCCTGTCATCCCATATGGTCCCCCAACCCCAGCACCGCCAGGAGTAATACCTGAATACAGAGCCAGGAGTAACCCCTGAGCATCGATAGGTGTGACCCAAAAAAGCAATATATATACACGGTCATATATCATTTTAGAAATCTTAGAGCGGATTCTGTCCCTGATAACCATAACCAAGAAAGCACTGCATATGCTATTCCAGGGAGCACATTTCTTCAGACAGCTGAAACTTGATTCACATGTACTTATTTAATCTCATTATCCTTTCCCTAAATATACATCTTAAGATGTGACTTCAAGTTTTGGCATTATTTTTAAATGTAAAAATAAACTAAAAAATTTTCCATGTGTTAGTACCTGGGGTACCGGCTGTATTTTCTAGTCATTACTGTTAGCTGAGTCTTAGTAAGGTCTGCTGAGTCTAGTAAGTAGACACAGCCTACTCTAAGCTCCAGCTATGCTTAGCTTGCAGCCCCCTCCCAGCTGAGCTAAGGAGGTTTTGAATCAGCTCTGGTACTTGTAAAGCCAAAATGCAGCACCTTAAATGCTGCATTTCAATAGAGTTATTACCTGACTTCATCTCTAGACAGCCCAGCCCAGGATGGACCAGGCTAGGAAGTTTTGGCAGATTTCTATCTATAAAATAAGCTGGGAGGAAGGAGAAGGGACTTTTGCCATTTGTCTTCCTTTGGCTTCTGTCTCTCCCTTCTCTGTTGGGCTTCAACACGTGGTGGCAGCCATCTTGGCCTACAAGTGGCTGGGGCCCAGCCGGGAACCCAAAATCCAGCGTTTTTCTGTTCTTGGATTGTATATCAGAACCTGTGATAGTAAAGCCTTTTAAAACTGCACTGGATTCCTGAGTTTTCATCTATTCCCTGCCGGCCGGAGGTAAAAGGGAACTCGCATCCTGGTATTGTTGGAGACCCCAGTGGCTCCCCGACAATGGTCTGTCAGTGAACTGAGTAAAGCAAAAATTTTTAGTGACTGGCTTAATATTTCAATTACATGAAAATTCCCAAAAAAGACGGAAAAATGTTCAGATACCACCCCAAAATTTTAATACCTCCAGAGGTTTGCTATGTAGTCAGAGTAGAGAGCCATTCGTATAACATTTTTTGAAAATACCATTTAAGAGTTCCTTGTGGTCTCATTTTTAGAGGCATTTGATGTTTGTAGCATGTATTTATACATATGAGCACACAGACACACAGGTAGGATGTGTCTAGCTATCTATCAATCTACCTCCATTCATTTATTCATACAGTGATCCAGCATTTAATTAAACTGTTTAATGTTTCTGAGAAATAATCTCATGACAATTTTTTTAAAATACTGCAAAGTGACTTGCCTATAATATTACATAGCTTCTGGCTTAGTTATAAAAAGACTCTGTTTTATAGACTATTGGGAAGTTATTATAGTAAGAAAATTTGATTAGGAGACAAAAGATTGGATCCATGACCTATCCTGTCACTTATTAGTTGTGCAATCTTGGTATTATCATTAAAGTTATTGAGGTATGAGTTGATCCACCTACAAAAGAGCAAAACTCATTTAAAACCCATAAATTATTTTAATGATTGAATTAAGACCTTTAAGTGCTTTTAAGCAATATGAAGAAATGAGGGTGAGGCACAAACGAGATTCTCTTTTAAAAGAGAAAATTCCAAACGCAATTTAATCTGTGACTTGACTCACAACCCAGCTAAATACTAACACTCACTAAACTAGGGAGAGTGTTTGCCAAAAAACCCAGATACACATTAATAACTTGTCAAGATATTAAGAGCACTTCTAGGGTTTACATATGATTTTATACTTTTCTCTTCAAGTATAAAAGAATCATTTGAAATTCTAATTCATTCTGCAATTTTTAGTTGAGAGTGGCTGGGTCCACAGAATAGATGTTCACGTGACAGTAGATAGAACAGTTTCTATTTGATTGGTTTGAATTTTACTTATTTATTTAAATTGCTCTGAAGTTTAGGTTCCATATTGCTGTTAACAAATAACCTTTGCAACTATACATCAGAAAGTATAAGTACTATAAATATGCACATCATTTGTTTCAGTGTCATGGGGGAATTTACATAAGTTTTGGGGTTGTGACAGTAATGAACATATGCTACTTAACAGATGTAATTAAAAATTTACTGTGTACATCATATATACAGATTAAACTAAATCCATATCTCATGATAGATTCAGCATTTAAGTTAGGCTGAATTATTTTAGTATTTATCTATCAATTTATATTTGGGTTTGAACCCAGGGCTTCATGCACTCAGAGCACTGACACCGATTTGTCTGCTGGAAACCTAAGGGTTGCTCCTTTATCTAAGGGATCTCATTCTTTGACACAGATCATTGAATAGCATGACGCAGAATCCTAGCCACAATACTGTACTGTTTAAAATAGGTCCATGAGAGACCATCATTAATAGTACTGAAAGCCAAAAAATAAAAACATGATAAAAATAAACAATATGAATCAAATAAAACTCCTTCCATTTCTGAAAAACACACACACATGTTTTTTGTTTATTTCTGGGCCACAACAAAGAGTGCTCAGGGATTATTCCTGGGATAGTGTTCAGGAAACCATATGTTGTACCTGGGATTTGAACCAAAATTACAATGTCCACAGTTACATGCATGAGCATTATTTACATAGACAGAGAGAGAGAGAGAGACAGAGTGAGGGGGAGAGAGAGAGAGAGAGAGAGAGAGAGAGAGAGAGAGAGAAAATGCCTGCCATAGAGGAAGATGGGGGGGGCAACATTGGTATTGGGAAATGTGCACTGGTGGAGTGACGGGTGCTGGAACACAGTATGACTGAAACTCAGTCATGCGCAGCTTTGTAATGGTCTATCTCATGCCAATTCAATAAAAAAATAAGAAAAAATAATAATAAAAGATAAAGTTAAGGGCAGAGGGGCAGTACAGGGGGTGTACTGACTTGCACTCAGTCAACCAAGGTTCGATCTCCAGCACCATATCTGGTCCCTGGGTTTCGCCGGCAGTGATCCCTGATGGCAGAGCAAAGAGTTAAGCCCTGAGCACTTAGTTTTGCTCCCTCCTGAAAGAATTAAAAATTATTCTGAACTTTTCATATATTTAAATTATATTTTATGACATAATTTTCCTAAAAGTTATAAGTTCGTATTATTTACTCTAAGTATCAGCTACTATGCTGAGTTTACTGCAAATATGAAACAGTATTGGCACCAAGTTTAATGATGCTAAGGAAAAACAGTGGCAAGAAGAATCTCTTATAGGGTGATGGAGGACAGAAGAAATTTTGACAAAGTGCTTTTTAAGAAATGAATAGCAGACAGGGCGAGGACAGGAACAGTGCCAACCTTGCCTGTGGCTGGCCCATTTGATCCCAGGTACCACCTGGTCCAAGAGCAGGGCAGGCATGGCCCCCAGCAATCCCCCACTGAAGGATCTGAGCAGCAACTCATTCTTGGACCCCTGCATTGATCTACCTGTCCAAAAGGCAGAGTATCTTGTAGTGAACCCAGAACCACTAAGTAGCTTTTGGAAGGTACCCACTTACAAAAAATAATACTAAACATTCCTCAGTAGTTAAAAAAAAAATCCTTACAAATGTTTGGTTATGAACATGTGTTATATGTAAATAAGAAAATATTCAGAAAAAATGTATTTTAGCACAGACTGGGCAACAGTTCTTCTCTTTATTGGAATAGTGTGCCAAATATGAACCATTACAATCCTGTTTGCCAGACCAAAAGAGGAAAAAAAGATATTTAATGTATATATAAAAGTATTTTAGGTTCATTTTCTCCCTACTTAGAAATGCTGCCAAAGGGAACCTCCAAAAACATACAAAAGATGTCATAAAAGTGCATTTCATGATTCCAACTGTATGAAATTTTGGAAAAGGCCAAACCACAAAACAAGCGGTTACGAGATTAGAGAAAATGGACGTGAACATTGGGTGAGTCAAGCCAGGGCTGCTCAGAGCTGTGATGCATAGGCCTGTCTTCAATGATAGGTGTTTCAAGTCCTTCAATGATAGGGACAGGCTGCAATGAATGCATCTGTCCAGACCAATGGCGCTGAAGGTCCCTTCAGTGAACTGTAGCAAAGTATGGAAGAGCAAAGGCTCAATGCAGGTTGACTCATTACATTCCCTGCAACGTAACAAATGCAACAGATGTACTGCATAAATCTGAGAACTACTTAACAGAAAATAGGGCCGGCACAGACATGGAATTCAGAGCTGCTAGCTGCCAAACCGTTCTCTAAATCTAAATCAGTACTTCAAATAATGGTAATAAAAAAATTTAATCCAATGGCACCACTGGTCGGGAAATCCTACCATTCTTCACAAAAATAAGTAACACAAACTGATTGTAATATTGGTAAACTGGGAGGAAAGAAGTCACTGTTACATGCCTAATTTTCTACCTCAAGATTAGAATGTTTTCTTCCAGATTTAAATTGCTTTTATTCAGTGACTAGTGAAAACAGTAAAATTTCTCTGAAAGTGAGAGGAAAACACACGTTATAGACTTCAGGGGATAAGTTTTATTTGAATCTTCACTGACTGTTATAATCTCACCGTAGGACCTGAGGCCAATGTCCTGCTAGCTACATATTTTAAAATATGCAGTGATGTATATCATCCACAAATGGATTAATATTCTCTCCTACCAGCTGGTCCCTGCTCTTGATTTCATCAAATGTTCACCACAGTTATTTTGCTAACTATATAGTCAGGAGTGGAATAAATTAAAATTTAGAGGACAGGAAGCTTGACCTCAGAGTTTGTTATGGCCAAATGATGCATTTGAAAACTAGCATTTAAAAACAGATAAAGCAAAAGCAGACAATCTTTTAATGCAAGACAATAATTTAATGCAAACTGAAACATGGTTACAAAATGAAGCTCCTTGCTTTTATGATAACTCCTAATTTTTGGATACCTGATGCCAGGAGGTCGGTAGCAAAGGATAATCTCTATGGGGTCCTCTTCTCATAGTAAGGGATGGTAAAGAGAGATCAGTCTCTGGACTTGTATCACTTGTCTTCCCGTTGTCCATTGATTTGCTCAAGCAGGTGCCAGTAATGTCTCCCTTTCGTTGGGAATGAGGTCCAGTATTGTTATTGTTTTGGACATATCGAATACACCACGGGTAGCTTTCTAGGCTCTGCCGTGTCTCTGGGTTCATCCCAGGGGGCCCAGTCTTTTTCTATGTCAAACCAACAACCATCCAGGGTCCACGGGCAAAGCCCTGTGTATAGGCAAGTCTGTCTCCTGTCTGCCACCTGCCAATGCAGCCGGGCACCACAGCCACACCTGCAAACCTTGAGGGGCAGGTCCCCAAGGGCCTCAAGGGGGCCCAAGCCTCTGGACTAAACAAGTCAAATTGGTAAAGCCAAGAGCAATCTCGTTCCCACCTAGCCTGGGACATGGACCTAGCTCCATTAATGGAGACAAGTGCAAACAGCAATATTGAAATTCACCCAGAAACTTCTTAGGGGCAGTAGAATTAAATTATATGTCATCACACAACACTGACAAGCAGCCTTATGTCAAGCAGTTTTTTGAGGCTATAGACTTTGATGCTCTGATAACTGGTTCCATGTTTGTCTTGATTCAGAGGGTGCAACTGGCAAAGGCTTCAATAAAAGTCTGTGTTTTCACTACAAGACCTACAGGGCATACACAGGTCTACATAATTAATACATGCTTGTAGAGAATGGACTGTACAAATCGAGCTCCTATTGATTTTACCCACTACGAACAAAAGGACAGCAAAAGCAGGCCATAGCCTTAGGGATGACAGAGACAGAGAGATATCCAAGGATGTGACTAACAGAACTTCCTGGACAGCCAAGACTCAACTAATCAGTGGTGACTGATGGTGATTGGGAAAGCTCAGCTCAATATTATTCCCAACTCATCAGAAATAAGATGTTTTTTAAAATGGTACAAAACACTATTTTTCTGGGGAAATAAAGTGATGCTAAAGAAATATGGGGAAAGTATGAAGATTTTGATACAGGATTTGAAAAACTTGTAGCAAAAACTAATTTTAAAACATGCATAACAGCAATGCAAACTATGATTTAATGCCTTATAATGACTATGATATATCAAAGTATTCTACTAAGCTACTTATTAGATTTATATATTCAAGTTGGCTATGAAACATTTTTTTTTTTTGCTTTTTGGGTCACTTCCGGCAATGCTCAGGGGTTTCTCCTGGCTCTGCACTCAGGATTTATTCCTGGCAACGCTCAGGGGACCATATGGGGTGCGGGGATCGAACCTGGGCGGTTGGCTGCATGCAAGGCAAACGCCCTACCCGCTGTGCTATCGCTCGGCCCTAGCTATGAAACATTTTTCTGGGGAAAACGGGGTACAATAATGCAGAGACTTTTCTGTGGATATATATGTGTATATATATATATATATATGTATATATATATAATAGTGAAGATATACATATAAATATATATGCTTTAATTCAGGCTTTTGACAAAAATGCATATGCAATTATTTAACTTTGCTTTAGAAACAACAAAATGGGCATTTGAAAAACTCAGAATCAGCTTAGAGACAGAGATCAAGGGCCAAAGAGTATGCTTTGTATGCAGGAGGTGCAGGTTCGATTCTTGGTATCATATGATCCCCCAAAACTGGGATTAGCCTCTGACTTTGCATGAAAATAAACCAGAATAAGTCATGTTTTAACCCAACTCTAACTGGGAATTATCTTTGGACCATTTTGCTGGTCTGGAAGCCAGAGAAACAGTAGGTCTGGCCATGGTACCAGCACCAAACAGTGAAACTATAGAAATGATCATGCAATTTCAATTATCAGCCTAGTCTGAAAATTAATACTCAGTAACATGGGAATACAATATCCGCAAAATGCTAAAATGTTAAATGTCAGTGTACAAAGGTATTGAAAGAATGAACTTAATCATCCCATAGCTATATCTTTATTTACATATGAATATAAGAAAAAGGACTAGAAAAACTACTCCAAGTGGTTAATGCCAAATTTTCCTACTTTGAGAAACATGTATGTTTTCTGTACTTCCTTTATTATTATTTTCTCTATATTTTCCAAAGTTTACACTGAATGTGCTATTTTGAAAGAATTATATCCAGAAAGAAAAGTGCAATAAGAAAAACAGAAAAAATAAAAATGCAAAAGAATGTTTATAGTTCTTAACCTGGCTTTTCTGTTCCTAAATTCCACTGAACTATACTGTTGTTTTCTTTTTTAAATTACTGTTAGTAAAATACCCAATTGCATTAAAAGCTTAATTTTTAAGGTTGTTGCAGTTATCAATTTTTGACTTGTGGCATGATTATACTATAGAAACTAGTGCATCTACCTATGCAATCTGTAATTAAACTAAAAAGAAAGGAGTCCAGTATAATTGAGAACTGAAAATATGCAATTTCAGTAATCACAATGGGTTTTTAATTCATTAGATTATTTCAGCAGATTTACTGCCATAATTATATTTTTTCTCAGGCTCATATTAAAGTTCATTTGTAATGTTTTGGATTACAAGCCAGCTGACCACAGAGAGAAGCCCACAGGTTTCTGGGAGGAAGACGAAAATAAGGGAGTTCATTTGCTATTGGCATTTTATTTCCATAGATAACATATAGAAAATAATCACAAGTTGATAGTGAAATTGCATTTTAGGCATATTAAATGCATTAAATGGATAATTTAAAATAAAATATCTCAACAATATAGTCAAAAATGAGAAGGACGCTGAGCAGGGGCACCAACAGACTTGGGTTCATGCCCTGGCTCTGCCCTCACTCATAAACACAGGATGTCCCTTTACTTTTTTTTTTTTTTTTGCTTTTTGGGTCACACCCAGCAATGTTCAGGGGTTGCTCCTTGCTCTGCACTCAGGAATTACTCCTGAGAGTGCTTGGTAGGGACATATGGGATGCTGGGGAACCGAGCCAGGGTCGGCCAAGTGCAGGCAACTGCCCTACCCGCTGGACTATTGCTCCAGCCCCTGTCCTTCCTTCTGAACTTTAATACTTCACTGATGAAATGGTGCCAGTATTTACATCTACAGTTGCAGGAAGCTCTGAAGATTACATTATCGGATGCATAGAACCTAACACCAAGTCCTCAAAATTAATGAAGTTGTTGTATACTTTTTACAGTACCTGCGATTTCTATAATTTTACTCTAGTGCTTAAACTAGACATTACCATGTCTGATGTTCCATAACTTGACAGTTTTTTTTATTATTCAATAAACTATATAACACATGAAAGGGTCAAACGTTAAACTTTGTTCATAATTTGCTATAGAAGAAAACAGAACACATTTTTTGTTTTTTCGGGATTTTTTTTTTTTTTGCTTTTTTTTTTGGGGGGGTCACACCTGGCAACGCTCAGGGGTTACTCCTGGCTCTGCATTCAGGAATTACTCCTGGCGGTGCTCAGGGGACCATATGGGATGCCAGGGATCGAACCCATTTCAGCATAGGCCGACCGCGTGCAAGGCAAACGCCCTACCCGCTGGGCTATAACTCCAGCCCGACATTTTTGGTCTAACTATCAAAACTAACTAGAAAATATAATGAGCTAAAGATAGACAATTTATTGTTTTAAACCCCTGGTATTATATATTTCAGAAATCAAGATGTTTAAAATTTATGGGTTAAACTACACACTGTAAAGTTTGAGATAGAATCACAAACTCACATTAATATTTCTGAAGAAAAACAAATGAGTATTCACACGGGGTGCTCTAATGTAGAAGATACACAAGCACACACACACTATATATATATACATATAAACATATATATAAACATACACATATATACATGCATATACACATACATATATATAAACAGTTTAGCCAAAATTAATTCTGAATGAGTTTTCAGATATTAATTTAGAACTTCCAAGGACATTAGAATTACATATAGGAAGGGTGAGCAACAAAAGAAATAGAATTACATATAGAAAACTGTAAAACCAGATTAAGTAAAATACTAACAGTTTCACTTTCTGCAGTTTTTCATTAAAATTGTACTACATCTCACAGAAATACAGTGTAAGGTAATGGGAAAATATTTTTTAAATGTCTTCTCTTGGTGTACATTAAAAAGCTCTAGGTAATTTCTTATCAGAGCAAGTCAAAATAGTAATTCAAACTTAAAAAATTGCTCCCTTAATTTAAAAGGATGTGACAATGCCCTGATTTGTAGAAAATCCAAAGGTGACATATAGGTGGCATTATTGCTTTACCCTTGTGTTTCATTTAGAAATTAATTTCTCTCATAGCTATACTTCATTGGTGAGCTGCTTTAAATTATTATATTTGAGCTTTAATAAGCCATTAAAATTTTATGCTTTTACTGGTCAGTAGACGAGATAGAAAATAAGCTATATGATAGAAAAATGGAAGGTTGTTAAGGGGAGAAACACTGAATTACACTACTATCTTCATATAAATTAGACAAATTATACCAGCTTCTTATTATTCCTCACCATAAAGTGGAAAGGCTATGTTCCCATGATTATTTGTAAAGACTGGAAGATAGGGTTTACACCATTTACTGAGACCTTAATATCCTACTATGAGAAAGAAAAACATTATTGAGTGTACATTCAATATATCAAATCAGAAACGTTTCCAATGACAGTGGAGTTTAAAGGTTAGTCTGACTTCAAAAGGAGGTGTTGCTGAAAATTCTGCTCAACAGGAATATCAAATAATACAAATGTCATCATTCAGTCTGTGCTCAATTTTCTGGAGAATCTGACATGATGAGTTCACAGAGGAATGATGGAATATATGTGTAATACTCTGGTGTACACAAAAACACCATATGAATAAGGATTTTGAAGAAGAAGCAAAGTGGCTAGCTCTGCCAATACTGAAAACAAGTGTCAGTCTACCTGAAATTAAGTAAGTGATAATAACTGGTGTAAATGATCTGATTGGTTTAAGTACATTTACAGGAAGAACCCTAACAAAAACTGGTGGGCAAGAGGCAATGGGGATAGGGGTCAGGACTGGTTGAGGGAAGTGAACACTGGTGAAGGGAAAAGTGTTGAAACATTTTCTGCGTGAAACCCAATCATGAATAATTTTGCATTTTATGCCTGAAATTCAATCATGAATAATTTTGCAATTTCATGGTAACCAAATTAAAAGTAAATAAAGAAGGGCACACTTTTCAGTTCATTATTCCATTCTCCTGCTGTGTTATGCTAATCCAAGAATAGGGATCAAGTTTTCAGTGCCAGGTGTTCAGTTTTTCCCTTCTAGAAGTTACTTTTGCTTTTGTTTTTCTTTGCCCATTATAGTCTTGAAATATTATTTTTGAATATATTTTCTTAATTCATTTGTCACTGGCTTCCTGTTGTTCATTGATTTGCTCAAGCGGGCCCCAGTAACATCTCCATTTGTGCCTTCACGTGCTAGTATAGCCCAAGGGCCTCTGCTCGCTCCAGGAACATGAAGAGCTTCAAACCATTCCTTCAGGATATGGGAATGAGGTCTATTCGTCTTAAATATGTTACTACAATTATTTGAAAGTTGATGTATTATTCTTTATCCAAATATAAAGCATTGTGATGCTTTATATTTGGATAAAGAGTAATACATTGAAAGAGATCTACAGATGACATGATCTTGATGGATGGGATCCAATCTATTCCTTTGTTTCAAGACATATTAAGATGTCAAACATTTTTACAAGAGGTTTCAAGGTGGAAGCTATGGAAATATAAGACAATTTGTAACAAACACAATTGTAAAAGGGCTTTTTGTTATATTATTTTGGTTTAGGGGTCATATGCAGCAGTACTCAGTACTGCTCTTAGCTTGGTGCTCAGAGAAATGCTCTCTGAGAAATACTCAGAGGACCATGTGGTGCTGGAGAATGAACCTTGATCTCCCTCCACTGGAGCACAGCCTGTGTTCCAGACTTCAAGCTATCTTCCCGTCTAGGATGGTAGATTTAAATGCAAACTCTACTGCTTTCTACACTTCAGTAGAATAATTTTTTTTTTTTTTTGCTTTTTTGGGTCACACCCAGCAATGCTCAGGGGTTATTCCTGGCTCATTGCTCAGGAATTACTCCTGCCAGTGCTCGGGGAACCATATGGGATGCTGGGAATCGAGCCCAATTGGCCGTGCAAGGCAAACGACCTACCTGCTGTGCTATCGCTCCAGACACCAGTAGTCTACTTTTTTTAAAGTTTTAAAATTCTTTTATGGTTTAGATATTTTTTAAACAACAATGATAAAGTGGCTCAGCATTGAAGCTAAAGGCATTTTCAAAGATGAAACACCACTAACAAAGCAACTAGAAGCAAAGATAAACATATGGGACTACATGAAACTAAAAAGCTTCTTCACCTCAAAAGAAACAGTGACCAAGATACAAAGAAAGTCCACAGAATGGGAAAGAATATTCACCCAATGCCCATCCAATAAGGGGTTAATATCCAGGATATATCAGGCACTGGTAAAATTTTACAAGAAGAAAACAGCCAACCCCATAAAAAATGGGGGAGAAGAAATGAGAAACTTCAACAAGGAAGAAATTCTAATGGCCAACAAGCATATGAAAAAATGTTCATTATCACTAATCATCAAAGAGATGTAAATCGAAACAACAATGAGATATCATCTCACACCACAGAGACTGGCACATGTCCAAAAGAGCAAGGACAACAAATGCTAGCGTGGATGCGGGGAAAAGGGGACTCTCATCTATTGTTGGTGGGAATGTCGACTGGTACAACCTTTTTGGAAAACAATATGGATATTCCTCCAAAGACTAGAAATTGAGCTCCCATTTGACTCAGCATTACTACTCCTGGAAATATAACCTGGGAAGCCCAAAACACACAGCAGCAACACCATCTTCACTTTTATTTTCATAGCAGCACTATTCACAATAGCCAGAATCTGGAAACAACCAGTGTGCTTGAGAACCGGCGACTGGATAAAGAAACTTTGGTACATTTACACAATGGAATATTGTGCAGCTGTTAGGAAAAATTAAGTTATGAAATTTTCCTATAAATGGATGGACATGGAGAGGATCATGTTGAGTGAAATTAATATCACTGTATCACTGTCTTCCTGTTCATCATCGATTTGCTCGAGCGGGCACCAGTAACATCTCCATATGTCCTGTCTCATGCAAGTAGAGCCCAAGGGCACCTGCTTGCTCCAAGAACATAAAGAGCCTCAAACCATTCCATCAGGTCATGGGAATGAGGTCTATAATTGTTACTGATATTTGGCATATCAAATACGACACAGGTAGCTTGCCAGGCTCTGCTGTGCAGGTAGCATACTCTTGTAGTCATTTCTAAATCCAACATTTATTGATGAACCGTGCGGCCGCTTGGAGTCAGGCTGTGATAGGCTGGTCTGCTGGGTGGAGTTCTGACGAGGATGTGGAAAATGGAGGCCCTCATGGAGTGGGGGTTGTCTGGCTTATTGCAAGGCTCTGCTGGTGTGGCGGGCCAGGGCTAGAACCGGCCATCCCCTCCCGGGCACCTTGTGAGAGGTTGGGCACAGGGAGAGCCAGTAGCAGCTCTGCCCCATATATATATATATATATATATATATATATATATATATATATGTATATAAATTAATGGAAATACGTCTCATGCCTGGAGTCTCATCTCTATGCCTCCAACCCGAAGGGACATTACTACTTCAGTCTTGGGAAGGAATAGTTTTGTAAGGCAACTACCAATGTACAAGGCCAAGCGACAGACATGGCAGTTATCTTCTTTTGGGGAACTAAAAACTGTGTTTATTTAAGCGTCTTTTCTAAATGTCTGGTTTGCTTAGAGGAAAAAGAAGGAAAACAAATCTTTCAAAGTCTGTACAGTACAGGCCTGCTCCTAGGACAATTATTATGATGTATAACCTGCATAAAGGTCATTCCCACCCTAAGGTTGGGTTTTGGCCTGGGTGGGGAAAGTAACTGCACGTGTGTGTGTGGGGGTGTCTCTGAGCTGCGGGTGCCCCGCCAGTAGGAGCAGTCACTCCTCAAGCACTCGGTCAGCTCTCCTAGAGCCTGGAGGCTGGAACACTGGGAGGAAACTGGGTCTGGCTGCGACCAGGCCACGGTGTCAAGCCTTCCCGAGGGTGGGGACCCTAGTGGCTGTCCTGGGGCGCGCAGGGCCACTGCCGGGCACTCACTGGCTCTGGTCGGCGGGACTGGCCTGTGAGACTTTGGCAGGCCCTGGGAGCGCCCGAATTTTCACAGAGGGCGGTGGGGTGCGCCCTAGGACCCAGGCATCCTTCCCAGCTCGTGGCCTCTGCTGACATCTGACCCGGGCGTGGCCAGGAGGACTTCGGGACCTGGCAGGGGGAAGGACCCGCCAGGCCAGCTTCGGGGTCCATCTCGCCTCTGGTCAGGGCCTGGCGCATCTGCCTGCCCCAGTTTCTCAGTGACCTTTATGGGGGTTATACATCATTATATATATATATATATATATATATATATATATATATATATATATATATATAAATATAATATCCAAGATCAGGCAAAACATAAATCAGGAGGTCTTTTCAACAGGTGGAATCAACCACAAACATGTAGGAGTCAGAGGTTAGGTAAGACAGAGAAGGGAACAGTGTGCTAATAATCATCAAAAATGATACCAGCCTAGAACTGAGTATTTAATATAGGCAATTGGATACACATGATAACTCTAAATCTATGTACTGTAATCCACAATGTGTAAGAGAAGGAACAGAGAGAGAGAGAGAGAGAGAGAGAGAGAGAGAGAGAGAGAGAGAGAGAAGAGATGGAGAAACTGCCATAGAGGCAAGCTAGGAGAGGGGGAGGAATTGGGGACAATGGTGGTGGAAAATGGACACTGTTTGGGGGATGAGTGCTGGAACACTGCATGACCGAAACCCAAACATGACTATATTTGTGACTGTATACCTCATGGTGGTATAATAAAATATTAAGAAAAAAATAAAGTGGCTAACCGTGTTCCAGGAGTGTAGTTTAGGTAGAGGAGCACATCTCCAGCACGTGTGAGCCCTACATTAGATTCCGAGCACCACATGCACCGTGGCCTCAGCAGTATGAATTAGGGGTCAGCAGTGACCCCACAACTATGAACAAGCCTCCCCCTCCCTTACTGAAAAAATAGATGGGATGTTGAAAATATAAGAAGATTGATTCTAGGAGCTGGGCAGATGATCTAAAGCGTTAGAGCACAAACTTTGCATGCTCGAGGTCAATGGCCAACCCAAGTGCATGCTCCACTAGAGCTCTCTCCTATATATCAGGGATGGTCCCCGCATAGTCCAAGAACAGCGGTCTATGGTTGTTCTTCAGACTCTGAATAATTAAGCTGTGAAGCCAGACTCAGTACTGCCTGAAGTGGCCCCTGAGTCTCAGTACTGCTGGAAGTCTGCTCCCCATAAATAAACAAAACTTGTTTTTATTAGCGATGATGCTGGGTCTATATCAAGTAGTACTCAGGGACTACTCCTGGCTCTGTGCTCAGGAATGGTGCCTGACAGTGCTCGTTCTGGGGATTTGCAGTTCTGGGGATTGAGTCAGGATCTGGTGCGTGCAAAGCAAGTACTGAACCCTTATCTCTCCTTTTATTTACAAACTTCAGAATAAATTCCTTTTCTCTCCAGGCTGCTCTCATTTAGACAATGCCAAGCATTTTTTTTTTTTACAGAAGCTAATCAGAACATCATCGGTTTTGCCTCATTGCTCACATTCCATCTAAATAAACAAATAAACAATCAAACAAAACTGCAGCAAGTCAAAAACTAACAAGTGTCTTAATACCAGTCTCTAATGATATTTTACTTATGACTGAAACACTGTATATAGGATTGCTTTTAATAACTGTATATAGGATTGCTTTTAATAATAACAGTTAAAAGAAAAAACCAACATGAATTGGGTTTTAATCTACATATATATCATTTTCAATCATTTTCTACTTTTTAAGTTCCTAACTTGCCATTTATTCTGGTATAGAGAAATGATCACTTGATCACTTGAATCCCGTTATTCATCGATTTGCTCGAGCGGGCGCCAGTAACAGAGAAATGATAGCCTTGGAATTTTTCAAAGATCATAACCAGGGCGTATATGAAGATACATAGACCAGTGACATTATCTAACGTAAAGTGATATGCTATCCTCATATCATTGGTCATTAAGTTTTGTGAAATCCACCATGGCAGATAATTTGCTTTCAGAGCTCTGACAGGGTTAAATACAGAAAAACAGAAGGTGAATGCAAAGATCAGAGTGAAGGGATGTTCACCAAGGGCGACCAAAGAGATCTGCAGTGAAGATTCCCCTGTAAACGCTGCCATTTCCTTTGGCCTCTAAATGTACTTTTTCTTTCTTTTCTCTGTTCCATCTAGTGTCCTCCTACTCTTCAGCCTTCCTCATTGAGTATTACTGCATGTGGCCCAAATAAAAAAAACAGAAAAAGAAAATAAAATCTAATTTGTTCGCAATAATATACAGAAGCACAAAAATATGGAATGGAAAAAAAACAATAAAGTTCAGCTTGCAGAGTCAGTTCATGGATGATCAAGACTTTGTACCCTACCCGAGGACAAGGCATAAGATTTGTATATGGTCACCCTAGATCTGAGAGTTAGGATATGAGCTGAATCCCTCGCAGACCTGAACCACTCTACAACACAGAGTAAGCCGGTCTCTGTGGCGCAATCGAGTTAGCGCGTACAACACAGAATAGGACATGCGGAAGAGACTACAAAGAACACAT
Source organism: Cryptotis parvus (assembly GCA_021461705.1). Classification (NCBI taxonomy): domain Eukaryota; kingdom Metazoa; phylum Chordata; class Mammalia; order Eulipotyphla; family Soricidae; genus Cryptotis; species Cryptotis parvus. The sequence goes on from JAJIBD010023929.1 coordinate 298,140, forward strand.
AGGAAGCCACTGAACTTATTAGCATAACTTGTGTTGCAGTACACTGTCGCCCAAAGACACTGCATCTTGCCTGGAGTTACCTCCTGCAGTCCACTTTGGAGATGGGTCAAGGAAACAGTTTGGGTCTGTGACTCAATGTGGCAGTATATTTTACCATGTATTCTATATTAGCTGATATCAATATTTTCTCTCATGCTACCACAATCCTCGTGGGACTGGACAAATCTTACCAGTATTTTTAACTGGCTATGTTGGCTCTCTAAGCATAATATAGTTATAATTTAATCAGAGAGAAATGTTGTTTGCCTCCAAGCAAGCAAGCATGGCTCTCTAATAAGTCTAAAGACTAATATCCAAAAGAGCTATGAAGTAAAGACAAGGATCTTGTGAAGCCTTGGAGAAATATATAGCTGGATGTAGAATATCCATCATACAGATACATGCCCTTCCGCTACTCTGCATTGGGTCTGCAGGGAAACTTCTAGGGAATATCCTGACTGGGGCAATATTAACATTTTAATGGGACTAGTTGAAGTCTTGGGAGAAGCAGACATGAAGAGATTGACCTTAACTGCTATTCATTGATGTGGGCTGGTCAAGGTTGAAAAGATGTAAAAGCAGTAGCCTTCTCTCCCCTCTCTCTCTGCGCTCTCCTCTCTTCCTGCCTGCTCTCTGCCTCTTCTCTCCTTTCCATTCTCTGTCCTGTTGGACCTTAGTACATTGGCCATCTTGACCTAAGAGTTTTTTTTTTTTTTGCTTTTTTTGGGTCACACCCGGTGATGCTCAGGGGCTTCTCCTGGCTCTGCACTCAGGAATTACGCCTGGCAGTGCTCGGGGGACCATATGGGATGCCGGGATCAAACCTGAGCTGGCATGGGCCGGCCACGTGCAAGGCAAACACCGTACCTCCTGGTCTATCGCTCCAGCCCATTGACCTAAGATTCTAAAGCTACACATGGCTAGGGCACAGCTAGGAACCTTAAGTCTGGGGGAATCCTATTATTGAATAATATACTAGAACAAGTGTGAGCAAAGCCTTTTGAAACTTTGATGGATTCATGAGTCTTTCTCTATCAGCCGCATTCTCCAACAAGTAGATGTTCGGCTGCATTCTCCAACAAGTAGAGGTTCCACCAAGATTCCTGTCCCAGCTCCCCTATTTTGTCAGGGCATTCTCTTACAAGTTGGTATTGAAAAGACAAGTGGTGTCAGAACAAGAAGATAGATGGTTTTGTATAATCCAGTCCATATTTAGAACCCTCTGGAAAACAGATCATTTGGGCGTAAAGGACAGAATCACTGTGAAAATATAGAGGGGAGGCAAAAAGAAATGAGTAAGACTACATGGAAGTGGACATTCTCACTTCCTTTGATGCTACATCCCAACACATGGTGCTGTTATGCATATCTGTTTATTCCACTTTCTTTGATCACTGAACTCACTACTGAGCCTACACATTCTCATGGATTTAAGCCTAAATTCTATCAAGTGTGATGATTGCACATATGCATGTATGTGCATTCATGTATGTAAAAATACTTACAGGTGGAAGCACATTAAAATCAAAAGTGTAAACTTACCACATAATTTAACTATAGAGCATTTTAATAGACTCAGCAACCAATCTAAATGACTGATTTTATTAGTTGCAGCCACTTGGTAATAGCCTCCTAAAACAACCTAATCAATGATCAATTTGATCTGTTCTGCTCTCATCCCTGTGTTCCTATTGAGAATCTGTAAAATGTTATTAAAATCACTTCAGTAAATTCAACCACTGGAAATAAATAAAAGGGAGAATAAAGCTACACATGGAATGAGTTGAGAATCATTCTAAGATGTTGAGACAGAAGTTTCCTGATACAATTTTGTAAAGTAAGAACTGAGATCACTATCATTTTATCTGAAATGCACAGCAATTCTCAAAATCCTATTGGCTAATGCAGATTTTATATATGTATTGATTTGGGGGGTCACCTCTGGGCATGCTCAGGGGTTGCTCCTAGCTCTGTACTCAGGAATTACTCCTGGCGGTGCTTGGGGGACCATATAGGATTTCGGAATTGAAACCAGGGTCAGCTGCATGGAAGACAAACACCTTAGCCACTCTACTATTGCTCCAACTCCAAAGCATATTTTTTACTCAAAGCACTGGAAAGTGAGTTATTAAAAAAAATCCTACTTTATCATTCTTTCCCAATATCCATATTTTTTGTGTGTGAATTTTTCTGGAAATAAAATAAACCTCTGCTCAGCCTCAACTCTTTAGAAAATGATTTTTTGACTAATAATATTATATGAACCCAATAGTTGTATTTCTGCTCCCTGTAAAAATTGATGAAATGGAAAGGTTTAATACGCCATGTTCAGAGGAAAGAAAATGTAGTATAGTGAAATATAATGCTAAAAAAATTCAAAAAGAATTCTCATTAATTTTGTATTCAAATGTCTTACTATAGATAGCAGAAATTAAGGAGGCACTTAGAATTTATAACATGATAAATAAACATATGGCAGCCCACAAAAAGGCATTGCAGCCACTACTTCATTAAAATTGCAAATGAAGACAAGTGAACTTAGACAAAGCAAGGTGGGGTGCCACCAGCTAGCTAGCCTGGCTGTGGAAAAGGCAAGGCTGAGGATTGCTGTCGGGGAGAATTCTGATGAGGCAGGACCCAGTCCCTGGAGCTGTGGGCTACTTATTAAGGAAGCAGCAGTTCTGAATTTTTATTACGGAGCTTTTCTCACACTGTGATGATTTCAGAGAAGGTATTTATGGATTGTCTGAATATTTGACCTTGGAACGATTTTATGGACACTAGATATATTGCTTTTTATGGGGAAAATAGGCAGCTCTATAAAGGTAAATCATTCAGAATATCAAAAGAGAAAAGTGGGGTAGCCATCCCTTGTGAAACATTTCATGGCTGTTCAATAAGTTTAAGCAATTATACACCACAGTAAATTAGAATAGATTATAAATCAATTAGTCAATCTTACTAGAATCCAGAGTCATGTAAAATAAATGACATGATGCCCTTTGCACAATAAAATTCAGTCCTGATAAATCCAGTTATTTAGAAAACCATAATTGCAACAATGTCAGTCTGTTTTGAATTACAATTCCCCTAACAAACTTCTATTTTCTTCACCTGTGAACACTGGAGCTACATTCACACAAATCAAGTCCAAGTAGAAGCACGGGAAATAGAACAGTTACAGGACCATCCCTGCACCTTGGCAAGTCTAACATGGTACAAAACCATTCACTATGACTACTTTCTACCAAAGGAGCCAAGAAACAGATCAACAACCTATCTTTTTTTTTCACTTTTAATTTCTTTTTTTATTATTATAGTACTATAATTTTATTTATTTATTTTTTATTTTTATTTTTTTTAAGATATACAATTACAAAGATATACAATTACAAAGTTCATCCTTGGATTTTGGTCATACAGTGTTTCAGCACCCGTCCCTCCACCAGTGCCCATCTCCCACCACCTACGCTCCCGGTTCCCTCCCCCCTTCCCCTAGTCCGCCTCCATGGCAGGTTCTTTATTTCTATCCCTTACTCTCTCTTTCTCTTTTCCTTCCCTTTCAGACTATGGATTACAGAACATACATTAAAGGGTTTTCATGTCAACAACCTATCTTAATAGTGATTTTGGTTCCTTTCATAGCTGGCATCACTTCTAAATTTCTGATTTTTACAATTAGCATAAATGGTGGAAAAAAGTTTGGGGCGATAATAAATACTTTTGAGTTTAGAGAGAAAATTGGAATTTTTACAATAAAACATTTATATTTTACATGATGTGTTTATGACACTGTTAAGCTTGGTAAAAAATACAAGATTAGCTACTAAAGATTACAGGCACTATAAATAAACCATAAAAATAACAGAACAAGGAAACAGTAGTAAACAACAAAGTATAAGCAACTCTCATTTTTTTTAATTTCCTTTATTTCAGTAGTGTTTCTTCATTAGAACACTTCAGTTAATTGTTTGTTTTGGGGCCACCCCCAGCAATGCTCAGGGTTTATGCCTGGCTCTGTGCTCAGGAAACATCCCTGGCTGTGCTGGGGTCCATATGGGATTCTAGGGGTTTAACCCAGATCAGCTGCATGGAAGACAAAAAAATGACTTACCCATGGTACTATCACTCCAGCCCCAAACTTCTTCATTTTTGTCTATATTCTTTCAAAATATTTTCAACACTGTAGTGACTATCCAATTTTATGGCGATCTTTTCTCTCAGCAGTTGAAAATTACCTTACTACTTTCTATTGCCATTATTGATAAAAAGTTGAATGTTGGTTTATTATTGTTTTCTTTATAAAGTGATCCTTTTCAGGCTAATTTTATAAATTTCTTAGTCTTTTTAAAGGGTTTTTTTTTTTTTTTTTTTTTTTGCTTTTTGGGTCACACCGGCAATGCTCAGGGGTTTCTCCTGGCTCTGCACTCAGAAATCTCTCCTGGCGGTGCTCAGGGGACCATATGGAATGCCGGGATCGAACCCAGACTGGCACGGGCCAGCTGCATGCAAGGCAAACGCCTTACCCGCTGGGCTATCGCTCCGGCTCTAAAGTTTTAACTTTGTAGTATATCCCTACAATCAGTTATATTTGCTAAAATACCATTTGGTTCTTAGTTTGTCAAAGATTGTCCCAGAATTTACTTTGCCCCATGTTGTATGTGTGGGTGTGCATTTGTGTGGCGTTCAGAAGGGGCTGAGAAGGACCATGCATGTGAGAGAGGAAACGTGTATGTGTGTGAGCGAGGAAGTGTGTGTGTGTGTGTGTGTGTGTGTGTAAAACATTTTGGAGGTGAGAAGGCACAACCAGAAGAGAGACCAGACCATTTCTCTTAATTGTTCTCCTATTGTTTTTTAATAAGGCTCGGAGTACCTACTTCTCCACATTGCTGGAAAAAGTCATCTACAAAAAACAATTAATCAAATAATTCTCACTAACTATACATTTTTATTTATTTTGTGGAGACCTGGATGGTGTCCGGGTGCTATTCTTGGTGGTGGTCACGGTACCGTATGTTGTGACAGGAATGAAACATGATCTGCAGAATGAAAGGTACGCCTTACTTCCTGTACTACTCTCTGGCCTAGAACTATGGGCTATTTCTTTTATTTTTTAGTTGTTTCCTTTATTACTTAATTTTTTTTTAATTTTCCCAACTTACATCACAGATAATACAATTTTCCTTATTGCTATATTATACCACCCCCCCACATTTTAATAAGGTCCATGTCCGTTATATAATTGTTGACCTAGAAAATGAAGTTTCATCTGATTCACAGGGCTGAATTAAAAAGCAACAATGCAACCCTCACCTTTAAAATCAAAGTGACCAGAGTACTTCTCTTTGGTCATAATTCAAACAGATTTGAAACAAAAAATAAGGTTTCATATTCATTTATATATTACAGAAATACTTTACCCTGATGATGGCTTGTTTCAAAGATAGATAATGATTTTTCAGATGTCTGCTAAGCATAGCAAAAATTGTCCAAAAAATACTCATGTCAATTCACCTCTTCTTGAACTCCAAGTTCTTTAACTCCCAAGCCTCTGCCCCCAAACGTTTCAAGTATCTTCCTTCAGAGGTCACTGCCATTGACTTGCTATAAAATTTTTTCTTTGGTATATGACTTTCTCAATGTGCAATATCTTATCATCTAGAAGGTGCTTACCTAGCTAAGAAATCCTCATTACTCTATGCACACTATTGCTATTTTTCTTAGTATTTTAATAACCAAAAAAAGACTTTATGATAACTCTATAATAGTAACACCGTAAGCATTTTCTCTTGACCTTCAAATTTAAATGGTGTTAGTGGTTTGCTCTCATGAATCTTAGACTCTTACTGGATCCTAAGAGTTACACTAACTCATTTACAACTGACACTAGAAAATCTCAATGAAATATAAATTTAATTAAACTACCTACTACAATTATTATTCACAACAGAAAATTACATTCTGTGTAGATGATCGCATAAAATTATATGGAGACTAATAAAAAGGAAAAATCTGCTTTTATCTTCCTATAGAGGCCAAAGAGACATAAACTATAACCTTAGAATTTCAATATTTCTTACATAAAAACACTTTTCACTTAGATGAGGGGTGCAGTCCCACTTAGGCATAATTAAAAGAGGATAATAAAAATATAAAGAAAGTCCAACTATTTTATTAATTATTTAAAAAATACCGCTCACAAGACTTTTCTAGAACCTGCCCTATGATATACTTCTTATAATTCCTCAACTCAGGTTCTATTCATCTCCTCATAAGATCTAAGTCCTAACCTACTTTGCATTTCAACAATGCAGCTGTATGTTTCTAAAGAAAAAATGCAGAATAAAAGGCCTCCGAGTGATGTGGCCTTTTTAGATTAAAGTACTTGGATTCTATTTAGATCGGGTATTCATAGGCCCTGTGTCCAATAAAAAAGGGACTTAATATGAAACGTGAAAAGGAAACATCCGGAAGAGTCCAGACGCAGAGAATGGGCATGCGGATAGCAGTCAGAGCCCTGGGAATCTCAGGAAGTCAGAAAGGCTGGAAGGTGAGCAGCATGGGCTGCGCCAAAGGAGGGAAGTCACAGAAGATATCGTGGGGGGGGGGACAATCTTTATTTGATCCTGAAAAGGAAAATCTTTGCATAGAGCAGTCAGATGAGCTGATTTATGTTCTTAAAGGGTCATTTCAGCTGCATTGGGAAGCCTAGACTGCGAGAAAGCAAGAACATAGCACAGGCTCCAAGAAAAAGCTGAAGAACTGAGAATCCAAAGTCAGGAATTTTAAAACAATAGGAGAGATCTTTATTCTGTTCCAGTTGACTTGGTATCTCTTGATGAATACAATTTTCACACTTTTCAATTAAGCTGATGCTATTTTTTATGCCCCAAATATCACTTCTTTTATGTTGCTGGGCATGATCCATTTATACAAAGACTAGATTAAATATCACTGCTGGGTAGTTCCTATCTCTACGACTATGCTCAGTGTTTTTTTTTTTTTCTTTTTCTGCTTCTATTCTAACCCAGTATCTGAATGTGACACCTCCTTGGCAAACAAAAAAGAAAATAGAACAGAAGTGACAAAGAAAATGAGATACTGCAGACAATTACTATAAACCCCATGGTAACTACCATTATGATCTCTCCTTTATAATCTCAATATTTAATAGTATAAAACAAGGCCTAAGAGATAGTATGGAACATAAGATGCCTGCCTTGCATGTGGATACATGGTTTGATCCCTCCATCACATGTGGTCCTGAGTCCCACCCCAAGCACAGAGCGAGAAGTAAATTATTTGTACTGCCAGGTGTGGCCTAAATGCCCCCAAACATTCAGCACCCCCAAAAGAAAAAGATCCTAAAACACACAGTAGAACTTTAATATTAAAACACACACACACACACACACACACAATATTCTGAAGATAAAAGGAGCATGTAAACATTATGAATATTTTTGTAGGGCAGATATACTTGTCACTTGTCTTCTCATTGTTCATTGATTTGCTCAAGCGGGTGCAAGTAATGTCTCCATTCGTTATGAATGAGGTCCATTATTGTTACTGTTTTTGGCACATGGTATGCACCACGGGTAGCTTGCCAGGCTCTGCCGTGGTTCTGGGTTCATCCCAGAGGGCCCAGTCTTTTTCTATATCAGACCATCAACCATCCAGGACCCGCGAGGGCAGAGCCCTGGGTGTGGACAAGCCTGTCTCCTGTCTGCCACCTCCAATGCAGATATACACTGTGAAACAAAAGCAACAACAATAATATTCAAACTAGTAGAGGATCAGAACCTCTATACAAGGAGTCTAGACCAACCTTATCCTGACAATTCCTGTTAACATTGAGCTAAAACAAGTCACTCACCTGCATAATGCCTCAGCTATTCCCATAGGACTACAGTATAAAGTTACTGCACCACACCAAAGACCCACAGAAATGAAAATTCATAGAAAAAAAAATTGTTCCCCCAAGCTCTGAAAACTTCTCACCCAGTTTACTCGAGATTGTCAAATAAATCCTATTCCTTCTGTTCCATGACAATTCTCACTCATGCTTCAGCTTTTCCTCTACCTCTGCTGCCCACTGTGAGCACAGGAAATCTCTAACTAAATGCTCTTATTGTCAGTAGTGTTCTCTCAGAGCCACACAAACTCATATAAGCCAGGGATTTCACAAAGGAATGTTTGGGGGGAGAAGAAGGAGAGGAGGGGAGGAGAATGAGGAGGTGGAGGAGGAAGAAGAAGAAGTCCTTGAGAATAGAATTATTTTTGTGGACTCTATTTTCCAGGTGAGAAAATATCAAATTTTCACAGTATAAAGAAGGCATTGGATCTGTGTTAAAAGAATGTTATAGATGAGTTGAAAAGAAATTTAAATTAAGCACATTCCTTAAAATGACAAGTCTGCAAGGTAAACAAGAGTTTATGTGTTTGTTAGAACTCTTTAAATAAGGATACAAAAGATAATTTCTACAAAAGTAAACTCTTTCTAACACCATGCACAAAAGTGAAATCCAAACCACTCAAGGATCTCTATATCAGAACTGAATCCATAAGGCACATAGGAAAAAATAGGGAGAACTCCCCCATGACACTGAAGTTAAAGGCTGAAACACCACTAACCAAGCAAAAAGGAAGAAAAGTTAAACAAAAGGGTACTACATTAAACTAAGAAGCTCTTGCACCTCAAAGAAAACAATAACCAGTATACAAAGACAGTTAAGAGAATAGAAACATTATTTACCCAACACCCATCTGAGAAGGGATTAGGCACTGATAGAACTTTCAATAAATAAAGCATCTAATCCCATCCAAAAATGGGATGAAGAGATGAATAGAAAATTCCTCAACAAAGAAATACAAATGGCCAAAAGACATTGGTACAAAGGCTCTACCTCACTAATCATCAGGGATATGAAAATCAAAACAAAAATGAGGTATCATTTCATGCCACAGAGATTGACACCCATCAAAAAGAACAAGAGCAACCAGTGCTGGTGTGGATATAGGTAGAAAGGGACTCATTCATTGACGGTGGAATGCCCACTGGTCCAGCCTTCCTAGAAAATGTTATGGATATTCCTCCAAAAAAAAGAAATTGAGTGGGGCTGGAGCGATAGCCTAGCGGGGTAGGGCATTTGCCTTGCATGCGGCCGGCCCCTGCCGGCCCGGGTTCGATGCCCGGCATCCCATATGGTCCCCCGAGCACCGCCAGGAGTAATTCCTGAGTGGAGAGCCAGGAGAAACTCCTGAGCATTGCCGGGTGTGACCCAAAAATAATAATAAAAAAAAGAAATTGAGCTTCCATAGGACTCAAAAATACCACTCCTGAGAATACACCCTAGATATCCAATAGTGAAAAGATATCTGCACTTCTATGCTCATTGCAGCACTACTCACAGTAGCAAGAATCTAGAAACAACCCAAGTGCCTGAGAACAGACGACTGTATAAAGAAACAATGGCACATCTATACAATAGATACTAGCTGTTAGTATTCTAACAGCTAGGAAGTCATGAAATTTTCTTATACATAAATGCACATGGAAAGTATCATGCTGGGTGAAATGAGTCAGAGGGAGAGGGGAAGACATGGAGTGATTGCACTCATTTGTGAGATATTAAAAAACAAACAATTGTAGTATGAGAATAATACCCCCAAATCAGTAAAAATGAGGACCAGGAAGATGGAGCCACAGTAGGAAGCTTACCACAAGTTGTGGGTGAGGGCAGTTAGGACAAAGAAGGGACCACTATGACAATGTTAATTGGAAATGATCTCTGGACAAAAACTGAGTAAGTGCTGAAAGGGGTTAAGCTGAGATACATGATAACCTTCCAGGAGCAGTACTGAAACCACAGTGCATAAAAAGGAGAGAGAGAAAGAGAGAGACAGAGATAGAGAAAGAGAGAGAGAAAGAAAGAGAGAAAGATAGAGAAAGAGAAGTAGGCTGGAGGGAGGAGGGAGCACAGTGGGAAAGAAACTGGGGACACTGGTGGCAGGCAATGTACATTGGTGGAGGACCAGGTGTTGGAATATTATGTGACTGAAACCCAATCATGAATAATTTTGTGACCATGTATCTCATGATGATTCAATTAGAAAAGAAATACTACATTGTTTAAGAGACTCCTCTAAAATGTAACATGAAGTTGGGTCCTTATAAGGAATTGTCTCCCACCTGAGCTAGAGTTTTCTTTGTTTCTTCCAGCAGCTTCCAGATGCTTCTAGCTATGACTCACTTAATCCATTCCTAATTTCTTGCTTCTAAACTACTTTTAGAGCTGGAACAGAAAACAAACATGTGGCAAAAGCGCTGCCTAAAATTAGAATAAATCGGCTTTTAAGTACCTGTGGGATTTTTCTTTCACAGGTGTATATATGTACAGAGCTGTTTTTCCAGAGATAATTTTTCTACATTCCAATTCTTGACTATATTTTAAATGAGTTTTTTTTTTTAAATCCAAATGCTAGTACAGTTTGCTACCATGAAATTGGAAAAATGTTTTAAGAAAAAAATCAAAGAAAAATATTTAAAACCTTTTTTTTTTGTTTTGGTTTTTGTTCCTGGGCCACACCTGGCTCTGCTCAAGACTTTCTCTTGCTTCTGTGAACAGCAACCATGTCTGGGCTCAGGGGACCTTATGGGGTGCAGGGGCTCAAATGTGGATTGGCCACATCCAAAGAAAGTGCCTTACCTCCTGTACTATCTGTCTGGCCCAAAAAATATTTTTCAAAACTTCACAACATGTTGGTTCAGGATGAAGTTCAATGTTATGTATGAGGTCAGAGTTCATTCTCAATCTCGCAGGGCCAGAGAGAGTACTGTAGGGAAGGCACTTGCAGTCAGTCCAGCAGGGTTGGTGGTCAGTGAAGCAGATGTCCTACAAGTACTGCCAGGAGTTATTCCTGATCACGGAGCCAGGAGAAAACCTTGAGCATCATTAGAGGCTGACTTCCATACGTAAAACAAAACAAAAACCACTGCAAAAAGGAAAAGATTTTTTAAAGACCATGCTAATTAATTCACAATGGTTTGTAACTAACTACGTTAGGAATTTTAAAAAATGTAGTTGCTAAGTGGTTCTAAAGGTTTTAGTAAGTCTAAAATTTGCTAAAAGACCAGGGATCGAACCTGGTCTGCCATGTGCAAGGCAAACACCCACTCACTGTAATATCTCCCCAGCTCCCAGGGTTCTTAAAAATTCTTAAATACATAATAGCAAAGAGATTGCTTTTATTAATATAGTAGGGTATATTTTTCTTTACTACAAGACAAAATAACTTAGGCTAATATATTTACCACAAAAATTTAATCTAGTCAAGTTCTCCTAATTTATTTTTTAAATGGGATAATTATAGCTTGACAAGGTTAGGGGAATTTCATTTTCTAGTATTTTATGTAACATTTTCTTTGTCTGCAAAATGCTTTGACTGTCATATAAATTTTGTAACCTCTGACCACATTATTTAGGTTTTTATTAGGAGCAAGGCACGTGCCATGGTGTTGCAGGACTCCTTTAAGGGCCGCTGCATTAGCACACTAAAGGGCCTAGGTGAGGTGCAGGGAGGGATTATCTAAGGACATTTAACACTCCCTGCTTTCCATAACAATGGGAGGAAGGTCTGAGTTGAAGGGATATAAACTAGCCGGTTTTCACTCTCCCGCGCTTCTTGGGGGGCTGTGCTCGCTGTGAGCTGTCGCCCTGCTTGGAAGTGTTCTTCTCCTTTCCCAAAGCCTTTGCACGTGGTGGTCGCCATCTTGGCCTACACGTGGCTGGGGTTCTAGCCTGGAATCCTAAGCATCGGGTTTTTCCTTTTGCTGATTTGTATGCCTGAACCTGTGATAAGTAAAGTCTTCTAAAACCTCATCGGATTCCTGAGTGCTCATCCATTCCTCGCCGGCTCGGAGGTAGAAGGGAACTCGCTTCCCGGCACTGTCGGGACCCCCGGGCGGGCGCCCCGACATTTGGCGTCCCTGGGTGGGCACCACGAACATCGCTCTGGTCTAATTATCATCGGACAGAGATCATCTGCCTCCGAACCGTGAGTAAAATGATGGATATCTCATGGTATAGATACATTGTATCTTTTATTGGCTCGGAACCATACATAGCTCAGTCTATAAAGTTCCTTTCTGAGAACTACTCTATCTTTTCACAAATCATCTGGGTCCTTGCGATTTTTAAACTGTACCTTTGCGTAAGGACAATGTTTAATAGAGAGAGGGAGGAAAGTAATAAATTGAATGCAATCTTAAGGGACGAGATTTACTCAGCGATTGAAGAAATAAGTGAGGATCATAAAGCTACAGGTAGACTGGTCTTAAAGCTTGAGGACAGAATTATTAAACAGAGTTTAAAATTTGAAAAGAAATTAGAAGAACAGGAAAGTAAAATTATTAACCAGATTTTAAAATTTGAGGAAAAATTAGAAGAACAGGATTTAAAATTCAAGGAAAAATTAGAAGAACAGGATTTAAAATTCAAGGAAAAAATTAGAAGAACAGGATTTAAAATTCAAGGAAAAATTAGAAGAACAGGAAAGTAAAATTATTAAACAGGATTTAAAATTTGAAGTAAAGTTTGAAGAGCAGAAGAAGGATATCGATAAAATCAGCATTATCTTAGAGGAAGAAATTGACAGACAGAAAGATAGAATAGATGGACAGAAAGAGGAGGTTTGGAAGTTACACATAAGATTGAAAGAACAAAAGGAAGAAACATATAGGAAACTTGAAAACTTAAACCAAGAAATGGATGTGTTACGCAGGGAGATTTCTGATTTCATAACTTATCAATCAGGACCTAGCGCATACCCAATACTGAGGCGTGAACCAACTAAAAGCCGTTCACAAACACGCCCCAAAACTGTAAACTTGAAAAAGGTGTATACATTCCCAGCAAAAAAAATTTAAAAAGAATTCTAATGTGGCTGATAACTTAGAGGAGGAACAGGAAAACCCAGAGGAGGCAAATTCCCAAGCTGAAAATCTCCCCAGAGTTAATACCCTCAATGGGGTAGATGTTCCTCTGCCAGATACTACAAGCTCTGATGAGGAAGAAGGGGGAGAAACAGATTAGCTCGAGTCAAAGAGCAAAGCCCAGCAATCTTTCTCATGACCAATCTAAAGATAAAGTAAAACCGATTCATGAAGACTTAAAAATTGAGGCAATAACCCCCGTTTAGGAAGGCTTGCGACAGGTTTGGAATATCAAGTCCTTATACTTTAAAATATTTAGCTAATTGGAGCGAAAGTAGTCAGTGGGTATTGGGAGACTTTGAAACGGTAGCCGATACTTGTCTAAACAAATCACAGTACATGCAATGGCATATGTGGTATGCAGATGGGGTTAACCAGAATATTAACACTTTAAGAGAAAAGGAATCAGGCCATACTATAACTTTTGCCATGCTAAAAGGTGAAGGTGAATGGAAAAACAAAGCAAAAACAAGCGACATTACCTGAACCTATTTTAAAATTCGCTCGGGAGACAGCATTAAAGGCGTGGGAAAGAGTAGGTTCCGACCCAGAATTTCTAGGTAGCTATACAAAAATTTACCAGGGTCGTGATGAACCATACTTTGATTTTGTTGGGAGATTATGTGAAACAATCCAAAGACAGGTTCAAGACCCAACCACTCAAGAAATCCTAAAACTAAACTTAGCATATGAAAATGCTAATCAAAAATGTCGAGCATTACTATATGGTATTAGGGAAAAGGCTGACCTCATGGGGTATCTAAAGGCCTGTAGAAATGTCGGTTTAACCTCCCATAAAACACAGAATGATATAGAGGCTTATCCCATACAGCAGGAGGATCAGGAGAGGGGATGAAATGTCAGACAGCTCTAGGGAGAGAAACAAGTCAGACAGCTCTAGGGGGAGAAACAATAAACTTCAAAGGATAAACAATAATCGGAGAAACTATTCTAATAATCGCAGCTCCACCCCTCGAAGGGCCCCACCTGGACCATGCCCAAGGTGCAGAAAAGGAAAACATTGGGCCAGAGACTGTCGGTCTTGAGGCGAAGTCAGCCTCAGGCTTCATCTGGACAGATAACCTGCTTTATCTGCGGAAAGAAGGGACACACCCGTAGAGATTGCCCATCTTCTACAATTATCAATACAGGGCAACATTCTAATAATCCCTTTATAGGAAATGTTACATGGGCCCCCTCCCAGGTTCCACAAGCTCCCGCAGGCTCAAATAACATCTATGCCTCCCCTAATGCGGGAAACTGGGTGGGGGGCCAGCCCCAGGCCCAGCTGAATCCAGGGGCACTCTCCTTCATTCCACCTGCCCAATATCCTCCGAATCAGAATCCACAGAATTACAGTCAATAAATGCTCTCTGGCCTACCCCATCAGGCAGTGGCAGTCTCGACATTCTCTGCCCTAAGACTGTCACAATATACCCAAGTCAAGACCCCTACATGCTAAAAACAGGGATAAAAGGACCTGCTCCCCAGGTAGTATGGGTTTAATTCAGGGAGCGATTGGCTGAAATTTAAGGGAATTATGGTGCATTTCGGACTTCTGGATCCTGAATCTCATGGAGAGATAATACTGTCAATATCTGTGCCAACTAAATGGACTTTTCAAAAAAGGGGAACCACTTGCTAAACTATTATTATTTTTTGAGGATCCGTGTAGTCAGTCCGAACACCCTACAGCTGGTGGCTTAAACAGTACCAACCATTCTGCCAACTTCATTGTTGGTTATGCAGCCACACAGAACCAAGCCCACCAGCCACCTGCTAACTATCTAGTTGGGTACACTGCCAGAATTTCTCAGGCCAAGCGGCCGGTTATACCCATCGAAATTTATAAAAGGAAATTCAAAGGCATGTTGGATACAGGGGCAGACATATCCATAATCTCCACCAAGTATTGGCCCTCTAACTGGGCCCTAAAGAAAGTGTCCCATAGCCTGAGGGGGTAGGCAATATCTCCTCCCTCTCTTCTCCGACAGAGTGCCAGGTGGCTGCCGTGTATTGGCCCTGAAGGGAATGTAGCCATGGTCCAGCCTTATATAGCCCCTATGCCTTTAACTTTATGGGGTCGAGACATGCTGGAAGCAGTGGGGGGCAGTAATCCACATACCTCGTCCAATTCCCCATCGAGCACCAATTCCAGCTCTCCATAATAAGCCTAACACCGGGAGTAACCCTTTTTTAATTGGGGCCGCTGTGGTTAAGCGCCCACTACCTATCCGCATTCAGTGGAAGTCTGACAAACCTATATGGACACCACAGTGGCCCCTCAATACCAAAAAAGTTAGAGGCGCTAACAAATCTAGTGGAAGAACAGCTGAAATTAGGGACACATTGAGGAAACGTTTTCAGAATGGAATTCTCCTGTTTTTGTAATACAGAAAAAATCAGGCAAATGGCGTTTGCTGATTGACTTAAGGAATGTAAATTCTACTATGGTCCCCATGGGAGCCCTACAACCTGGGCTCCCTCTCCAGCAGCTATTCCTAAGGATTGGCCGCTAATTATCATAGATTTAAAAGACTGCTTTTACAGCATACCTATCCACCCAGATGATCGGAAAAGGTTTGCATTTTCAGTCCCTTCCATTAATCATAAAGGTCCTTTACGTAGGTTTCAGTGGACAGTATTGCCCCAAGGAATGACTAATTCACCTACGATGTGTCAACACTTTGTTGATGAGGTTTTGCGACCCATTCGTGCTAAATTTCCTGGTGCATACATCATCCACTACATGGATGATATCCTGCTAGCTTGTGATAATTCCAGAGATCTCCAGAATTTATATAATGATGTAATGACAGTTTTACCAGAGGCTGGCTTACAAGTAGCTCCGGAGAAAATCCAGATGCAGCCTCCATATGAATATTTGGGCTATGCTCTTGACCGCACTACAGTGCGCCCTCAAAAGATCTCCATTAGTCAGAAAAGGCTCAAAACCTTGAATGATTTTCAAAAACTGCTGGGGGATATCAACTGGGCGCGCCCTCCCTTGGTATTCCTAACTGTGAGCTCAGTAACCTGTTCCACACCCTTGAAGGTGATCCTGCTTTAAATAGCCCAAGGCAGCTAACTCCTAAAGCTCAAGAGGAATTAGATTTTTTCATGAATCGGCTTCAAAAATCTTACCTCTCCAGATTTAATCCCGAAGAAAAGGTATGGTTCTTGGTCTTCAACACTCCGAGTCTCCAACTGCTGCTATAGCCCAATTATCTGGACCGTTAGAATGGGTTTACTTACATAACAAGCAGAATCGTACTGCTACACCTTACCTTGAAATGATAGCTAACCTTATAATTAAGGGAAGATCAAGAACCCAAGTATTACTTGGACATGATCCCCATGTAATTGTACTACCTGACCCTAAAAAAGAAATTGAAGCTGTTTTACCACTCAGTGAAATCCTTCAGAGAGCTTTAGCAGATTTTTCAGGAGAAATATCTTATCATTACCCAGCTGGAAAAACCTGGGAATTTCTGAAAAGGACACCTTTTATAATTTCCACCATTGTCCGCTCCTCTCCCATTCCTGATGCTCCAGTGTATTATATTGATGGCTCCTCATCAGGAAGGGGTGGAATTACAGGTCCTTCGTTGACCACTACTGTGCATACAAATTATAAATCTGCCCAACAAGTGGAACTCGCCACCCTGATACATTTACTATCCCATATATCTGGCCCATGTAATGTGGTGAGTGATTCTGCATATGTAGTTGGTTTATTTCCTGGAATTGTCACTGCTTCTTTAAATGCCCATAATCCTATAATTCAGGAGCTGCTCCATAAACTACAAGATCTCCTCCGAAATAGAACATTCCCTATATACATCTCCCACATCCGTTCTCACAGCCGACTCCCGGGCCAATGGTTCGAGGGAAACGAAGCAGCAGATCTCTTGGCAGCACCAGTATTTAAATCAGCTGAGGAAGAGCACCAGACTCTACATACAAATGCCCGCCGCCTTCATGTACACCATGGCATCCCATGGAGACAAGCTAGACAAATTGTCCGCAACTGTCCTGTCTGTGCTCCTTTACATTGTACATCTCATGTAGCAGAAGCAAATCCTCGAGGTTTACAGACAAACCAATTGTGGCAGATGGATATAACTCATACTAACTTATTTCCCAACAAACCTTTCCTTCATGTGGTCATCGATACATATTCCCGGTTCATATGGGCTGTTCCTATGACGCCTGAAAGAGCTAAATCTGTTTGTTCATTTTTACTCCAGTGCTTCTCCGTCACATGGGTATTCCCCATACCATAAAAACAGATAATGGTCCTGCTTACACCAGCAAAACCTTCAAATCCTTTTTGCGGAGGAATGGCAGATCAAACATATTACAGGAATTCCATATAATCCACAAGGACAAGGAATAGTTGAACGTGCCCACAGAACACTTAAAACTCAGCTATTAAAGCAACGAAAAACAAGCATGCCTCCAATGGATTCTTTATCTTTAACATTATTTACCTTAAACTTCTTAAATATACCTCAAGGAGATCCCTATACCGCGCTGAACGTCACTTTCAAGAAGATATGCAAACTCAAAAAACAGTCAATTCACCTATCTGGGTGAAAATTGATGATAAATGGATTGCAGGTCACCTCCTCATTCGGGAAGAGGCTATGCTTTCATTTCTACAGACGATAACCCTGCCAAGAAACTCTGGGTCCCTCTGCGACTTGTTAAGACTAGAATTCTCCAAGAATCAGAAAACAACTAATTCTTTCAATATAAAGTCTTAAATTTTAAATTGCAAGTTGCTGTTTAAACTTCCTGGATTGGTTCCCTTTTAATAATGATCTTGTTTTGCAGTCTGTGATCATGGTTCATGTCTAATATCTTGCCTTACAGCCTAAATATTTTCTTTCTTATTAAAAAAAAAAAAAAAAAAAAAGGTGGAAAAATGGGTGGACTCTGATCACAGTGCTCATTACAAAAATGTTTGCTAAATCAATAAAAAATTGTTTTTCTAATGATTCTGTTCACAGGATGAGATATTCGAATCCAGTAAACCTGCTTCTAGTGCTCAATACTCCGAGACTCCTAAAACAGTGCTCGCTAACAATTTAATAATTTGCAAAACTAATTTTTCCCAATGCTCTGTTCACAGGAAAAGACACTTTCTCACCATCATTTGCCGGCTTTATATTTATGAAGCGCTTGACTCGTTACCATTTATCACCCTAAATGGGTCACATATACAGCTGTAAGATATTGATCGATCAAATGTATGTATGCGTGTGTGTGCATGTGGTGGCCACCATTATGTTTGTGATTAATGTTGTGTCTATGTTATGTCTCAACTACTACCTTCTCAATTTCTGACCACTACAAACCTCTATTACATTCATCAACTCCACTGCTGATCCACTAGGTTTATCAATTTTAAAATCATCAATTCTCATACTTATTTCCCTGCTCCACCCATGTTGGAGCTTCTTTATATTCTTCTCTCCATCCCAGACTTGGATCCCTACAAAGCCTTAAAATCTCTACTTGTGATTAACCTCGAAAAGTGTTTTTGTCTCGCCTAAGCTACAGGTACAGTTACCGTGCCAATGTTCCCTTGCTGAAGAAGCCCTGCAAGACGCCCACACCGATGTTCCAGACACCTGCTCCAGCGCTCAAGACTCCTGTTCCAGAGTTCAAGATATCACACCGATGTTCCGGACACCTGCTCCAGCACTCAAGACTCCTGTTCCAGAGTTCAAGATACCACACCGATGTTCCCAACACCTGTTCCAGCACTCAAGACTCCTGTTCCAGAATTCGAGATACTTGTTCCAGTGTTCATGAGACCCGATCCAGTGTTCCTGACAATTCAACGAGTTCCTGATCGCTGCTCTCCAGAGACTCATACTCATATGATCACCGCTATTGCTGTTCCAGAAGTAGCCCCACAGACTTTACACAAAATATAGCAAATTGACTCTCACAAATTATGGACAGTGCAAACTATAGTCCGTTATAATCAAACAGCTAAAAACACTTTGTCTTAAACTTTGCTTTGGGTCCAAAAACAAGTTAGGATCCTAAAGTAACATGTATTATCATTTTGTAATTGGAATTGTTTTTTCTTATCTTAATTTTCTGTACATTACTAAATATTTCTTACCTTTTCAATTTTTATTAGTAAACTAATCAGGGGAGTTGTTGCAGGACTCCTTTAAGGGCCGCTGCATTAGCACACTAAAGGGCCTAGGTGAGGTGCAGGGAGGGATTATCTAAGGACATTTAACACCCCCTGCTTTCCATAACAATGGGAGGAAGGTCTGAGTTGAAGGGATATAAACTAGCCGGTTTTCACTCTCCCGGCGCTTCTTTGGGGGCTGTGCTCGCTGTGAGCTGTCGCCCTGCTTGGAAGTGTTCTTCTCCTTTCCCAAAAGCCTTTGCACGTGGTGGTCGCCATCTTGGCCTACACGTGGCTGGGGTTCTAGCCTGGAATCCTAAGCATCGGGTTTTTCCTTTTGCTGATTTGTATGCCTGAACCTGTGATAAGTAAAGTCTTCTAAAACCTCATCGGATCCCTGAGTGCTCATCCATTCCTCGCCGGCCGGAGGTAGAAGGGAACTCGCTTCCCGGCACTGTCGGGAC